>CAWUFW010006167.1:600000-912500 GCA_963921515.1 Calotriton arnoldi
GTAGCGCAGTAATTAATAGTTATTTCCGCTGTAGACTTTTTTCAGCAATTAAATATGTAAGAAATTGTAAATTCACTGTTGTACACTATAGTTAAGAAAAATAGTATAGTACAGTGAATTTTTATTTTTTTACATATTTAATTTTTGAGAATTCTTTTATGTACCGTAGTACTTCCTAGAGTGTACCACAGTACTCTGTAATTTTTAGAAACTTATAAATAATTTTCTCTGCCGATTACCACTTCAATAAACTGGTAATAGATAGTGAAAAATATAAATCCTAATACCTATATCTAAGGCCTAAACCCAGAACACAGGCAAAGTGTACATAAAACAACATGACTGCCTTTAAGTTTTGTATGGGCAGTCATTAGCCAATCACATAATGCCTTGTCATCGCTGTGTACTGTGGTATGAAATTTGACAGAATTACAACAGTCACAGAAGATATCACTACAGTAAAATGCCTTATAATTGAAAAAATACTTTTTTTTTCTCTTTTTTAAGTTTCAAAAACCTTTATTGAGGTAAGAAAAGGTAAAAGAAGACAAAATAAGGCTTAATACACAGCAATCTGCCTACATTCACATTGTGGCCGGCATTATAGTAGCATCTGTATGTAGGCGATATCTGAGTAGGGTGGGGAGATACACAGCAAGCCGCCTACAACCCTCTCGGGCCGGCCGCGTTGTGAGGATAATGAGGGTATGTAGACAGCAAGTGCGGTATACTCAGGCTGCGTAGAATTCTAGCGGAATGATTACATTAAGACAATAAGAGCATTGGAAAGAGATGCATACACCAATATACAGAGGTCATCAGATGTAAGACATAGATTCTGGCCGGGTTTAGTCGTTTAGTGTAGTCAGAGTGACTACCTCGGTGTCCCGTCACAGTCATTAGAGGGTATGTGCAAGGGCGAGGGCGCTAGTACCATCAAGGGGGTGCCATGCGTCTAATGTGACGTTGTGTCGTCTTCGTCTGCTGTGTGTTCTAATAGATAAGTGTGTAGTGGGCCCCAGATGTCTCTTGGTCGCGATGAAGGGGGTTGAAGGTGTATGTATGTAGTTGTTCTTGGCAGTAGATCAAATCGTACATCCAGTCTTTAAATTTCGGCGCCCGTCCCCTGCCCCATCTGCAAGCAACTCTCCGTTTAGCTAGAAGGAGCACAAGGGAGGCGTATCTGCGAATTTTAATTGCTTGGGGTTTAGTGTATCCTAACAGGACAGTTAGGGGATCAGTAGGGATATGGATTCCCGTCATGAGGTCTAGTGCAGTCAGGACCGCCGTCCAGAATCCCTGTAAAGGAGGACAATCCCAGGCCAAATGCATAAAGTCCGCTCCCTCACACCCGCAGCGTTCACATCGAGCATTATCTCGTAGCTTCAGTCGGTGCATGCGTGCGGGAGTGTAATACAGGCGGTGTACGTATTTATAGTGTATCATGCGGAATCTACTGCTAGCGGATATTTCGCCCGTTTGTCTACAGCAAAAAGTCCATTGTTCATCAGTTAGGGGGTGTCTCAATTCCTCCTCCCACCACTGACGAGCCAGGGGGGGACCATATTCCCTAGCATTCTGGGCCGTGCGATATAGAAGTGACAACACATGTGCGGGGGTGTCCTGTTGCAGTAACGCATGTAGCGGAAGCATGGTTGGAGGCTCTAGGGGAAAGGTGGGCGTAAGGGACCTTATGTTTTGACGGAGCCGTATATAGTAGAAACGTTCCAGGGGGGTGGGATTTACATCCTTAAAGAATTCTTCAGAGGTGCTAAATGTTCCCTTAGTATATAAATGGCCCCAGGTGTGGATGGAGAGTTTACGAAAGAGTCGACGGCAACCGCCTTCCTCCGTGACCAGGATGTCTCTCCGCCCAGCAAGGGGCAGAAGCGGAGAGTACATTAGTGTAGTTTGTGTAGCTTTGGCGAGGTCGTGCCATGCGCTGACGGTGCACTGGACGGTGGTGGAGGCCAGGCGGCGCGGGACCGTTGGGATACTAAGATATGCAGTGCTTGGGGTGGGATTCATATATCTGTCTTCTATTGCAAGATGTGGCATGAAGGGAGGGGGTTTCATCCAGTATGCGGCATAGTGTGCCTGTGCACAACTAAAGTATAATTCAATGTCTGGAATAGCGAATCCTCCGGCGTCGAACGGCCGTGTAAGTATGTCCCACCGAAGCCTGGCCTGTTTCCCCCCCCATGTGAGTCTGATGAGTTGAGTCGTTATCGCGGAGAAGAAATGCCGGCTGGGAGCGTACGGGATATTCACAAAGAGATATAAAAGTTTAGGTAAAATCACCATTTTAATTATAGCCGTTCTGCCCGCCATAGACAGGGGCATCGCGATCCATCGTGTTATTTTGTCAGTGATAGAGTCCAGTGCCCGTCCATAGTTAGCCCGCATGAGTTCTTCGCGGCTGCGAGAAATGATTATCCCCAAGTAAGTGAGAGTGTCAGCGCTCCAGTCGAGAGGGAAGTCCGGATGGAACATTTGTGTGGCAGCAGTAAGGGGATAAATCTGGGACTTTTTCCAGTTGATATTAACTCCAGCCAGTTGTCCAAACAGCAGAAACAGGCGAAGAATAGGATTTAAGCTCGTCTCAGGGTTACGCAGGTATAGCGTGATGTCATCTGCGTATAAGGATATTAGTATTTGCCGTTCCGGATAAATTATGGCATGTTCGCGGTAGTGTTGTCGAATTTTGGCAGCCAGGGGTTCTACTGCTAGGGCAAAAAGGAGGGGGGATAACGGACACCCCTGCCTGGTGCCCCTGCCCAGTGGAAATGAGGGAGAGCGGAGCCCATTCACCATTACAGTGGCACGTGGGCCGGTATATAGCAGGGTGATCCAATCCAGAAAGGGGGCCGGAAATCCCATGCGCACCAGAGCATAGAAGAGATAGTCCCATTCTATGGAGTCGAATGCCTTGGTGGCATCTAGGAATATAGCAGCTGCATTAGTGTCCGGGTCAATGTCATGCAGCAGTGCAAACAGGGTTCGCAGGTTGTGGGCTGTACTTCTGGTGGGAACAAAGCCTGACTGGTCCGGGAGGACCAGCACCGGCATCAGGGGGCGAATGCGGTTAGCGATGAGTTTAGCTAGGATTTTAGCATCTGTATTTATAAGGGATAGGGGCCGATACGAATCTAAGTGCGAGGGTGGTTTGCCGGGCTTAGACAGAGAAATTATTAGCGCTTCTCGCATGGATGGGGGAAGAGCGCCATTCTCTCGGGCTTCCTCGAATACATGTCTCAGTTTCGGAAGTAATAAGTGCCGGTATGTTTTATAAAATTCGGCTGGGAGGCCGTCTGGGCCGGGAGCCTTTCCTGATTGTAACTGCATAATTGCAGAAGTGATCTCTTCGTCTTCGTGATGTGCCAGGAGAAGCTCTCTTTGGCCAGTTCCCAACCAGGCTATGGCAGTGTCCTCAAAAAAGGGATCAAAGTCTGCCGAGGTCTGTCGGTGAGAGGTGTACAGTGTTCTAGGCGGCGAGTATGTCGGAAGAGTTTGTGTGCGTCTGACCATCCTCATCTTCAATAGCAAGCACCGTGTTAGCAAATCAAGGGGGTCGAATAGTGGAGGCTAGGGCCCGCCCCGGTCTATCCCCTTCGCCATATCGGGGAGCCGTGTAATATTTCCCTCTGAATTTACATTCGCGCTCCGCTGTTTCCTGATAATCCGTGAGTAATGCGCGCAAATGTGCCCGCAGTGCAGGGGAGGGTGTAGCTTGTATATTTAATTCGGTCTGTTTTATATCTGCCTCCAATTTACGAAGTGTATTGCGGATATCTTTGAGTACTCCTCCACTCTTGGCCATACAGATTCCCCGCATGGTGACTTTGAAAGCCTCCCATATGGTAGAATATTGCGAGACAGAGCCTTCGTTACGGAGGAAGAAATCAGTTATCTCTTGCTCTATCTCAGCTTTAAAAACTGGATCGAGAAGCGACTGCGGATTGAGGCGCCAGGAAAGGCATTGGGGTTCTGTCTGTGGTGGGCTGAGAGACAGTAGGACCGGGGAGTGATCGGAGTAGGTGCGGGGAAGATACGAGGTATGTGATACCCAGGTCGCCAGGCCCCTATCCACCAGCCAGTAGTCAATACGTGACCAGGAGGAGTGAGCAGTGGAGTAACAAGACCCCTGACGATCAAGTGAGCATTGTGCTCTCCAGGGGTCTACCAGGTCGTGATCTTCAACAATGTTTTTCAGAGCTAGGTGTGCAGCAGTGTAATGGTGTGGTTGTGGGTGTGATCTATCTAAGTGCGGGTAGATAGTGACGTTAAAGTCCCCCCCATATCAAGTATGTAGTGCCAATGTCCTGGATTTTACCCCATAATACCCGATAGAAATCCGGATCATCTGTGTTCGGGCCATAACAAGACGCCAGCGTAATAGTTTGCGCTAAGAGCCTACCCCATAAGAGAGTGTATCGGCCCTGTGGGTCTGCGTAGGAGCCAAGAGGGGTGTACGGGAGTGTACATTTTATAAGGATCGCAGTTCCTCGCGAATAGGAGGAGTAGCATGAGAAGCCTCTATGGCTCGTCCATCGAGCAGCAAAGGAGGGGGAGGCGTGAGGAGGCAAGTGGGTCTCTTGAAGCATGGCACAATGGATGTCGTGTCGGTCCAGATACACAAGAATGTGGCGGCGTTTGCGGGGATCCCCCAGCCCGCGCACATTCCAAGTCAAAAAGTTATATTTGAGTATGTTAGGATGGGATTCCATCGTGCAGTCAGTAGATTAAAGTGGTCGTGTGTACCAGCGTGTGTCATTGTGTGTCGCATCAGCATCTTATCGCAATAGCGTAGAACAGTACTTAACAAAAGCATAACAACATTTCCCAAATCCGCCCTCCACCCACAACAGCAATCCCATCCTGCCGTGACAATTACCTCCCCCCGCCCCTCCCATTTCAAACGGTTTAGTCCCAACAGGGGACTTTGCAATAAACTAAATCCCATTTCAGTAAAGTGTAGGGTTCACCTGTTGGGCAGCGGCCAGAATGCGACCAGGTGCTCCTCGCAGTAGCGAGGGTGTTCGGGGATAGTGATGGTAGTCCGGCATGGTAAGAGTTCGGTATAGGCCATCGTTATAGTCAGTGTTGGCCCACAAAAGGAGGGCAGGCCTTTCGCAGAAGTGCAGATGTTGGGTATCTTCTGCCAGCTTCTCCGACACTGCTCCATGAGAGAGAGTTCCATTCAGGCACACCCTCCCTGCAGATTCTCCCATCCGGTAGTTGCAGTCGGATGAGGATAAATGTGCTAGCGTCTAATCCGCTATGTCGTGTCAATGTTAGTGCACTGTAAGAGCTATGCGGATTGGTAAGCACGGGGAGGTAGCATGGTGTCGAGCTGATATGGAGCTAATGTGAGGTGAGTTGCCGGCACATGTGTATGAGGCGGCTAGATCTGATATTCCGTCTTAGCAGTGTAGGAGTGTCTCAGGGTCAGCAGAAGACCCAGTGGCAGAGACAGGGGTTCTCGCTGCCATATTGTGCAAGGCTATTCAATGTCGGATGCGCCTCCCTGTTCGTCCACCCGGTTTCTCGGGGATGAGCGGCCCTCCTGTGATTTAGGTATAGTTTTTATGAAGTCCAGAGCGTGTTGAGGATTGGTAAAGAAGTGTGGACGTTCCTGAAAGGTTATTTTTAAACGGGCTGGGAAGAGCATAGCATATGGGATGTTGAACTGTTGGAGTTTCTTCTTGACTTGGAGGAACTTCCGCCTTTGCTCCTGCACGGCCATGGTGAAATCGGGAAAGATAGAGATCTCCATCCCCTGATAGTTGAGACGTCCTTTTTCCCTGGAGAATCGGAGGGCCGTGTCCCTGTCGCGGTAATTTAATATCCTTGCTATGATGGGTCGTGGGGGGGCCCCCGGAGGAGGGCGGCCCGCCAGCGAGCGATGCGCCCTTTCCACCACAAGGATTGATGAGAATGCTTCTCTGCCGAATAGGGTGATGAGCAGGCTTTCCACATATGTCTCCAATCTTTCCAGTGGCCGTTGATTCTGCCACTCCCAGGATTCGGAGGTTGTTCCTCCTCGAACGGGACTCCAATTCTTCATTTTTGGCAGCTATGACTTTCAGTACTTTGTCCATGTCAAGGGTGTGACTGGTGGTGGCGCTGACCGTGTCCTTCAGGTCGGATATACGTCTTTCAGCCTCAGCGAGACGATCGTCATGTTTTTCAACTTTTTGTGTAAGGCCATCCATTCTGGCTGACATAGAGTCCATTTTGGACTCTATCGACGTGAGGCTTGACTGCATTACAAGCAACAGTTCTTTCAGATCCGCTGTTGAGGTTGTTGCGCGGTCATCATCTGGCTCTGATTGAGAGCGGGAGGTCTTCCCGGTATCAAAGGTTAGTTTCGTCAGGTTTACCCTTGGTCGGTAGGTTGAGTAGTTCCTGACTGAGCCGAGGTCGCAGGAGGTCTGCGCCGCGCTCCAGGTGGAGGTGTCGTATAGGTTATGGCGCGAAGCAGGAGCGTCGCTCGATTTGTCAGCTGGGGGAGGTAGGCCTCGTGTTCTCCTGGCGGTGCTCCCCGTGTGCAGCCCCAGCGGTGCAGACTCTGTGTGAGTAATGCGGTAAATCCTCCTCGCAGCGGGTGGTAGCTGCCGTCCAGCAGTGACAATGCGTGGAATGCGGGCCGTAGGGGTGGCCGCCTCCGTACGTCACTGGGCGCACCTCAGCCCGCTGGGTCCGCACAATGCTCCGCCAGCCGCTGCTCCTATATTCGAGCACCCGGTGTCTTCAGCAGCGGAGTTGCGGGGGTGTATGAGCTTTCAGTGAGTGCTGGCATACAGGCGTATTGTGGTGTCCCACGTAGTTTTTCCCTGGTTAGAGCGTTTCTTGAATATTAAGCAGGTTTGGTGCAGGCACCCCTTGCTCGTCGGCTAGGCCGCAGGGAGGTTGGATCTAGCAGGGAGAAGCAGCGGCTCGGGTTTTCCCTCCGGCGCGGGAGGCAAAGTTTCACTCCACCCCTCCGGAGTCAGCAGGGGCCCCAGATGGATCTGGGAGCGTGGCGAAAGAAGGTAGGGTTGTGTAGCGCTCACGTGGCGCAGTCTCATCCGAGCAGGGCCAGCAGGGGTCAGGCAGCTCCGTAGTGCTCTGCGCGCCACCGCAGTTGTTTAGCCCTGGGGCCGCTGATCTCCACGGAGGGCCGCAGTAGCGAGTCCCGGAGCTCCCAGACAAGGCCTCGGGCTGTGCGCGCCGCTCCCCCGCACCGGAACAGCGGAGCCGGGTGATGCGTGCAGGGGCCGCAGCAGCACTCACCTCCGCCTCTGCCGAGAGGGCTCCTTCGATCCGCTCCAGGCGCCCCGCTCCGGTCGATCCTCTCTCCCCCCGAGGCCCACGTCTCAGCGAGCCTCCAGCCAGCAAGCGGTAGCGTCCAGGCGCTTCCCAGGGGTCAGCGAAGCAGGTGATGCGTGCGATTCTCATCGCTGTGTAGCCGCAGGCACCCGGTCTCAGCAGCCAGCTCCCCTTACGTGCGAGTCAGTCCAGGCCGCGCGGCATTCCGCCATTACCAGAAGCATGGTCAGGAAAGGTCGGCGGTGATTTTCGTTGCCTGTAGGGCGCAGCCAGGTGCTATAAGGGGCTCAGGATATGGCGTGGAAGTTGACAGAGCTTGGGGGGGGGTCACCGTCGCATGATATGCCGGGATAGTACGGATTAGCAACGGATTATGTCCCCGAACTGCAGGAGCCTCACATCGGTGCGGCCATCTTGCTTGGCGCCCTCTAGCGCCGCCGAAAAAAATACTTAATATTCTTACCCTATGCCCCATGAGTGGACTCAGGCGGACACCCCCGGGGTCAAAAACGAAAAAAGAATTGGCAAAAAATGCTGTGATCCTTCAGGACCCCCACAGGATTTGTAAAACAAATATGGCAGCGGGTCACTAAGTTTATGCCATGGGGAGCTCACCCTGTGTTCATAAAGGGGCGGGGGCTACTTAGCCCCTCTCCTGAGCCTCCAGGGGCCCCAGGGAACCCACCCATGGGGCTGAAATGAGTTGATATGGGAAGGGGCATTGCACAGCTCCCTCCTGAGCCTCCAGAGGCCCCGTGGAGCCTACCCCAGGGCAAAATTCATTTATTTGGGGAGGGGGCCACACAGCCCCTCTGCCACAAGCCTTTAAATGCCCCAGGAAGCCACCTCCATGCCCAACGTTTTACAAAATGGGGAGTGGTGCTGCATGCCCCCCCTTCCTGAGACCTCAATGGCCCCAAGGATCCTAACCCTGCGGCCAGCTCACATGCTATGTCCCGGGGAGCCTACCCCCGGAACATAACAGTTTCCCTGCCCACATTGGCATAGGCAGGAAACACCATGCTTGATCTCACATGGCGGAAGCATTTGCAAAACGTCTGCCAAGCAGGATCCGACATAAAGTCCTCTCCCAGTGGGCAGGACCTTCAAAAATGCTCCTGCCCGCTGGGAGCAGACTTATGACCTGTTTACTTGCTTGCACTGCTGAAGGCAGGGAAACAGAACAAAATACTACTCCCACCCACGAGTAACAGCATTTCTAGCTGCTCCCTGGTGGTGGGAGCGATGCCGGCTTCCACTGCATGCGGGAGCTGGCTGGGGCCACAGAGGCCTTGGGGCTTCCCCTGCAGCCTTCAATGAGAGTATGGTGTGTGAAATTTGTGGGCATCAGGGCACCCACATTTTTGTGGTAAAGACACTTGGGATAGGGGGTCCCCGGGGCCAATGAAATCTCTGGGATGGAGGTCTTTTGGCCCCCTCCCCTTTTTTTTTTAGTAATGGGCCTGAGGGATGGGGTTCCCAGGCTTGGTGAGGTGGACTGCATGGTCCCCTTACCTTTATTTAAATGAGTGACCCTGGGGGATTGGGACCCCAGGGCCTAATAAGGCTAGAGGAAGGGGGCCACAGGGCCCCTCTGACCTTTAATTTTAGTAATGGCCTGGGAAATAGGAACCCCAGGGCCATTAAGGCTCTGGAAAGGGGGCCACTCAGCCCACCCACCCCTTTAATCAAATAAAAATGGTCCCGGGGATGGCTCTCCATGCCTAATAAGGCTCTAGGGGGGATATTCACAAGAACGTGCGCTAAACATCTCCAAAAAATGTTAACGCAACTTTACACATCGCAGTCTATCACTGGAAAATAACCCTGTGTTAACGTGGAATTCACAACACGGCGGTACCATGCAATAGTCTGCCGCAAACGCGGCCAATGTCCGCGATACAACCACCTCGACTGAGATAAAAACACAAACCCCAACACCAAAAAACGTGCGATGATCCCATTTGCGATGAGGAAAGCAGCGATAAGCAGCACCAGGCCCGCGACACACACATGGCAGGCGGGAATAGGCACAACAAAAGCAGGAAAAAGGAAGACAAACCAAACAGAAAACAACAGCGAAGCACAATGGAGGCAGCCGGAGCTAGTACACAACCCCACAAGCCCCATTGGCAACAAAACATTGTACATGCCAGTCCATCGTGGACAAGGTGAACGCAGCCGGAGAGCAGAGGAGGACAATGGAAGCAAACCAGAACAGCTGGAATGATGCAAAACACACAAACAAGCAGAAACACCCCAACAACCAGAAGGCAACAATGCACACCGGAGGTGGGAGTCCAGCGCCACACCAGGAGCTGGATGACATGGAGGAAATGGTGTCCACCACATCAGTCTGGAGATGGTGGCAGGAGTCGGGGACCGTAAACTGCTCAAAATCAACAGACACAACAGCAACAGGGAGAGGAACGACCAGGGACTGGGGGGACGGGGGAGATGGGCACAATGGCACACATGCACAATTAAGCACAGCACAACTGCAGACAAACCATGCCCAAGAGTAACAACACCAACCAAGAGCAGAAGTCACAAAACTCGTCAATATCACACCACTGAACAAGCACAGAAGTGAAAACCACACTGCCTGAAAGGGAGAAGGGTGAGCCAAATCAGAGCTGAAGGGACATCTCACACACAATGCAGCACACACACATAGGAAGCAGAGCACCCCAACATCGAACACAATGTGGCACAAACAGCAACATTTGCACAATTGAACACCTGCTTGTGGCCGGTAAATGGCCATACGCATCTGGCAAAGCACGAAACAGGGACATGAGAATGCACAAGTACAAACCCACAGCCCTGATGGGGTAGCAATGCATGTATGGCAGGGATCCAGATATGCCGTGACACACACATTGGCATACAAATGAACACTCATCCCAGTTGGAGACAAGTGAAGGTGCGGAAACTTTATCAACAATTGCGTGTCAGTACGGCCAAGAGAAGTGCCACGACATGCAGACCAATGCAGCAGCATGTCTGAATGAGGAACGTTGGAAAGCGCCCATGTCCACCCTGGGGGAGTCCATCACCCACACAAGTTAGGTCCAACCCGCATTGGTTGTCCGTGCATGGATCCGGAGTCCAGGCCAATGCAGCCATGTCCACTGTCGTCTTGGGACATGTGATCAGATCCCCAACATGCAACCAGGCGTCGGGGCACGTGCAATGGATCACATTCAGTTGTGGCTGCAGGTACGTTGTCACTCGTCCATGAACGCGAGTGCAGCAGCGTAGGCCAACATTTCCAATGAGAGCTCGTTGTCCACCACATCTAACATGTTGGCGACGTAACCCATCAGCTGTCCCGGACAGAAGTGCTGACTCCAACCCCTGGCCCCACTAAAGCCCAATAGGGGAGCGGCTCAATGTGGTCACTGCACACGACGACTCGTGCAATCTCCCAGGTCCAGTTGCCAGCATACATGCCAATCATCCAGGCATGCCATAAACGGGCATCACGGTGACACTCCTGGACGTGGGCCAACAGGGGGCACACACACACGTCGAAATCCAGGTCAGCTACCGTTACGTTGGAGAGGCAGACATCCATGGTCCACTCGAATAAGCACGAGCGACAATGCATCACAGGCTGAACGCAGGTGACTTTGGCAAGGCGGAAGCTTAGCCGGTAACTGATCCACAGCACTGCCAGTACATGCAGCAGACGTGCACGGTACAGGTCCACGTGACTGGAGTTGTGCATGTGTCCGGGATGGTCTGCCATTGCGTCAGTGGCTCTGCTTGAAGCGGCACTGTGCTGACCCGCACCAGTCCTGTGGATGAAATGGCACAACTCGGAGCAATGAGCAGTGTCTGTGTGCAACGGGTGCAGGCCTGGGGTGGGGTGGGAGTACGTGTGAAGGCCATTTCACGCACGCTAACTACGACCAAGGACTACCGCGTGTGGGATGTGTACAAGTTGGTCTCACGTCGGGCAGTGCGTAGTGTGGGATTCGCCAGCAAATGCTATCGTATCTGTCAGGGGTTGCTGGGCACATGCATGTCCCAGCTCGGAGCTGCAGATGTGCTACCGCCTGATAGTTCAGACAAAGGACCTTTCATCCCTACAGGAACTTCACCATCTGCTTGAATACAGGAGATGTACAGAGGCCTGTCGTGGGTGGGGTGGGATGTCTGCAACCCAGGGAATCATGGATGATATGCCTAGCACGTGGCCCATGAGCGGCCTCACTGTGTGTTACGTTGCCTCACAGCTGCTCCACCCTCCCACGAGCCCCCACACTTGTGTGCGCTGCGCGGTTGTATCACGTGCACTCCATTGTCATGCCTGTCTGCGCATGTCCAGCGGCATGCCAACAACACCGTGAAGCTGGCCGTCGAGGGTGTGCGGCCACGTGAGTGTAGGCCAATGGTCCGGACAGGGCAGACACAGGTGTACAGTCCATGGCTGGCTGTGATCGCGCTGCGATTGAGGCTAGGCATCTGACTTATGCAGCCGCAGGACTGATACACATAACACTTGGCATGCATGAGCCAAGACCCCGAGCGGTCTTGCGCTCCTACATCTCCCCGTACGTGCGGGCCCGCCCTCCGGGTGCATGCTACACTGCAACATCGACTACTGTGGCCCTGGTGGCGACAACACTCCAACACAGAGACACGCTTACCACACTTCCTGCTCAAGGCCAGACCAGAGCCACGCCCTGAACCCCCTTGCTGAATCAGCACACCCGGCGCTGACCTGACGTATGCCGGACCAGCACACGCTGCTTGTGCATGCAGGGGGGGCAGGCGAAGCTACATGTCCAAGGTCTTGGCCACTGCTGAGGTGACATGCTAAAGACAGCACACAGTGATGTTGCAGGGCTCGGGCCCATCATGCTGACAAAATGACCACACGGACACACCTGCTTAGATGGAGTGAATGGCTACAGGCACATGCGCCCGGCCACGTTTATTAGCAGGCTCACATGTCATGTGACACCTGTGTTGGATGTGTGTGGGGTGTGTGTACACCAGCCATCATGGAGTGCCTGGTGCAGTCAAAAAATGACAACAGTGTACATCGTTAAGGACACAACCATTCAACAATAAAGGCTCCGTGACTTGAGCTGCACATTGTTAGTGGCCCCGGATGCACAGTGTCCTGCACGGGCCTACCGCCATGGGCCGCTGACTTGCGGTGCACTGGGGCAGGGTCAGGAGAGCAGAGCAGGTTCTCGTAGATGACATAGGGGGTTGTCGCGGAGTGTCTCGGTGGACAGTGGAAGGTGTACCCCCAGGGCATGATGAAGAGGGCAGAAGCATGCAGAAACAGTCACCATGGTGGTGATGAATAGAACAGACACATGTCGAACACCAAGTCCGTCCCAGCCAGATGATGATGCAGACAACCTCCAGGCCATTGACTCAGACGCCACCAAAGTCAAACCAGAAAGTGCCAATGACTCATTGCGCACAGAGTTAGTGGCACCAGGTCAGTTGTTGCTAGTGTTTGGTCACCTCCGTGACGAGGATCCGGCTTTCATCTGGACTGACCCGCATCTTCCTCTTACTCCTCCCCATGCATTCACTGGTATCTACTCTGCCATTCATGAATCACGACTAAGTGCTGGATGTGGGACCTACTGGACCGCAGTGTAGGCCGGGGGCAGCGGTCAGCATGGGCCCACAGACACGTGTCGTGTGCTTGCGATGCAGACTTTGTCTTCACTGATCGGAGGGAGTATAGTGATGTGGCCGCTGGCACGGACTTGGGGTCACTGAGCCCTCATCCAAGTGTCGCCAGCTTGCGTAGAACAGGGTTAGTGGCACCACATGTTGCCGGCTTGCGTTGAACAGGGTTAGTGGCACGACGTGTCGCCGGCTTGCGATGCAGACATTTGCCTCACTGATCGGAGGGAGTTCAGTGATGTGGACACTGCCATGGACTTGGGGTCACTGCCATTCAAGACTCATGACTCAGTACAACATGTGCCAACAACTGGGCTGAAGAGTAAGCCGGTGGATATGTCAATGAGAAAGGAGTACTGTGGGCCAGCATCGTGCAGGTCAGCGATGGTCTGCAGAGGCTGCAAAGGTCGCGGGACTGGGGCTTGGAGCTTGGACCGGCACGTGGTGGGTCCTCTTTGACACACGCCGGTGTCAGCAGGTGGGAGGAGCCTCCTTGGTGCGCTGGGGCAGGCATGACGGGTCTGGGGACCAGCGGCCCGGGGTGCAGCAGGCGCACAGGGACGCAGGCCCCGCCGCGCTCGGCGCTGGCCTCGTGGCGGGCTGAGAGGCGCCGCCCTGGCAGACACGTTGGCCATTCCGAAAGAGAACCACGCCCAGTGCGACAGGGTTTTATTCACACCCCTACGCAGGCCTGGCGTACACAGGGCCAACCCACTCCACCCGCGCATACAGGGGGGGACGTAACGTGCGACATTTCCGCGTTCTGCCCCACAGCCTGTGGGGACATGGTAGCGTCCACTGGCCACTGCACTCCATGCACCAGCAGTTAATGTCCACATGGCCATTTCCGTGGTTTGCACATTGGAGTCTGTCCGGCACCTCCATGCCACACCTGGCATTGGGTAGGTTCTCATTCATTAGTCACTTGCCGCTCTCGCACATGCCTGCTCCAAGCCTCTCCTCACATTTTGCTATTGCGTGGCAGTGGTGCCATGCCGTGGCTGGGTTGTGTGCATGGCAAGCCTAGGTTCCCAATGGAGTTGTGTTGTGTCTGGTCAGTTGGCATGTTGTGTGGCATGTTGCATGTAGTTCTGCTGCGTGCCCATTGCCAGTGTCGTGAGTTGCATGACTGTGGGGTGAAGGTGTGGTGTGTTCATTTGGTACTTACCAACGAGCACTGCATTTCCATAGGTGCCATCCTGGGAGCGCTGGTTGATGATGGACTGTCGGGCGATGTAGGAATCATGCACTCTGCCTGGGGAGTTGGCCACGACATTGTTGAGGAGTCCCGGGTGGTCCACTATTGCCTGCACATTCATGGGATGCGTGTGCTTTCTGTTGCGGTAGTTGTGTGCAGTGTCGGCAGGGGGCACGAGGGGTACATGTGTGCAGTCGATTGCCCCCGACACGTGAGGGAATCCAGCTATGGCGTAGGAGCCTTGCTTTGTCTCCAGCTGCTCCTGCACAGTGTGGGTGAAGTGGAGGTGCTGGGGTACCAGGCTGATGATGGCATCCATGACAGGTGTGATGAACTTGGATGGGGCTGGCTGTGAGACTCCCCCGACTCTGGCAGTTGTAGGTTGGAAGGTACCAGAGGCCAACATGTGCAGCACAGCCGGCAGCTTTGTCTGCGGAGGGATGTTGGTTGTCCGCTGTGTTGGTACCGTCAGCATGTGGGCAATGTGGGTCAGGATGTGGGGGATGGTTGTCCTTTTGGGCCTGTAGTCGGCAATGTCCTCCTCTGGCGTTCGGTCTGTGCGGCTGGTGCGTTTAAGGTGGGTCCGCTGTCTTTGTGTACGCTGCCTCTGTGGTGGTCTGGGGGGGGCAGGACGGGTCCTGGGGGTGGTGGCAGGCCTGGGGGGGGGGTGGCGGTGGGTGTTGTGGCCATCATGGGTCTCGGAGCTGCATGATCATTGTCTCCATGGCATCTGTGGGTCTTCAGATGTGGCTCTTGGCTGGGCTCCGTTTCATGATGCAGGTAGTCGTCCTGATTAACACCAGCAAAAGGCAGGTGTTAATTCCCTGCTGCTACCGCGGCTTATCGAATGTTTTTCATCGCAGTTCTGGCAGTTCATTGTGAAAGTGGTGTAGTGGTGTTTTTGTGAGTTTTTGCACGGGAACGCCTTCTCTGCATCTCATTAGGGTTAGTTGGTGGTGTCACCCGTGGAGATAAATTTTGCGGCAGTTATTGCGGGAATACTGGCGATGTCTGCAGTTTGCACCCGCTTGTGAATGGGGCGTTAAATCTATCTCCACTTTTGATGCGTTAAGGTGGCGATAACTCGGAGATAAGTCCTTGTGAATATGTCCCTAGGAGTGTGGACCACGTATTCCCATCCCCTATAATTTAAAAGAGAAGCCCTGGAGGATGTGGTTCCCAGGGCCTAATAAGGCTCATGGAGGGGGCCACGCGGACACCTCCCCTTTTAAAAGCATAAGGCCCTGTGGCCAACACCCTGCCGTGAATGGGGGGTTTGCTTTATATATGGAAATAAAATATTACTTTATGTTAAAAAAAACTAAAAATTCACTGAAAAAAAACAAAGGTTGCCATTGTTTTTGTTTAAAAAAACCCTTAGAAATTCACTGAAAAAAGGTTAAATAGCATTATAGCTAGGTGAATATGTCAGTGACAACATTAACGTGTTGGCCTGAAACAAAACCCAGAAATTCACTAGTTATAATTTGCAGAACTAACTATAACTTGCACTACTTATGACCTCACATAATACTTCACTCATGACATGTTCTATGACATCATGTATGATGTCACTGATGACATCTCAAATGCCATCATTAATGACATCATCCAAGCTTCTTTTGCAAATATATATATATTTTTTAAACATCTGTTTATTAAATAAACAAAACCTGGCAGCATGACAGACAGTAAGTACATTCTGGGCAATTGTATCGTTACAAATTTTGCTTGTCAACATTTGGTACATATCGTACAAAATCCTTGTAACAAGTTGAGGTCTAGTACGTATTCATGCATTACAGTACGTAATCTCCCCCGGTTCTCCCACACATAACTGATTATCCAACAATTAAAGTTCTCTGTATTGTACCCAGCTTCCCCATATCATGTCCCACTTCTTTGGGCACCCCTCCCCATTGTACTCCACCTTCTCAGCATTGAAGCACCAGTCCAGATCTTCCTGCCATTTCAGCATGCTCGGTGGTTGGCTCGCCCCCCACTCCCTCGCTATGTCACGTTTAGCAACTATACTAGCTATCATCAGCCATATTTTAGAATATTTCGGCCATTTTACCTCGCACGTCACACAGAGGATATGCCACCTTGCTTCACATGGAACTTCTTGTTCGGTTACTTCCAACATGACCTGTATGGCATCTTTCCAAAACTGTTGTACCTTAGAGCAGGACCATATTATATGAAAGAATGTGCCCGCCTCCCCACATCCCCGTGTGCACTGGTCAGAGTCTCTGCGCCCAATCCGGTGCAATAGCACCGTAGAGGTGTATGATCTGTGCAGTATGCGCAGTTGTATTAATCGAAATCTTGCCCTGATCGCCACCTCCCTTGGACTCTGTATCACCTCTGTCCAATCATCGTCATCCAACGTCTCTAAATCTCTTGTCCAGGCCTCCCTAAGAGCCATCAATGGGTCTGGGGAATTGTTCATTATCTTTTTGTATACCAATGAAACAGCTTTCTCGGGCATGGGATCCATGAGGAGCCTATCCTCAAGTGGAGCATATTCTACTATGTGGTCCCCATCCAGTATGTGCTTCTTAGCGCATGCCGCAACTGCAGACACCGTAAGAACTCCTTGTCCGACATCTGATACTCTATTTTTAGCTCCTCAAAACTTATCGGTTTACCCCCTCTCCAAATGTCTCCCAGGAGCTCAATCCCTATGGTTTGCCATTGCAGGAATCCTTTTAATTGGCCCACGTCCCTTGGTTGGTTGCTGACCCATAATGGCGTTCGTTCAGTCAACTTATCTTTCCATCACAGGAATGTGGTGGCCTCCCTCCAGATCTGTACCGCCACCTTAGTATGTATGGGTAGCGCACCAATCACTCGATGCCCGTACAGCGCAGCTAGGTAGCCTCTTTCTCCCATACCGTGTTGATCCATTCTATAGGCAGGTTCCTCTCTTCCCGCGAACACTCACTCATTGATAGTCTTCAATTGCGCTGCCCAATAGTACTTTTTAATATCGGGAATCACCAACCCTCCTTCGTAGACACTACGCTGCAGTTTGTGTAACGCTATTCTGGCCTGGCCCCCGTCCCACAAAAGCAGCCTCAAAAGCTAGGTGGTATTTTACACGGGGTGTTCTGTGAACACACAGGAATCGCAGCAGTGCCATCATATTGAATAAAGCGGCGCGTCCCATTAGGGACAGTGGGAGTTTCCTCCAGTGCACAATGTCCCTTCGCACTCTTTCCAGCTGGGGGAACAAGTTCTCTTCTCGGAACTGGGTGTTCCCTTTAGATATTATTATACATAGGTATTTGAATATATCCTTTATCTCTAAGGAGAAAGCACTGGAGGGCAACTGTGGTGCCAATACATATAGTAGGGATTTGTTCCAATTTATTATGTATCCAGAATAGGTTCCGAACAGGTGAAATATATATTTATGATTCGGCCAATAGAGGACGCAGGGTTAGTAACGTACAATAGTATGTCATCGGCATACAAAGATATCTTTTCAACCCATTCCCTATCCCCACTTATTCGTCGGTTAAAAGGGTCCATTCTAACCCATGCCACCAAGGGCTCCTGCACCATCGCAAACATAATGGGCGAAAGCGGACAGCCCTGCCTTGTGCCTTTATGCAACTGTATGACCCTCGAGGTGACTCCATTCACTCGTACCCTCGCTAGCGGGCCCTCATATAGCAACTGCACCCATGCACAGAAACCGGGACCAAAGGCAAACCTTTCCAACACCGTCTGCAAGTATGGCCATTCTATGTTGTCAAATGCCATACATGTGTCTAGTGACAGCAGCTCAGCGTCCTCTCTTGAATCGGCCCCTCTAGCTTGTAGCACCCCGTATAGTCTTCGCAAATTATGCCTAGTGCTTCTGTGTGGCATGAACCCGGACTGGTCTGGGTGTATTACTGAGGAGATGAGGAGATGACTGCTCCCAACCTATTTGCCAATACCTTAGCCAATAGCTTAACTTCTACGTTAAGCAGAGATATCGGGCTGTAAGACCCACAATCTTCCGGTGGCTTACCATGCTTTGGTATTACCACAATTGTGGCCAGTCTCTGGTCTATTGGTAATATGCCATCATGGAGGGCTTCATTATTCATGGCTAGCATGTGCGAGGCTACTTTCAAAGCTACTCCCTTGTAGAATTCTATAGGGATTCCGTTAGGGCTGGCCGCTTTACCCAATTGCAGGTCTCCCATAGCCCCTAGTATGTCTTCTGTCGTGAGCTCTTTATCCAACCCCTCCCTGTCTTCTTCGGAGAGTCGAAGGATGGGGAGGTCCCTAAGCAGTTCCGTGCAGTCCTCCCCTTTTCTGGTAGATGCTGATTTGTACAGGGCCTCGTAATGGTCTGCGAATGCCGAGGCTATTTCAGCGCCTGTCGTTTTGGTCTCCAATTGTGGAGTCTTTATCTCTAGCACCCAGCTTCTCTCTTTGTCCCTCTTTTCTAACCATGCTAATAGTTTGTTAGCCTTATCCCCAACCTCGTATAACTGCCTTTGGGTCGCTCTAGCATGATCTTAGCTGCCTTTTCTACTATGTCTTTCAGCTTCTTTTGCTTAAGACGAATCTGATGTCTAACCTGCGGTAGTGTCCCACCGTCTCCTGTAGCCTCCCCCTCCAGTTGTAGGATCTCCCTCTCTAATGTGTCCTGTTGGATACGCTGTTCCTTCTTTCTCCCACCCACTAGGCCCTGCACATACCCTCTCATCACCACCTTATAGGCCTCCCACAATGTGCATGTTGATTCAACTGTCCCAACATTGTCTTCAAAGTATTGTGTTGTCCGCTCTTCTCTTATATCTAATCTGCTTATCTTTAAAAAGCCAGGAGTCCATTCTGGGGGCAGGGTGTCATTTCTTATAGCTCCTTTCAGTTGGGTTTCTATGGGCGAGTGGTCAGAAATTCCCCTTGCCCTATGCACTGTCCCGGTGAACCAATGTGCATGCACCTCCTGTGTCATCGGATAATCTAAGCGTGAGTACCCCACTGTGCGAGGCGGAGTGAAATGTGTACTGTCTGTCCTCTGGGTTGTGTAGGCGCCAAAGGTCTGCTAGCCCCATCACCCCTGCAAAGTCCCTCAGAGGGTCTTGTGCCTTTTCCCGGCCCGCTGACGATATTCTGTCCAACACTGCATCCATTGTTGCATTGATGTCTCCACCCATTATTAAGAAGCCCTCTGGTAGGTCTAATAGTAGGGCCCATAGCTCCTTCAACGGGTCGGAGTGTAGCCTTGGTGGTACATAAACCGAGCAAAGATTTAACAACTTGCCATCCCACTTCCCTGTGAGAGCTATGTATCTTCCAAGAGAGTCGTGCCATATTTCCCCTGGAGTAAAGAGTAAAGTTGTGCGAAGCAGGATCCCAACTCCTCTTGACCAGATGGTGAAACCTGCGTGTGCCCCTAACTTATATCCAAACCTATTGAGTGCCCTGAAGGCTGTGCCTTTAAGATGGGTTTCTTGGATCAGGACTATGTCAGGATTCTGCCTACGGAGATACTGTAAAAGAAACACAATTGATGGATGGAATGCAGAACAAATCAAAACATTCACCCCCAGTCAAGAGATCTGGGTTAAATCCATCATTCTTTTGCTCACAATGCCACCCCAGTTTAGACCTGGCCATATGCAAATCAATCTTGACCCTGTGCCTCATGGGAACAGTCCAGCCAGAACTGCCAAGCCAGGTCCTCCCTGAACCGGAAACAAGCATCCTAGGACCGGTTTTGGGGTTTCACCCCTCATCAGCCAGGATAGCTTGAATCCAGTGGCACAGTGAGCCCGGGACTCACGTCTGGGCATACCCGGCGCACTTAGGGCGAGGACGCAAAAGAAACACAATTGATGGACGGAATGCAGAACAAATCAAAACATTCACCCCCAGTCAAGAGATCTGGGTTAAATCCATCATTCTTTTGCTCACCATCCCACCCCAGTTTAGACCTGGACATATGCAAATTAGTCTTGACCCTGTACCTCATGGGAACAGTCCAGCCCGAACTGCCAAGCCAGGTCCTCCCTGGACTGGAAACAAGCATCCTAGGACCGGTTTCGGGGTTTCACCCCTCATCAGCCAGGATAGCTTGAATCCAGTGGCACAGTGAGCCTGGGACTCACGTATGGGCATACCCGGCGCACTTAGGGCGAGGACGCAAAAGAAACACAATTGATGGACGAAATGCAGAGCAAATCAAAACATTCACCCCCAGTCAACAGATCTGGGTTAAATCCATCATTCTTTTGCTCACCATGCCACCCCAGTTTAGACCTGGCCATATGCTAATCAGTCTTGACCCTGTCCCTTATGGGAACAGTCCAGCCTGAACTGCCAAGCCAGGTCCTCCCTGGACCGGAAACAAGCATCCAAGGACCGGTTTCGGGGTTTCACCCCTCATCAGCCAGGATAGCTTGAATCCAGTGGCACAGTGAACCCGGGACCCACGTCTGCGCATACCCGGCATACCCGGCGCACTTAGGGTGAGGACGCAACAGAAACACAATTGATGGATGGAATGCAGAGAAAATCAAATCATTCACCCCCAGTCAAGAGATCTGGGTTAAATCAATTGTGTCTTTTACGGAGAACTGTAGCACCACTGTACGCCTGATCTTGTGCCCCAGCCCATTAACATTCCAGGTCAGGATCCGTAGTCCTGTCCCTGGCCCGGGGGCTGCCCGGCGCTCATCCGTGTCCTTCCCTGACATGAATATATAGTTGGTCACTGGGATTATAGCCCGGATTACTTATGTGTGTGAGGAGTCTATTTTGCCCCGAGTTTCCTGTTAGTATGTCTCGTCATCTGCCCACTCCCAGCCAGGTTATCAACATGCAAAACTTTAAAACTGTGCCAAGTCTGTGCTGGCCACACCAACATTGTACCCCCGGCAAGTACCCCCTCCCTGCCGCCCTGCACTGTGGGTTAACAACCACCCACCCCCAACTAGCAGAGTGCTTGTCGCCCCATATTAACAAACCCAACTGGGGTCAGCCCAACGCCGGAGGGTACGCTGCCCCCCCAATCCCCCATCAGTATGCGTGTCGTAGGTGCTAAAACATTATATATCTAGGCAAGTACATCAATATTACATCACTACTGGCCATATATAGGAAACATAGGTCTTATCTGTACATAGGGTCTTCATCTGGCGAGCCAGCATTTTGTCTCAGTTGACTTGCGCCACCCCAGGCCAAGGCAGGCATGGTTCAATATGACCCCCTCTTTTTGTTGGTGTTTGAAGTCTCTCATTGTAGCGGTGCTCCATCAACAGCAGGGCTGTCTCTATTCCTCATTTAGCACCCCGGTCCTAGCCCATCCCCTGGGTCTTCTGCCTCCTCCCTTGAAGTGCTCTGCCATCGGCACCGTGACTTTCCAACCGTCCTCCAGCTGTCTAACCAATCTTGAGCTTCACTGGGAGATTCAAGTCGCCAAACCTTGCCCTCTGCCATCACTCTAAGAGTTGCCGGAAAAAGCATGGAGTACTTAATGTCCTGCGCACGGAGGTTCTTTTTAATTTCCAGAAAAGATCGTCGTCTCTGCTGCACTTTCTGTGTAAAGTCCGGATAGAAGGTAATGAGGGCATTTTCATACGTCAGTGGTGGGGCGCTCCTAGCCGCCTGGGGGATCATGTCCCTATCTCGGTGGTTAAATAGTCTCGCAATTATAGGCCGCGGATGGGCTCCCAGTCTCGGTCGTACTCCGGGGATCCTATGGGCTCGCTCTGCCGAGAAGAATTTAGAAAGGTTGCTGGGCTGGAGTGAGTTAGTTATGAGGTCCTCAACAAACAGGTCCACTGCCTGCCCCTCCGCCATCTCTGGCACCCCTATAATACGGATATTGTTGTGACAGGAGTGCACCTCCTGGTCTTCCAGCTTGGCCTCTAAGTCCCTTGTCGTCTGCGTTAGGTCTTTGACCTGCTTCTGCAGGGCCTTTGTGTCCACCACCAGCTCCGCCGTCATCCCCTCCACTTCAGTTACTCTATCCCTCATATTGCGGAGGTCAGCCCTGAGCAGGGACACCTCCGTCATCACAGCCTCAATTTTACCTGTTAGGTCCGTTTTAATCCTGTGTATTGCAGACATAACATCCTGCAATGTTGGTTCTGGATGTTCCGATTGGGGATTCCCTGCTAGCGACCCGGAAGCAACTTCCCCCAGGTTGGTTGTTTGATCTCTGGGCACAGTATACTTGTCCAGTTTGGTCTGTTGGGGCACTCGTGGACCCCTGCCCCCAGTCATGGCTGCAGTGTTGTGTGCACGTGGGACCCTCAATGCTGGGCATGGGGACAAATAGCCTCTAGTTGTCCCGAACCGTATTGTCTGTCAATCCTTCAGTGAAGGCAATTGCAGGCCCTGTAGAAGATAGTATCGGGCCCCCTTTGTCCATGGGCCACCTCTTCCCCGAGTGTATAGCTCTTCCTTTCAGCCTCTAGACGTCGTCTGTGCAGAACCTCTATTGGGGCGTAGGGCAGTGAGGGCTCATCAATCATCCAGGTCACTTAGCCGGCCTATACGCAGTAGAGTGAGCCTCACCAAAATAGCCATGCTGGGCCCGGTCCGGCCTGATCAGCACAATATCGCACACGCCAGTGCACGTCTGATGTGCCTCCCACCCACCCGACTATGAGGGCCACAGCTCTTTCATCACTGCCCACAAGTCTGTACTCCTGCAATGTATGGGTCTGATCGCCCACAAGGCCGCTCTGGGTCACGTAGGGTCTGGGCTCACCTCCGAGTCCGTTCCTCCTCCACTACAATTCTGGCCGCACCGCCGCTGCACAGTGTCTCGTTCCCCCAGCTACTCCAACTGGCAGCGATCCCAGCATCTGTCTGCAGAGAGCACCCTCGAACGGGCTGTGCGCCAACTCCTCACCTCCCGGTCATCTCGATGCTCTCTGGCTCCGCAACTCGAGCCCGGGGATGTCGTCTTGTCAGTAGGCCCTTCACCGCCCTTCCACCTTCACCAAATCGACCCGGTTTTCCAGGAACGAGCCAGCACCCATGCTATCTGCGAGGCATGGGACCTCGCTTGCGCCCCTTTTACGGATGTTTTTGGCGGATTTATTGGGGATAATCAGATCAGGCCGGCGGAGCCGCCTCGTTCAAGCGGCTATCACATTCCGCGGCAAGCCACGCCCCTTCTTTTGCAAATATTGCTCTTTAAACCGGTATAGCATTAGAGCTGTGAAAGTAAGTGCAAAATAGCTCAGAATAATATGAGTCATCACCACTGCTATCATATATGCAACACCTGCAGCAAAGCAAGCTTGTGTTATGAGCAACATTGACCCTATACCATAGATGTCATGGGTAGCCGAGTTCATGTTGACTATGAACCACAATTGAAAGGGTAACCTATCCTGCACATGGTGTTTAATCTGCACACAACTGTTCAGGGAAAACCAAGTTCCTCCAGATACTGAAGCTCTGTTACATAACTAGTGCTAAATTACAGAGAGTCTTTACCTGTATAACACTCCTGACACTCACTGTCAAGTAGATATAAGTAGAAAAGTGGGTATTTTTGACACTGTTTACTTTATGGAGAAAGTTTACTCTGTACTACTTTGTTTGCAGACAGTGGAACTCTCATGAGAAATACACTACAGAGTATTGAAGAGTATCTACTAAGAACAGTGTACACTCTGTGGAAAACATGTCCAGACAGCGACTCTTCACTTACAATAACCAAAGCTTGAAAGGGCTAAAGATTATACTGCCTGCAGCATTCATACCGTTGTGGAAACTTTACAGCTACTCCATCTTCTGAAGCAAAACAAGCACAAATACATTGGTTAGCACCTGGTGCACGCAGTCTTCTATGTTAAGTAGAAATTGTCATGCTGAGACAAATATGCATAACAATTCAAAGCTGTTTACAATACTTAGAATGTTTGCCCTGCTAGAAACATTTTCTGCAGTACCCAAAAACATGTGTGGAACATAATGAACACAAGTTATCAACTGTCACCTGCACATAGAGTTACTCTTCAATGCAAAGATTCATAACCTGTTCAATACGTCTACACACCTATGGTGCATTAGGAGCACATGTGTTTTGTAAACACTTCCACTGATTAGCTGTACACGGGCTGTACAAAATTAGGTAGAAAAGTAATATGGGAACCTGCCAATATGTAAACTATAAATAAAGCTAAAACACTCATTGGATGATGCCATCAGTGATGTCAACAATGATGTCATTTGAGATGTCATCAATGACGTCATAAACGATGTCATAGAACATGTCATGAGTAATGTAATATGTGAGGTCATAAGCGGTGCATGTCGGGGGCACAAGTTATGGTCAGCTCGGTGCAGAGAGAGAATATTGAGTGTCATGGACATTGAGTGAAGAATATCGTGGAAGAAGAATATCGAAGTAAGTTATATCATTGTCAAAAATATTGAAATTTGTGTAAGTAACAAATATCGAATTTGAAAATATCGATGTAAAAATATAGTTGTTAATAATATCGACTGTTTCAGTAATTTTATTTTGAAGTATAATGTTTAAAAAAATTGTTGATGTTAATAGTAGTTATTATATATATTTATGAAAAAATATAGTTTATGCATTTTTGTTGGGTTTATAGGGGATAAGGGTGGGGAGAAATTTAAAATATATTTGTTTGAAGTAATATATATTTTTAGTTTTGAGGTGCTGAAATTTATAGGAAAAAAATTCTGAATGTTTTAACTTTTTTATTTTATAAATATTTTAATTAAAACATGTTTTTATATCAAATATTTTAGTTTATTATATGACTTATATGTTTAAATTATGTTTAGTAGTTGTAATTGTTGTGTTTAAAAAATGTTAATAAAGAAAATACAAATTTTAAATTTAAAACATTTGGTAAATGGTACTATTTTTAATAAAAAATTTAAAATATAAAATAAAAAAAAGAATTAATACTATTATTTTTATTAAAATTGATTAAATTTACCTTTTGGATTAAATGTAGTTGTGTATTGAAAAAATTAACACAAATTATAAATTAATATTAGTTTTAGGAAAAATCCATTAATATTAAGAAATTATTTGTGAAAATTTTGAAATATTAATTTTGAAATTATTTTAAACATTTTTTATGACAATTTCAATATGTTAATTTGTCAATTTAAAAGTTTATATGTATATTTTGAGAGTATTTATTGAAAAATATTTTGAAGGTTTTTATGTTTTAATTATTTAGTATGTTTTTCTTTGGTATGAGTAGTATTCGTACATTTAGTATTTTATTCATTATGTATTTATTGTTTATTTAATTAATTTGATTGTCTATAGTAATTGTGTTTTTGTTTAGTGTTTATTATTTTTCCTATAGTTTTTGTATTTGGAAATTGATTAGTTATTTTAATTCTGGATTAGGGTGTGGTATTCTTCATGACTTTTTGGATTTTGGATTTGGAAATGTTCTTTTATTTTTTATTATCCAGCACTTTCCCTAAATTTAGTTAGTTTGGAGTAGGAATAGTAATTTCTTTAGGCTTTATTATCCAGCACTTTCAATAAAGATAGTTACTTTGGAGTTGGAATAGTACATTTTTAGCTTTTATTATCCAGCACTTTCCTTGAATTTAGTTAGTTTAGAGTTGGAATAGCAATCTTTGATGTTTTATTATCCAACACTTTCCCTGAATTTAGTTAGTTTCGAGTTAGAATAGTTATTTATTAAGTCTTATCATCCAGCACTTTCCTTGAATGTAGTTAGTTTGGAGTTGGAATAGTACCTTTTTGAGGTTTTATTATCCAGCATTTTGCCTGAATTTAGTTAGTTTGGAGTTGGAATAGTAATTTTTTTTTTTTTTATCCAGCACTTTCCCTGAATTTAGTTAGTTTGGAGTTGGAATATACATTTTTGATGTTTTATTATCAAGCACTTTCCCTGAGTTTAGTTAGTTTGGAAGTTGGAATAGTAATTTTTGATGTTTTATTATCCAGCACTATCCCTGAATTTAGTTAGTTTGGAGTTGGAATAGTTATTTTTTAAGTTACTATGCAGCACTTTCCTTGAATTTAGGGGCTCATTACGATGACGGACGGTAGCCCATCCGTGCTGGTGGCGGTGGCGGAAAACGTTTATTTTTCCGCTCCAGGTGCGGTCATTGCGACCACCAAATCCCAATGGTCCTACAGAGGCCATTTACCATCCGCCGAGGTCTGTCAGGCTCCGCACGCTTGTTTGCGTACGCAAGGGTGGCAGACGGAGCCAACAGAGCAGAACCGGCATCTGGAAACATGTTCCATCCGCCAACCAGATCACGATGTTGCAAACAGCCCTTCCCACCGCTGCGTAAAAACCACCACGTTGCGGATGGCGGAAACACAACAACGGAGAAGAAGAGCCGATATAGAACCCATCAAAACCACCGGAGCTGCCATGGATCCTGCGCTACAGGCCTTCCCGCTGCACAACCTGCTGCACCTCCGGCAGACAAGACGCTGCCGCGATCAACAGCAGAGGCACGTACCAAACATCTCCACGCATGCAACCCCTGAACAACTACAATTCCCAGCAAGCGTGGTGGCACCATGATGAATGTGGCACCCTGCCAAATGCAAAGTGCGAGGCCCACCCAATCCCCATGAGTGACCCTCGGTGCCCCTGAAGGCAATTGGGGCCAATGCCGAGCCCCTCAGTTTCAGAGCGCGCACACCGCTATATCAAAATATGTACGCCGCCAAAGGCTCCCATTGGTTGATGGCACATTCGCATAGTGTGTGCCACACCGCGGCGGCCCGGAAGCTGGGACCGCAACCCTGCAACATTCAATTGGGGCCAATGCGTGTCATCGCTGCGGATGCCAGCTACCGCACATGCGAACACATACTGCATTTGTATTGACGTCCTGCAAATTACATCACAACTCATTTTCCTAAAGTGATTGGTGCACCCCATGTGTAATGTTGTGGGGCACGAGGCCCCCATGCATATAAAGTAACCACACAGACAACATACAGGTATAGGAGAACTGGCCCAGGGCACATGCGTCCGGCCCGTTTGTTGGCAGGATCACATGTCCAGTGGTGCCTGTGCTGGGTGGCTATGGGGTGGGGGTAAGCCAGACCTCTGGGAGTGGCTGGTACATCAGAACAACTACAACAGTGACTAGCTGGTCACTACACTGTGAAGGTATGAGAGAGTGTGACCTGTGAGCCAAGTCTTCACACACATGGTATGTCCAAGGAAAAGAGAGTGAACTTACATACATAGTCATGCCTCGTGTCCAGCATGGACTGAAATGAGGGAAGGAGTCAAAAGGACAAAGGTCTCTCGCACTGTATCAATGTTGTGTAATGAAACATCCAACCTGGGAACATCGCTTGAATATCCCTTGACATCTGACTGGCGTCTCTTAGCCAGGGGTCGTCTTGTGAAGGGCCAGTGATGTAGGCAGACAATCAGAGGTGTCCATTGTCTGCAAATCAGACATACTTGTAATCCCTAGCACTCCCAACACACGTACTGGTGTGGCGTGCAGTCTGCCTAGCTGCCATTGCCTGTAAATGTTCCCACAGACGTCATAGGAGTGCACATGTGGAACAAACAAACGTAGCTCTGACCGACACCATCGGTCATTGTCAGCCATGTGGGCATGTATACACAATCCATGTGCATTTGTGCCTCATTCAGGTGAACATTGCAATGTCTGTTACGAAAAGTCCTCACACACTCACACAGGACTGACCCCATAATGTCCACATGTGTCTGTCCCCCGTGCCGTACATCCATGTTGCGTTGTCCAGATGACACTCACTGCCCTCATACTGTAATGTTGTTGTGAATAGGGGGACTAAAGTTTGCAGCCGTGCAGTGACAGCTGCTACATGCAACTCAGCACTGATACTGGGAAACACAAGTGCTGTGCCATCTAACCACACGGCAGCTCATCCCTGATGTAGCAGTGTACTATATGCCATGCACATCGACTTCATTGGATGTTGTAGTGTCAATATGGCGAGTGAGCGCAGAAAAACAATGCTGAATGCAGCTCACATGTGCATTTCACGTGACCATGAGTCCTCTCTATGTTGTGGTTGTGTGAGTCTCTGGGTAAACTGTTCGCCACATCTCACCTATAACTCAACTCATGCTCCTGTACCCTGACATATGCAGGAGGAGACCACCCATCCTTTGACCTGTCCCCGTCCTGGCGACGATGGAGGACATTGAAATCATCCTGAAATACCGTTTGGATCGCCGCACACTAAGGAACGTATGTGCCCAGTCGGAGCCCCATGTGAAGCCCAAAAGAATACATCCGGCTGCATTGTCTGCTACAGTGAAGGTTATGGCTGCACTGCATTTCTCTGCTACTGGGTCTTACCAGTACACTGTGGCCAGCGCCGGTGGGATGTCACAACCCATGATCAGCATGGTGGTGCGTGACGTCCTATCAGCATTGATGCTTTACAAGGACAGACATGTCCACTTCCCAAGGAGGGATGAATTGGCAGGTGTGAAGGGGGAGTTCCATGACCTGGGAGCACGCCCGGTTCTAGCAGGTGGGCCAGGCCCACCCAAACCTGATCCGTGGCCCTGGCAGTGACGACACGAAGGCCATTAGTACATGGCCACATTCATGTGAAACGTTCCTCCAAACGTTGATTGTCATCCTGTTTTGGGAGTTGTGGATGTTGGCCTGAGACCTCTCTCATAGTTACCCCCAATCACACATCTCCATTCAGAAATGTGGGCGATGTCCCCGCCTACTCGTGCAGCAAAAATATGGGCATGGCGAAGGGGACAAATCCTCTCTTCTGCACCGGGTAACCTTAACCGTACTGCTGTGTGGATATCTCCTTTTCAATTCCACAGGGAGAAGACAAGTTAATTTCTCCGGATTCACCTTACCTGGCCACTGCAGCTGCTTATCAGATCGGGCAGTGAGTAGGAACCGAGCAGGTGAGAGAATGTCTGGCTATTTGTTCTTCATAACATCATCAGGGAATGCCCAGCAAGACACATACTTACTGTATACTTCATTTAAACATTTTGTATCTCAATCAAGGCTCTGCCACGGATGTAAGCCAACAATTAAAATGTCCAGATAACTGGTGATTATTGATCCTGCCAATCCTTTGTCTGTTGGTAGTTTTGAAATGCATATAAACTGCATTTGATGTGTATAGCTCAGTGGGTTACTGCCGTTGTCACAGAGACATCCGGGTAACTTGCAGTTTAGAAGTTACAATCCTATCATAGGACAGGGACCTAGGAACTGTCATCAAAGAGCTGCATGAGAACCTGAATTAATAGTAAGAACCTAGCTTCATTTCTGGGTTGTAACATAGTCATAACTTCCCCAGTCTTTCATCATTCGAATGTTGCCATAAAGAGTTTCTTAGGGCAGATATACACCTTTATCTGCCAAGTCAACCCCTAACCACTGGGGTGTGCATTAAATCCTTAGTTAGTGCTTCTTCAGACCAAACGCCCTTAAAAATCCTGCCCACCAGTATGGATGACATGTTATTCCCACACCTTGTAATCCTCATTGGCTTCCGTGACATTCCCTGTAGACTGACGCACTAACATACTTGCATGATTGATTGTCTCTGTACAATGTGTGCGTGATGTGAAGTACTGTCACACCCTACACTGATACCAGTAGCGCCATACAACAAATGAAATGCACATGAGAGAGTGGCTATGGAGAGATGAGGGGCGCTGGACGAGGGGGGGATTGAGGGAATCCGAGAAGGAGGGAATGAGTGAGAACCTGAGAAGTGTCACTTGCCTGATACTCCCACCTCAGGAAACCTCCTCCTCCCATCAGGAGGACCTTTTATGGAAAAACCACACTTTTTGAGAGTGATATCATCTAGAAAGAGAATTTGGAAGGAAAGAATGCGTTTCACTGGCCCTTGTAAAACTGAGGAGAGATAAAGGAGGGCCCTGAAGCAGGCCTGGCATGAGATATAAGTGACAAATAGGTCCTGCAGTGGGCCACCCTAATGCCTCGTTGGCCCACCCAAATAAAAATTCATGGAGCCGGGCATGCCTGGGAGGCATCCCAAATGTTGATGGGAGCCATTGATGGTACACACATTGGCCTCGTTCCACCACAGGCAAGTGAAGCCATCTATAGGAAATGCAAACACTACCACTCCATCAACGTGCAAGTGGTATGACAGGCGGAGCAGATCATCTCACACGTGTGTGCAGAGTATCTGGGGTCGGCACATGACTGCTACATCTGGTGGACCAGCAACATCCCCCCGCTCACAACCCACACATGCCCAGTGATGATGACAGTGGTGAGGAAGAAGGCCTTGTCCAGCGTCAACAGGTCATCATCAACTACTTACGTTGAGTGTGAGTTAACAATGAGCGACTATGACTGTGTCTGTGTGACTTGCTGTTGTGTCACAAACTTTGACAGATGTTCCTGAGATTTTGTACACATACTGGATGATGCGCAGGATTTGAGAACTTGGGAATGCAGGGACTTAGCACCCCGAAGCACCCCTACGCACAGGACACCATTGCCATACTGCCTCACTAGCTCTCCTACTCACTCAGAGGCATTCAAGCGCCTGTACACAAGTAGACAAGTTGAAGACAAGAAACGGTTTCAAATGTGCATTTTTACTACAGTGTCAAAGCATGCAACATACATGCCACAACAGGTTGAAAATGAATGAGTACCTAACCAGTAACCACAGTGACATATCCATTTAACATGAAGCAAGATGTCGCATCATTAATCCCTCTGGACGGGGACCACGAGTATATCCCTCCACCACTTGCAGGAAGGAGTTGCATGGGATGTCCCTGGTCTATGGGCCTTGTCAGCAGACCCCATTACTCAGCCTATATATGGTGAAATTTACATCACATTTGCTGTGTCGCTCTCATCACTGGATGGATCACTCTCCAAGTGTGGGGCATCTAGCCCGCTTTCCCATGACATCTAAAGGGGATCCGTGTCCTCTTGCAGCTGTGAGACTTTGTTGAGTCGGGGTGCTAGGGCCAGACCAGACCAGAATGACAAGGGACAATGTTCTCCGACCACGGACAGAATGTTCAGACAGTACTCCTGGACCGCGCAGAGAACAAGCTCTGCGGACACTTCTCATGTGACAGTCATATACTAAGGTACTTGCAGGGCACAAGTCCCAGAAAAAGAAGGGGGGGACTGAGCAAGTAAGACAAAATGCAAATGACCCCACAACGTCACGACGTAGTGCTATGAAAGAAGTAAAATAGTGCGACTAAAATGATTTGTGCAAATACTGGGACAGACTAACCCATCTGACAGTCTTACAGTGTCTGCATTGATATACAGGAACAGAACAAAGGCTAAAGCATGTCTCTCCTAAGTACATGTGAAGAGAAGGCAAGCTATGTGCCTGTTTCCCTCTGTGGCATCTACATTTCAATGTAAGGTTCAAGGCGGCCCCCAGTCAGCATATACAAACAAAACTAGGCCGGATGGCCCCTTTACTTAGGCCCAGCTGGAGATGAAAAAATGCTCCTCGCTGCCTGACGTTGCTGCTGGGAATGGAAAGCAGTCAACGTGCATGTGCTGCTGAACGTGTCCCGGTGTCTGGAAAGTACACCCGGACAAGTTCAGCATATTACTGTGTGGAACAACCTTTTGGCGTGAAAAGAGGGGGACGCCGTGTACCTGCGTGTACCCCCGACTCGAGCCCTGGGTACTTGCAAAACAACAACGCCATGTAATATTCGTGCGCCACAGTTGCATAATGGAAGCCGGACTCATGCCAGACGACAATGTCCATGATGGTCAGATGACAGCCTCCACTTGCTCAGGTCTGTGGTACCAAACGAAACAGACCGCAGAGCTCAGCATAGTCAAAGCCAATGCAGACAGGGATGAAGTCAGAGAGCTGGATGATAATTCTTGTCAGGAGGCATGAAGAAAGGTAAACGAAAATTGAATCAGTCACCAACTGTTCCTGTTGCTGTCAAATAGTTATGAATCCAAGAAGGCACAGGCAGCTTCGAAGGCAATCAGTTCCAAAAGACAGTCCAAATCATCTTCAGCGAAAAGGACCGCCATCCAATCCAGCAGTATGAAGGAACAGATGTGCTCCTCGCACCACGAGGTTGAAAGGAGCATCCCCTCGCAACCTGGGAGAGGTTCGATGTAGGCATGGCACAGGAGCCATTGCGCAAACGCACAGGCGCTGCTGTCAGCCTGTCTGACGCATTGTAAGGCATCCCATAGACGTGTCTCACCAAAGCATTCCTGCTCGTGGACCAACAAAGTAGTCACCCACTGCTCATGATCCAGGGCAGCAAGGGATGTGTTTGAAAGGCAGACATCCATGGCCCACTGGAACAGACATCTTCTGCATGTAAAGACAGGTTTCACGCAGGTGAAATAGGCAAATCGAAACGTTAGCCTATAACCAATGCGCAGCACAGCCAATGGGACACATCCAAAGAGAAGCTGCATGCAGTCACGGTACAGTTGCAACTGACCGGGCTCGGCCTGGCCCACAGGATGGTCAGACGTGGCGTGAGAGCAATCTCAGAACCAGCGCTCAGCTGTACAGCCAAAGTAATGATCTGAGACCGCTAAATACAGTATGTAAATTGGAAGAATGACACCCGGTGGTACTCCCGTAAAAGCATGAAAGGAAGGGACAAGGCCAGAGCCCACAAGTCTGAACAAAAGTGTGCAACGGCCTTCAGTATCAGACGCTATCATTAATTTGTGTGTCAGTTCACCGAGAAAAAGTGGAAGTGCCGTGTTCAGCAGTGACTAAATCGCGCGGGACGGTCAAGACACCTGGAATTCGAAGGTCTCCGGGCTGATGTGGGAGCGACTACTTGTTTAGACAGAGGCCCATTGTGCCTGCACACTTTTTGAAGTATGCTTTTGCTGTGGGAATGTGAGGCCACAAATGACTATCCACATTCACATATGGGGAGTTAGTAGGACATTGGCACAAAAGGAACACGTTGTGCAACAGTTCCTATATACATGATGCCTGCCCTGTGCACGCAGCAGTTGTGCTCATGCAGGAGAAGCTAAGTACGTTCGGAAAATAGATTTAGTGTGCGTATGTTGTCAGGGACTGGTGTTCATGTTGTTAAACATGCATAAATTACACATGTCACATGACAAGCCCTGTGCAACAGTACTTGAGTGTGTGAATGCGACAATGTCACCATCGTCCACATGACAGGATGTGGTGTGATGCTGGCTCTTGTGAGCACACTGCTAAGGATTTCATTGTTCGGCGCTATGTGATCTCTGTCAACTGCCATCATGTTCATGTTAATGTTATTAGGGGGTGGGAGCACACTGCTTCACCTCCCTGCACAGTCCATCCCTTAGAATTCTGGTAAATGCAGTTCAGTCATGATGTTCACTTGTCATGGGACTGAAGTGTCTCACCTGATTTAGGCAGGGAGAGGTACAGAGACTCGAGTGGATTGTGGCAGCTTCCTCAGCAGACACCGATCAGAATGTAGCTTACCTCTACTGATGTAGGATGATAACGCGACACACATGTGTCTAGGGATTCACAGCACTGCCCTGCACCAACCTTGGTGACACACGACAACGGTAACAGAAGTGAGCTTTTCAACTGAACTCCATTTACCAGGGTGCTAAGGGCTAAACTGTGTTGGGAGGTGCAGTCGTGTGCTCCAGTCCCCCTGCTGTCCATGTTGATGGTGTTGGCCGGTGTCATCTGTGATGCATATTGTACAGTGTTGCCTAGTGGTGTGCTTTTGCGGTTATTCCATGATCTGTCGACGCACTGTTATTTCCTTGTGCCTTTCCAGCTTCCTCCACTCTCTCATTGGAGTTTCGCTTTTACATATTCGGATACATTGCAATGTGAGTTGACATGCAACTTACTCTGATGTAAATGCTCTGGACACAAAGGCATACCGTTGTGAGTTGTGTTTATTTTGCAATGAGTGACAGGTGAGGGGTGAAGTAGAAAGTGATGGTACACGGATAGTTAGTGTATTACACTCAATGGTAGAGTTCAGAAGTACAACAGAACACTCCCATCCTTGTGGCAATGTGGGTTCGGATTTACAACAAAGTAAATGTTTGGAGTTACAGTGATAACATCAGCGGTTGCTCCGAGAGCTGGATCGGCACGGTGCTGTGCCACTTGATCATCCCGGGGTCTTTTTGGGACACCCCCTCTGTCGTTTGCCATGGGGGGAACCTGCTGCATGCTCGGAGGTGTCTGAGGATTCTCTGTGGTGTGACTCAACCCTCCCTGTGGCCACTGCAGCGGTGGTGTGACTATCATCCTGCTGGCCAGGGGGACGTGCCGCTGTCAGAGCAGCTGGCATGTCCCGCAGATCACCCACGAGCTGGACCACGTACTCAGCAATTTGTCCCAAGCGAGTGTCCATGGACCTCTGCAGCAGGCGCTGTTCCCGCAGTACTTCAAGGACCTGGCCCATCTGTCCCTGGTTCTGCTGGTATGCACCAAGAACAGGTAGCATGGTGTCCAGGGCCTCTGTCTCATTGTCCTCCTGTGACTGTCCCCCAGTTGGCCTCCCACCTGCCCTAAAGCCCCGGACATGTGGCTTTGCCTGGCGCGGCCGCCGCACACCGTCCCCAGCATCCACGGTGTGCCTGGAGGAACTTGCAACTGCTGGCAAAGGGACAGTGTTGGAGGCAGCGGTGGTGATGGTGGAGATGGCTGCCACACAGGTCATTGCTGCAGGGGTCTGCGTTGGCGGTGCAGCTGTTGTGGGAGTCGTGGTGGTGGTGGTGGGGTCAGTGAGGGCCTGAGCATGGGCTGTCCTGGGCACGCCGGAGGGGCCATGTCGGTCCTCCTCACCTGAAAAGACCAGGGACTCTGCATCCAAGGGTTCACCTTCCGGGGGGCTGGCTGGGTTCGTCCATGGCACGGTCGCCTGCTGTTGCTAGCGAGTCACCTTTGGAGTAAGGTCATTTTGTCAGCATGTTCGGCACACAGCACAACTTTGATGTTCATGTTGGGCACATTTAATTTGAGATGACCTGACTTTTATCTTGGCATTACTAGGCATTCATGTCAGTTTGTCATCAGTCGCACATGATGTTTAGGTACATACAGGGCTTTGAGTGGTCCGGGTCTCACCGGTGCTGGGCACCGTCATTTATTTAAGGTGGCCTCGGTGCGGGTCTCTATCGTGCTCTGTTTTGTGCCCTGCCACAGGCGGTCCGTTCTTTTTGCTGGAATGCATTGACAGCAGGCACATCGATGTGCGCATGGTCACACTCCTCACTTCTCACTGGTGGAAGAGTTACGGCATGACGTCATGCCAGGTGAGCGTTGTGGGGAAGTGAAATCCTTTAAGGATTCATTTTGTCTATGGAATTTACTCCTTTGGAGATTCATGAGCAACCACATCACTGTGGTGTCACCAGGGCTTTAAGTATAAGATTTTCCAATGTTAGATGCAAGCCATAGTTGCTGCTTTACATTATGCAACTGACAAACATTGACAAGGCCAGTAGTCTGGAGTTGTAGTAGGTATCATGTTACTTGTTGTATCATGTATCTGGGTGCAATGGCAGTGACAGTAAAATGCAAGTCGGGTAGCCCAATATGCTAAGCACAGATTTCTGTCTAAGGTTTTTAGGCCACGCCCTTAATTACATTGGCAAGGCCCCTTTAAGAGACCCCCAGTTTTTTCATCCCACTTAAAGCCCTGGGTACCTACATTGCTTGTTAGCGATGTGACATGGCTAATGGGCCAATTTCATGTGTACATATATTGTATTTCCGAGGACATGTCCTCTAGTACTAACTTGTTGCTCATCCAATTCAGTTAATGCTTGGACATTTGGGAATTTTCTATGTGTATCTGACTACTATGCCGCAACTTCATGATTTGTGTTGTGCTTTTTGTGCTTACCTCCTGTGGTTTGTGAGGGCTGACATTGTTTTCAATTTCATGCATGTGTTGTGTTGACCCGAGTTTTCTTGTTTGAGGGAATGGGACTTGCACATTGGTCACGTTCTTGTATTCTGCTTTCCAGTTGCATGTGACTTCATCAGTGACACTGTGAATCATGTGGCCTCTCGATGGTATTAGCTGTATGTGCACGGCCTGAAAACTTATGGGGCTTTCCAGAGTTGGCTACCAAGTGCGGGATGTGGGGGTCATTTGGGTCCATGCTGTTTGTGAGGGGAGACAGGGGGCCTTGTGGGAGTTGTGGTCTTGCTGTCAGGTTTCAATGACCACTCCACAGTAAGATGGCTAGCTACCTGTTGGGAGGAACTTTCGACGGTGTTAGCTGCCACATGGCTGTGGGGTGGGGAGGGTGAGCCATGCTGTTTGGGAGGGAGGCCAGGGTGCATGAGCTGACCACCTACCTGTGAGGTTGAGCTGATTAAGGAAATGCTGTCCTTGTGATCCATTCATATTCAATGCGTGCATTCCACATCAGTTTGATGTGGGCGGGCGGTTGGCGCTTACTTTTGTGCACAACTGTGCTTTGTAGTGTGATGTGATCATTTTGTTGGTACTTACCAGCCTCCAGTCCCCCTTGGTTCATGTGAGACTCTCTGGATGCATTTTGGCAGGCACCTTCTCCTACCATTCAGTGAAGGTTAGTGGTGGAATGGGAGGGCCACCACCAGTTCTCTGTGCCGCCGCATGATTTCTCTGGGCCCGACGCTTGAGCCGGGCTTTGGAGTGGAGCCACCACATCCTGATGTCGCACACAGTGCCTTGACTTTGCTGTGGATCCTTGCCCACATCTGATTCTTGTGCGCAAGTGGGGTGTGTTGGACCAGGTTCCCAGACAAATGTGGTTCTCCCCTGATTCTCTCGTCTACCATCACTTTCAACTCGGTGATTTTGTGCTTTTTATTGGGGTGCATGGTGCAAATGGATGAGGGGTACAGGGTGCAAGGTGGTGGTGGAGATAAGTGATGTGTTTGAGGTGTGTGGGTGAGGGTGTTGTTGTGTGGAGATAGGTGGGTGTGATGTTGTGCAGTGTGAGTCAATGGTGTCCTGTCTCTCTGTCTCGGCTTGTGGTGTGCAAAGGTTGCTGGTCCAGGAAGGGGTTGATTTTGTAGTGTGGTATGTGGGTGTGTCCACATGAGTGATGGCCTCCAGATGTCCCTTCCATGCTGTGCATGGCTTTCCTTACTGGGAGCAAGTTGGGTTGTATCATTGTGGCGTGTGTGTTGTAATTGAGGGCGGCAGGGAGTACAGGCACACTTCGGGCATTGTTGTGAAGTTGCCTCCGTCCGCCATTCACTTGGCCTATGTGCGTGCGCTGCGGTTGGATGCAGTGCTCGGTCCCCCAGCTCCGCATTCTCATCGTAATTAGCCATGCGGTCATACCGCAGCAGGGGCGGCCTTACCAGGCCGTTGCGCGATTTTCCCCGTCTGCCGCGATCGGACTTGTAGCTTTTCCGACCGTGATGGACGGTCTTTTGTGACATCCGTCCGCCACGGTCTGATTTTGCATACATTGCATCGTAATTTGGCCGACGGAAATGCCGCGGTTCATGCAGGGGGATTTTTCCCGATGTCATGGCGCTCGGAGGGCTTTTCCATACGCCATCGTAATAGTTAGTTTGGAGTTGGATTAGTTATTTTTGATGGGTAGTGTAATATTCTATTTTTTATTGATTTATTTGGGTTTTTGGTTAGTTAATTTTTTAGAGTTTGCAATTTTTAATACTTTTGTATTGTAATATTTGTAACTTTGTAATATTTTGTAATGGGTTTATACGTTTTGGGGGTTATATTTATATTTAATTATTTTATTTAAGCTGTGTGTATATTTATTAAAATGCTATATTATAGTGATTTTGATGATTTTCATATATAAATTATATATTAAACATGAGACACATAATTTTGTAATATAATGATTTTTATTAAGATTATAGTGTATTTATGTTAGAAGTTGACATTAATAATTTTCATAGCTCAGTTTTATTTTGTATTTATTGTAAGTAATAAAATCAGTGTTTACAATTTTGAATGTAAATTATAATTCATAAAGTATAAAACATTTTAACATATATATTTTGAATATGGATTTACATTACAATTATAATTTTTCATACATTTATACGTTTTCAAACATTTTAGAATTCTTTTACATTGTTTTAAAAAATATATTTTCATAATATACATTGTATGTTTAATAATTTCAATTGAATTCAAATAAAAATAATACATTTTTGTTCATTGGTTTTTACATATATGTATAATACTAGGCCTGGGCGGAAAACTACACTACGCTAGCGTAGTTTGCGCAACTACGCGCTACGCGAATTGCACGTAGCACAGTGCAAAAACGCGAAGCGTAGCGTAGCGGGCATTTTTTACTTGCTCGCGGTCCTCAACGTCAAGTTGACGACCGCGAGCGAGCAAAATGACATCCCGGCGAGACTTTTTCCTCGTTCGCGATCAGCAACATCAAGTTGCCGATCGCGAGCGTGGAAAATAAACCTCCAGGCAAGATTCTCAACGCGGGGAGGTCAGGTTTCTCATTGCGAGTGGTCGCGTATGCTCGCGACCGCTCGCGATGAGAAACTACCAGTCTGCGTTGAGAAAACTGCTGCTCGAGTACAAATCTACTCGAGCGGCAGAAAACAACCGCTTGCACTGTGCAAGATGCCGTTTGCAATGATTGCACAGTGCGGACAAGCATCCGGCACTGTGCAATCATTGCGAACAGCATTTCCTACCGCACTACGCAGTTCGCGTAGTGCTACGCATAGCTCGTGTAGTGCGAAGTGCACTTCACGTAGCTACGCGTAGCGCTACTACGCGAACTACGCCCAGGGTTCTAAATACATTTTAGATAACATTATTGTTGGCATAAAATTATTTAATATGCATTTTACAATGTAACAGTTTTTTTTTTTTTAAATGTTCTTATTTAGTATTTAAAATATTATTATTTATTAATAATAATATTTAATGTGTATTAAATAATTTACATATATGTTGGAAAATAATATTTTTTTCATAAACCACGTTAGTTGTTACATATTGGAATATTTTTTTGCATGTTAACAATATTGTTTTGGTAATTTTATATTTTGTAAATTATATATATATATAATATATATAATATATATATATCACACGATCAAAAATATTTTTAATATATTAAATATTATATATTATATTTTGTGTTAATACAATATTGAATGTATATTTTACTGTGTTCTGGGTAAATATTTTCTATATTTTTATATTATTTTTTTAGAATATAAAAAATACATATTTAAGTTGTTTGAATACATTTTTGCAAGTCTCCATTCTTGTCTATGGGAAATAGTATTTTTTAATTTTTATTACGCAGCCATTTTTTTCCGATTTTCCCACATTTTATGTTTTATCTATTTCGTTTTTGGTTCATTTTCGAACAGGGAATCTCGCGGTTGGGAGCTGCGTTTAGTCGTTTAAGGTAAGTTTATTTTATATTACTTTTAAGGTAGTTTTAGGGTAGTGGGACGCTAGTAGGAGTGTAGTTAGAGTGGGTAGAGTGTTAAATGTAGGTTTGTTGTGGAGTATGGTGTAGTTTTGGTAGTTTAGTGTTTGGTTTGTTTGTCGTGGTTTTTAAGAGTAGTATAGTGTTATACGGTGTTAGTTATCTGGTATTTAATTGTGATATGTTATATTGAATTTTATAATCAATGTATTTGGTGTTGTATGTGTTTTTGTGGGAGGGTGTTGTTTTTCTATTTTTGCAGGTTTCCAGTTTCAGTTCACCATAGAGGTAAAGCGACGTTTTTTTTTTTTACGAAAAGGAAATTGTATTGAGTTTTCTTGAAACTATTTACTTTTTTACATTTATTTTTATTTTTCGGGTTGGTTTGGAGTGGGTTTTTTAAAACTATTTTTTGGCTTTTTGAGGGTTTCATTATTGAGAGGATTGCGTTGTTGGGTCCTTTTTTCTACAGCTGTATTTTTACTTCTTTTATGGGGTCTTCCTATTTTCCTGGATTTGTATTTTATTGGAGATCGTATGGATTTCAACGTTTTTAAGGACGATCTACTGCTACAAAACTGTAAGTTATTTTTAATTATTATGGGTGGGAAATGTTTTTGGTTACGATTTGTTTGCTGGTTGATTTTTTATTTGAATAATTATATTATGTTATGTGTTTTGTTGCAAAGCTTAATAGGTAAAATGACATAGTTATAATTATTAATGTCAAAAGTATAGTAATAGGTTGTTTGACACTTGTTTGACACTTTTGTTACTTTATTATTGTCTATGGTGTTTGGATTTTTGTGGTTTTTAAAGTATAGATTTGGCTATTGTATCTAGATATTCTAATCCTTTGGTGTATGGGTAGAGTCTAGTATTGTACTGTAGGTGTTCGTACATTATTTTTGTTTGTTCACTAAGTTTAGGACCTATTTTAGTTAGGGATTGTTCTAGCCTTAATTCTTGGTAACTTTTTTTTTTTTTTATGGCTTCAATTAGTTTGTGGAGAGTTGGTTGCATTTTCAATTGTGGCTTGGAAGGCATTATGCCATCATTCCACTGCGTTATTTGTTTTAGCTTCTTATACTAGAGTGCTTTCATGGACATTCCACCAGGGGATGTGGAATTGGAGTTGTTTTTGGTGTCCTAATCTATGTAGTCTTCCTACCCAGGTATCTTCAAAGTAGTCAAGCAAGGGTGTTAGTTTGGCTTTGTTGGCTTGGTAAAAGGGACTTTCTATCAGTAAATTGTAGTGGTTTGCTACTTCTGTTGTGGGTACATAGGCCAGGGCTATTAGTTTATTTATTTTGTATGCAAAGTTGCTTTTTGTTGCATATTCTATACTTAGGGGCTGATTTCGATGTCTTTAGGAAACTGTTCCGAACGAATCGGTCTCGGACTCATTTCCGAACAAATAGGGTCCTGCGAGTCCGGATGACGGATTACGATGCTACCCAACATTGTTCGGTCAGACTCCCATTGACTGTAATGGGGGGTCTGTGTTCCGAACGAGAACACAGGCTCCCATTGAAAAAAGGGGTGCTTGGGGAAAACCTTGCACTCTGTGGCGGGCATGGTTGGGAAGAGGGGTCCCTTGGGTACCCCCATGGGCCCCATTTGTATGACTCCGGGTGAAGGGGGGCCTGCAATGGGCCCCCAAAGACAGATTCCGACAGCCAATTTGTGTCAGGCAAACCGAATCAGAACGGCTGTCCGATGGTGGTCATCGTAATCGCTCGTCCGGCAATCGTGTCCGTAGAGCTGTACGAATCAGCTCTGAAAGACTCGGGCTGTCTGAATGCCTTTCGGAACTGATTTGGAGTGCTCGAACGGTTTCCGGGCATCGCAGTCAGTCATTGAGAAATGTGTATGATTCGTTCGGAATCAAGGGTTCCGATTGGGATTCTGCAAAACCGAATCCCATTCGGAGCCTTTCCAAACGACATCAGAATCGGCCCCCAAGTGTTGATTTTTGGAAATGCTTCCATATATTTTGGTTAAAATGATAATAGCATCCTTGTATTGCTGAATGTGGATATATTTTTTTAATTGTTTGGATCATTGCTTGCTCTAAATCTATTATTAATTTTTGTGGGAAGCCATTTTCTGTTTGTTGTTTAATTATTGTTAGTAGTTCTATATAGGTTGTACTTTTTTTATTGGGAACTAGGGTGTACATGAAAGGGATGTTGGTTTCTTGGTATTCGCCATGGATATAAAGTTGATAGAATGGCTTAGCACATACTTTAAATGTCCCATCCATCATCCATGTTTCACATCTTGGCGCACTGCTGGTGGGGCGATTAGGTCCTCTTGTTTCCTGAGGACCTCAGGACACAAGTGGACTTCATCCCCCGTGCAGCAGTGCGCCAGGAGCCGTGTTTGCAGACTGGTGTAAAAAGGGGCGTGGCCTCGGACCACCTCTCAGCAATCCCACCGTGTAGGGGTTACTGGAGGTACCTTGTGGGCTAGTTGGCCCCCAGGGACCCTCATGAGGAAAGCGGACTTCATCCCCCAACCAAGAGCGTGCCAGGAGGCGCGTTTGCAGAGTGGTGGAAAAAGGGGGCGTGGCCTGTGTCCACCTCTCAGCAATCCCACTGTGTGGGGCTTACTGGAAGTAAGAGGTAGGCTAATTGGCCCCTAAGGACCCCCAGCAGCGAAGGGGACTTCAATCCCCATCCAAGAGCGCGCCAGGGAGCATGTTTGCAGAGTGGTGGGCAAAGGGGGCGTGGCCTGTTATGAGAACTTAACAATCCTTCTGTGTGGTACTTACTGGAGGTAATAGGAGGGGTAGTTGGCCCCCAAGGATGTCCTTGGGGGCTAACTACCCCTCTTTTCCCACACAGTAGGATTGCTAAGATGTCTTCAGAGGCCATGCTCCCTTTCTCCACCACTCTGCAAACGCGCCTCCAGGTAGACTACGGGATGGGGGATGAAGTCCACTTCACTCCTAAGGGACTTTGGGGGCCAAGAAGCCCTACTGGTACCTCCTGTAAGTTCTATGTAGCGGAATTCCTGAGTGCTGGTCGGAGGCCCAGCCCCCTTTCTCCACCACTCTGCAAACACGACTACTAGTGAAAGAAGCATTCTCAATGTAATAGGATTTGCATTTGCGAGAGTTAGAGCTATTGGTGTTGTAAATATAAAAGTTTTTTACTAATGTTTTTTGGTGTAGAGTGGATGTACGTTGTGTGTAGTGGAATTATGTGGTATGTTGTGCAGTGAAATTATGTGGATAGAAAGTATGTGATATTTAGTGTATAGGAATTATGTAGAGTGGGATTATGTGTTATGGAGAGTAATTATGTGGTATTGTAGTCTGTGTTGTGGAGTGGTAACCTCAGGTTTAGCCGTCCTCGTTTCCATAGAAGCTAAAGTATAAACTCGATGAGACACAAAAAAAGAATGAACCACTGAGGAGCACTTCTGGACCTAGTCGGAGGTATGAGCAGGGCACTGGAATTATGTGACTGTTCGGCTGCACCAATTGTCACATAATTAAACATTTTCCGCATTTGCCAAATATTCCATCATCTGCTGCCTAATCTGCAAATTTGAACAAAAAAAGCCTTGTTTCTAGCTCAAACGGCTCAAATGTTCCTAAAAACGCAGCTTCACGTGTTACAGCCTGGTGGAAGGCCCTTTGCAAAGCTGGAATGGCCACATGTTACTTATTGCTAAATGTGGGTGTTAAATTGGTACTAATGGTGCACAAACCTCTCTTCTTTCTGTGTCTCTCTTGCCTCTTTCTGCATTTCTCTTGCCCCTTTCTGCACCCCTGTTGCCTCTTCTTGCACCTCTGTTGGTTCTTTATGCACCCCTTTTGCCTGTTTCTGCAACTCTCTTGCCTCTTTCTGTAGGTCTCTTGCCTCCTTCTGCACCTCACTTGCCTCTTTCTGCACTTCTATTGCCTCTTTCTGCACCTCTCTTGCCTCTTTCTGAACCTCACTCTCTTCTTTCTGTACCCCTCTTCCCTCTTTATGCACCTCTCTTGTCGTCTCTCTGCAAACCTGTTCCCTCTTTCTGCACCCCTTTTGCCTGTTTCTGCAACTCTCTTGCATCTTTCTGCAGTTCTCATGCCTCCTTCTGCATCTCACTTGCCTCTTTCTACACTTCTATTGCCTCTTTCTGCACCTCTCTTGCTTCTTTCTGCACCCCTGTTGTCTCTTTCTGCATCCCTGTTGTCTCTTTCTGCACTCGTCTTCCCTCTTTCTGCACCTCTCTTGCTTCTTTCTGCACTTTTCTTCCTTCTTTCTGCACTTCTCTTGCTTCTTTCTGCACCCTTATTCCCTTTTTTGCATCCCTCTTGCCTCTTTCTGCTGTTCTCTTGCCATTTTCTGCACCTCTCTTGCCTCTGTCTGCACCTCACTTGCCTCTTTCTGCACTTCTCTTGCTTCTTTCTACATCTCTGTTGCTTCTTTCAGCAATTCTCTTGTCTCTTTCTGCACTTTTCTTGCTTGTTTCTGCACCTCACTAGCATCGTTCTGCACCTCTGTTGCCTTTTTCTGCACCTCACTTGCTTCTTTCTGCACCAATCTTGCCTATTTTTGCACCCCTTTTTTCTCTTTTTGCACCTCTCTTGCATCTTTTTGGCACCCCTGTTCCCTCTTTCTGCACCTTTCCTGCCTGTTTCTGCACCTCTCTTGCCTCTTTCTGTACCTCTGTTGCTTCTTTCTGCACTTCTCTTCCTCTTTCTGCACCCATCGCGCCTCTTTCAGCACCTGTTTCTTATTTCTGCACTTATCTTCCTTCTTTCTGCACCCCTCCTGCCTATTTCTGTACTTGTCATGCCTCTTTGTGCACCTCTCCTACCTTTTCTGCACCCCTCTTGCCTCTTTTTGCACCTCTGTTGGTTCTTTCTGCACTGCTCTTGCTTCTTTCTGCACCTCATGTGTATCTTTCTGCACTTCTCTTGCTTCTTCCTATACCTCTGTTGCTTCTTTCAGCAATTCTCTTGCCTCTTTCTCCACTTCTCTTCCTACTTTCTGCATCCCTCTTGCTTCTTTCTGTACCCCTCTTCCCTCCTTCTGCACCTCACTTGCCTCTTTCTGCACTTCTATTGCCTCTTTCTGCACCTCTCTTCCTTCTTTCTGCACCCCTGTTGTCTCTTTCTGCACCCCTGTTGTCTCTTTCAGCACTCGTCTTCCCTCTTTCTGCACCTCTCTTGCTTCTTTCTGCACTTTTCTTCCTTCTTTCTGCACCTCTCTTGCTTCTTTCTGCACCCTTCTTCCCTTTTTTGCATCCCTCTTGCCTCTTTCTGCTGTTCTCTTGCCATTTTCTGCACCTCTCTTGCCTCTATCTGCACCTCACTTGCCTCTTTCTGCACTTCTCTTGCTTCTTTCTACATCTCTGTTGCTTCTTTCAGCAATTCTCTTGCCTCTTTCTACACTTATCTTGCTTGTTTCTCCACCTCTCTTGCATCGTTCTGCACCTCTGTTGCCTTTTTCTGCACCTCACTTGCTTCTTTCTGCACCAATCTTGCCTATTTTTGCACCCCTTTTTTCTCTTTCTGTACCTCTCTTGCATATTTTTGGCACTCCTGTTCCCTCTTTCTGCACCTTTCCTGCCTGTTTTTGCCCCTCTCTTGCCTCTTTCTGTACCTCTGTTGCTTCCTTCTGCACTTCTCTTCCTCTTTCTGCACCCATCGCGCCTCTTTCAGCACCTGTTTCTTATTTCTGCACTTATCTTCCTTCTTTCTGCACCCCTCCTGCCTCTTTCTGTACTTGTCATGCCTCTTTGTGCACCTTTCCTACCTTTTTCTGCACCCCTCTTGCCTCTTTGTGCACCTCTGTTGGTTCTTTCTGCACTGCTCTTCCTTCTTTCTGCACCTCATGTGTATCTTTCTGCACTTCCCTTGCTTCTTTCTATACCTCTGTTGCTTCCTTCAGCAATTCTCTTGCCTCTTTCTCCACTTCTCTTCCTACTTTCTGCATCCCTCTTGCCTCTTTTTGTACCCCTCTTCCCTCTTTCTGCACCTCTCTTGCCTCTGTCTGCACAACTGTTCCCTCTTTCTGCACCCCTTTTACCTGTTTATGCAACTCTCTTGCCTCTTTCTACACTTCTATTGCCTATTTCTGCACCTCTCATGCTTCTTTCTGCACCCCTGTTTTCTCTTTCTGCACCCCTGTTGTCTCTTTCTGCACTCGTCTTCCCTCTTTCTGCACCTCTCTTGCTTCTTTCTGTACTTCTCTTGCTTCTTTCTGCACCCTTCTTCCCTTTTTTCATCCCTCTTGCCTATTTCTGCTGTTTCCTTACCATTTTCTGCACCTCTCTTGCCTCTTTCTGCACCTCACTTGCCTCTTTCTGCACTTCTCTTGCTTTTTTCCACACCTCTGCTGCTTTTTTCAGCAATTCTCTTGCCTCTTTCTGCACTTCTCTTGCTTGTTTCTGCACCTCTCTTGCGTCTTTCTGCAACTCTGTTGCCTCTTTCTGCACCTCACTTGCTTCTTTCTGCACCCCTCTAGCCTCTTTTTGCACCCCTTTTTTCTCTTTCTGCACCCCTGTTGTCTCTTTCTGTACCCCTCTTCCCTCTTTCTGCATCTCTCTTGCCTCTGTCTGCACAACTGTTCCCTCTTTCTGCACCCCTTTTACCTGTTTATGCAACTCTCTTGCCTCTTTCTACACTTCTATTGCCTATTTCTGCACCTCTCATGCTTCTTTCTGCACCCCTGTTTTCTCTTTCTGCACCCCTGTTGTCTCTTTCTGCACTCGTCTTCCCTCTTTCTGCACCTCTTTTGCTTCTTTCTGTACTTCTCTTGCTTCTTTCTGCACCTCACTTGCCTCTTTCTGCACTTCTCTTGCTTTTTTCCACACCTCTGCTGCTTTTTTCAGCAATTCTCTTGCCTCTTTCTGCACTTCTCTTGCTTGTTTCTGCACCTCTCTTGCGTCTTTCTGCAACTCTGTTGCCTCTTTCTGCACCTCACTTGCTTCTTTCTGCACCCCTCTAGCCTCTTTTTGCACCCCTTTTTTCTCTTTCTGCACCTCTCTTGCGTCTTTCTGTACCCCTGTTCCCTCTTTCTGTACTTGTCTTGCCTCTTTGTGCACCTCTCCTACTTATTTCTGCACCTCTCTTGCCTCTTTTTGCACCTCTGTTGGTTCTTTCTGCACTGCTCTTGCTGCTTTATCCACCTCTTTTGGAAATTTCTGCATCCCTCTTGCCTCTTTCTGTGCCCCTCTGCCCTCGTTCTGCACCTCTCTTGCCTCTGTCTGCACACCTGTTCCCTCTTTCTGCACCCCTTTTTCCATGTTTCTGCAACTCTCTTGCCTCTTTCTGCACCTCTCTTGCCTCTTTCTGCACCTTTCCTGCCTGTTTCTGCACCTCTCTTGTGTCTTTCTGCACCCCTGTTCCCTCTTTTTTCACCTCACTTGCTTCTTTCGGTACCTCTCTTGCCTCTTTCTGCACCTCACTTGCCTCTTTCTGCACTTCTCTTGCTTCTTTCCACACCTTTGTTGCTTCTTTCACCAATTCTCTTGCGTCTTTCTGCACTTCTCTTGCATGTTTCTGCACCTCTCTTGCGTATTTCTGCACCCCTGTTCCCTCTTTCTGCACCTTTCCTGCCTGTTTCTGCACCCCTGTTCCCTCTTTCCGCCCCTTTTCTGCCTGTTTCTGCACCTCTCGTGTCTTTCTGCACCCCTGTTCACTCTTTCTGCACCTCTCTTGCCTATTTCTGCATACATGTTCCCTCTTTCTGCACCCCTTGTGCCTGTTTCTGCAACTCTCTTGCCTCTTTCTGTAGTTCTCTTGCCTCCTTCTGCACCTCACTAGCCTCTTTTTGCACCCTTGTTCCATTCCTGCACCTTTCCTAACTGTTTCTGTACCTCTCTTGCCTCTTTCTGTACCTCTGTTGATTCTTTCTCTACTTCTCTTGCTCTTTCTGCACCCTTCATGCCTCTTTCAGCACCTCTGTTGCTTCTTTCTGATCTTCTCTTCCTTCTTTCTACACCCCTCCTGCCTCTTTCTGTACTTGTCTTGCCTCTTTGTGCACCTCTCCTATTTATTTCTGCACCTCTCTTGCCTCTTTTTGCACCTCTTTTGGTTCTTTCTGCACTGCTCTTGCTTCTTTATGCACCTCTTTTGCAAATTACTGCATCCCTCTTGCCTCTTTCTGTACCCCTCTTCCCTCTTTCTGCACCTCTCTTGCCTCTGTCTGCTCAACTGTTCCCTCTTTCTGCACCCCTTTTACCTGTTTCTGCAACACTCTTGCCTCTTGCTGCAGTTCTCTTGCCTCCTTCTGCACCTCACTTGCCTCTTTCTGCACTTCTATTGCCTATTTATGCACCTCTCATGCTTCTTTCTGTACCTCTGTTTTCTCTTTCTGCACCCCTGTTGTCTCTTTCTGCACTCGTCTTTCCTCTTTCTGCACATCTCTTGCTTCTTTCTACACTTCTCTTGCTTCTTTCTGCACCTCTCTTGTTTCTTTCTATACCTCTCTTGCTTCTTTCTGCACCCTTCTTCCCTTTTTTCATCCCTCTTGCCTCTTTCTGCTGTTTTCTTACCATTTTCTGTACCTCTCTTGCCTCTTTCTGCACCTCACTTGCCTCTTTCTGCACTTCTCTTGCTTCTTCCACACCTCTGTTGCTTCTTTCAGCAATTCTCTAGCCTCTTTCTGCACTTCTCTTGTGTCTTTCTGCACCTCTTTTGCCTCTTTCTGCACCTCACTTGCTTCTTTCTGCACCCCTCTTGCCTCTTTTTGCACCCCTTTTTTCTCTTTCTGCACCTCTCGCGTCTTTCTGTACCCCTGTTCCCTCTTTCTGTACTTGTCTTGCCTCTTTGTGCACCTCTCCTACTTATTTATGCACCTCTCTTGCCTCTTTTTGCACCTCTGTTGGTTCTTTCTGCACTGCACTTGCTTCTTTATCCACCTCTTTTGCAAATTTCTGCATCACTCTTGCCTCTTTCTGTACCCCTCTGCCCTCTTTCTGCACCTCTCTTGCCTCTGTCTGCACACCTGTTCCCTCTTTCCGCACCTCTTTTTCCATGTTTCTGCAACTCTCTTGCCTCTTTCTGCAATTCTCTTGCCTCCTTCTGCACCTCACCTGCCTCTTTCTGCACTTCTATTACCTATTTATGCACCTCTCATGCTTCTTTCTGCACCCCTGTTGTCTCTTTCTGCACCCCTGTTGTCTCTTTCTGCACTCGTCTTCCCTCTTTCTGCACCTCGCTTGCTTCTTTCTGCACTTCTCTATCTTCTTTCTGCACCTCTCTTGCTTCTTCTGCACCCTTCCCTTTTTTTCATCCCTCTTGCCTCTTTCTGCTGTTTTCTTGCCATTTTCTGCACCTCTCTTGCCTCTTTCTGCACCTCACTTGACTCTTTCTGCACTTCTCTTGCTTCTTTCCACACCTCTGTTGCTTCTTTCACCAATTCTCTTCCCTCTACCTGCACTTCTCTTGCTTCTTTCTGCACCTCTCTTGCGTCTCTCTGCACCTCTGTTGCCTCTTTCTGTACCTCACTTGCTTCTTTCTGCACCCCTCTTGCCTCTTTTTGCACCCCTTTTTTCTCTTTCTGCACCTCTCTTTGTCTTTCTGCACCCCTGTTCCCTCTTTCTGCACCTTTCCTGCCTGTTTCTGCACCCCTGTTCCCTCTTTCCTCTCCTTTTCTGCCTGTTTCTGCACCTATCATGTCTTTCTGCACCCCTATTCACTGTTTCTGCACCTCTCTTGCCTACGTCTGCACACATGTTCCCTCTTTCTGCACCCCTTTTGCCTGTTTCTGCAACTCTCTTGCCTCTTTCTATAGTTCTCTTGCCTCCTTCTGCACCTCACTAGCCTCTTTTTGCACACTTGTTCCATTCCTGCACCTTTCCTAACTGTTTCTGCACCTCTCTTGACTCTTTCTGTACCTCTGTTGCTTCTTTCTGCACTTCTATTGCTCTTTCAGGACCCTTCGCGCCTCTTTCAGCACCTCTGTTGCTTCTTTTTGCACTTCTATTCCTTCTTTCTGCACCCCTCCTGTCTCTTTCTGTACTTGTCTTGCCTCTTTGTTCACCTCTCCTACTTTTTTCTGCACCCCTCTTGCCTCTTTTTGCACCTTTGTTGGTTCTTTCTACACTGCTCTTGCTTCTTTCTGCACCTCTTTTGCAGATTTCTGCATCCCTTTTGCCTCTTTCTGTACCCTTCTTCCCTCTTTCTCTACCTCTCTTGCCTCTGTCTGCACACCTGTTCCCTCTTTCTGCACCCCTTTTGCCTGTTTCTGCAACTCTCTTGCCTCTTTCTTCAGTTCTCTTGCCTCTTTCTGCAGCTCACTTGCTTCTTTCTGCACCCCTCTTGCCTCTTTCTGTACCTCTCTTGCCTCTTTTTGCATCCTTGTTCCCTTTCTGTTCCTTTCCTATCTGTTTCTACACCTTTCTTGCCTCTTTCTGTACCTATGTTGCTTCTTTCTGTACTTCTCTTGCTCTTTCTGCACCCGTCACGCCTCTTTCAGCACCTCTGTTGCTTCTTTTTGCACTTCTCTTCCTTCTTTCTGCACCCCTCCTGCCTCTTTCTGTACTTGTCTTGCCTCTTTGTGCACCTCTCCTCCTTATTTCTGCATGTCTCTTGCCTCTTTTTGCACCTCTGTTGTTTCTTTCTGCACTTTTCTTGCTTCTTTATGCACCTCTTTTGCAAATTTCTGAATCCCTCTTGCCTCTTTCTGTACCCCTCTTGCCTCTTTCTGCACCTCTCTTGCCTCTGTTTTCACACCTGTTCCCTCTTCCTGCACCCCTTTTGCCTGCTTCTGCAACACTCTTGCCTCTTTCTGCAGTTCTCTTGCCTCCTTATGCACCTCACTTGCCTCTTTCTGCACTTCTATTGCCTATTTATGCACCTCTCTTGCTTCTTTCTGCACCCCTGATGTCTCTTTCTGCACCCCTGTTGTCTCTTTCTGTACCTCTCTTGCTTCTTTCTGCACTTCTCTTGCTTCTTTCTGCATCTCTCTTGCTTCTTTCTACACCCTTCTTCCCTTTTTTGCAAACCTCCTGCCTCTTTCTGCTTCTTTCTTGCCATTTTCTGCACCTCTCTTGTCTATTTCTGCACCTCACCTTGCCTCTTTCTGCACTTCTCTTGCTTCTTTCCACATCGCTGTTGCTTCTTTCACCAATCCCCTTGCCTCTTTCTGCACTTCTCTTGCTTGTTTCTGCACCTCTCTTGCGTCTTTATGCACCTCTCTTCTGCACCTCACTTGCTTCTTTCTGCACCCCTCTTGCCTCTTTTTGCACCTCTTTTTTCTCTTTCTGCACCTCTCTTGCATCTTTCTGCACCCCTGTTCCCTCTTTCTGCACCTTTCCTGCCTGTTTCTGCACCTTTCTTGCCTCTTTCTGTACCTCTGTTGCTTCTGTCTGCACTTCTCTTGCTCTTTCTGCACCCTTTGCGCCTCTTTGAGCACCTCTGTTGCTTCTTTCTGCACTTCTCTTCCTTATTTATGCACCCCTCCTGCCTCTTTCTGTACTTGTCTTGCCTCTTTGTGCACCTCTCCTACTTTTTTCTGCACCCCTCTTGCCTCTTTTTGCTCTTCTATTGCCTCTTTATTCAGATCTCTTGCTTCTTTCTGCACCTCACTTGCCTCTTTTTGCTCTTCTATTGCCTCTTTCTGCAGATCTCTTGCTTCTTTCTGCACCTCACTTGCCTCTTTCAGCACCTCTGTTGCTTTTTTTTACAGATCTCTTGCCCCTTTATGCACCTCACTTGCCTCTTTCAGCACCTCTGTTGCTTTTTTCTGCAGATCACTTGCCCCTTTCTGCACCTCACTTGCCTCTTTCTGCACTTCACTTACTTCTTTCTGCACCTCTCTTGCCTCTTTCGGCACCTCTGTTGCTTCTTTCTGTACTTCTCTTTCCTCTTTCTGCACCTCTGACTTAGAGGTAGTTTTAATCCCGCTGCCCTATTATGTACAAGGGCCTTACAGGGGTGGTCCTGCCAATCACAGGGGTACCCCAACCCATAGTGTACCCCAGTGTATGTAGGTGTTTTCACTGTATTCTAAGTGTCTTTCAGCATAGCACTGGCTCCGGGCCTGGTTAGTCAGAGTCAGTTACCACCAGTACCAGTAAGCAAAAAGTTGGTGGCACAGGATGACTTTGCAACAAGGCCTCTTTTTGCACCTCTGTTGGTTCTTTCTGCATTTCTCTTGCTTTTTTCTGCGCCTTTCTTCCTCTTTCTGCACATGTCCTACCTCTGTAGGCAAAGTTAGAAATTAGCATTTAAAAAACCTTAGAAATTCAATGAAAAAACCATAGGTTTCAGGGACATTATAGTTAGAAATTAGCATTTAAAAAACCTTTGAAATTCACTGAAAAAACCATAGGTTTCATCATCATTATAGTTAGAAATTAGCATTTAAAAAACCTTTGAAATTCACTGAAAAACCATAGGTTTCAGGGAAGTTATAGTTAGAAATTAGCATTTAAAAAGCCTTAGAAATTCACTGAAAAAACCACAGGTTTCAGGGACGGTATAGTTAATTGGACATTTCACTTGTACAAAACTAGAGAAATTCGGACGTTCTAGTTAGTTTAGCTAGCTATAATTCGCGCCCCCGCAATGCACTGCTGATGAAGTCACATATTACATCATTCATGACATGGTCAGTGACATCACTGATGACATCATTCATGTGATAATCTGATGCACCTCCTCACACCCTAATATATCCTTTGATACACCCACTCTAAAATGCAGACTACCATTTTCGAAACAATAGACACACCAATACCAGTTACTACATACCCACTCACTGATTCCTAGGTCTACACACACATCCACTCATTCACCCATACAGTCACTCATACATGCAGTCACTCATCAATACAGCACTATCATATGCACTCATACACCTATACAGACACTCACACACCGCCACTCATCCATAGAGTTACTCACACACCTAGTCAGTCATGCAAAGAATCAATCACACTCCCATGTACTCACCTATACAGTTATACACATACCACCTCACTTATTCATACAGATACTATCACATACTTACTCTCTTATACAATCACTGATACAAGCGCACACTCATCCATACAGCCACTCTCACAATCACTCACTCTCACATATAGTCATTTATATACTCCAACACTCACATATACTGCCTTTTACATATGTAGTTACTCACACATGTACCACTGAGATATCCATTCACTCACCAACACACCCATACACACACTCACCCACCCATACAGCCCTTCACACATGCAGTCTTGAACCCATACACCCAGTGAATCACCCACTCATACATCTATGCACAGAGTCACACACCCCCACCCACCCACACAGACACTCAGGCACCCATACAGATACTCAGACAACCAATCAATAACCCATATAAACACTCATGTAGATACTCACCAACCCATGCAGCCGCTTACACACCAACTGAAAGACTGATACAGACATTCACACAGTTTAGTCACTGACCCATGCATTCAGTAAGACACGTTTGATCACTCACTTATACAGTCAGTCACTCACCTACTAAATAATCCATTCAGGCACTCATACACCCACTCATTCTTCAATACACATGGCATATATATATATAAAACATATTTAAACTTTACAGAAACACACAGTCACTGGATGATGTCATCAGTGATGTCATTTGAGAAGTCATCAGTGATGTCATCAGTGATGTCCCTGACCATGTCATGAATGATGTAATATGTGACATCATCAGCAGTGCATTGCGGGGGCGCGAGTTATAGTTAGCTCAACTAACTATAACGACCGGATTTCTCTGGTTTTGTACGAGTGAAATGTCCAACTAACTATAACGTCCCTGAAACCTGTAGTTTTTTCAGTAAATTTCTAAGGTTTTTAAATGCTCATTTCTATCTATAACGTCCCGGAAACCTATTGTTTTTTCAGTGAATATATATATATATATATATATATATATATATATATATATATATATATATATATATATATATATATATATATATATATTCACTGAAAAAACCATAGGTTTCAGGGACGTTATAGTTACAAATTAGCATTTAAAAAACCTTTGAAATTCACTGAAAAAACCATAGGTTTTAGGGACAGTTATAGTTAGTTGGACATTGCACTCGTACAAAACCCGTGAAATTCCCCGTTATAGTTAGTCCAGCTAACTATAACTCGCGCCCCGCAATGCACTGCTGATGACGTCACATATTACATCACTCATGACATGGTCAGTGACATCACTGATGACATCACTGATGACATCTCAAATGACATCACTGATGACATCACTGATGACATCATCCAGTGACTGTGTGTTTCTGTAAAGTTTTAAATATTTTTACTATATATAGGAAAAGACGTATTGAAGAATGAGTGGGTGTGTAAGTGTCTGTATGGATGATTTAGTAGGTGCGTGACTGACTCTATAAGTGAGTGATTTAACGTATCTTACTGAATGCATGGGTTAGTGACTAAACTGGGTGAATGTCTGTATCCGTCTGTCTCTTGCTGTGTAAGTGGCTGCATGTGTTTGTGAATAGCTACATGAGTGTCTATTTGAGTTATTGAATGCTTGTCTGAGTATCTGTATGGGTGACTGAGTGTTTGTGTGGGAGGGGTGTGTGCAACTCTGTGCATAGATGTGTGAGTGGGTGATTCACTGGGTGGATGGTTTCAAGAGTGCAACTGTGATAGACTGTATGGGTGGGTAAGTGTGTGTAAGAGTGTGTTAGTGAGTGAATGTATGTCCCAGTGGTACATGTGTGAGTAACTACATATGTGAAAGGCAGTATATATGTGTGTTGGAGTATATAAATAGCTATAAGCGAGAGTGAGTGATTGTGATAGTGGCTGTTGGATGAGTGTGTGCTTGTATCAGTGATTGTATAAGAGCGTAAGAATGTGCTACTATTTGTATGAGTAAGTGAGCTGGTGTGTGTATAACTGTATAGGTGAGTAAATGGTAGTGTGTTTAATTATTTGCATGACTGACTAGGTGTGTGAGTACCTCTATGGATGAGTGGCGGTGTTTGAGTGTCTATATAGGAGTATGAGTGCATATGATAGTCCTGTACTGAGTGACCGTAAGTATGAGTGACTGTACGGGTGAGTGAGTGGATGTGTGCGTAGACCTAAGAATCAGTGAGTGGGTATGTAGTTATTGGTGTTGGAGTGTCTATGGTTTTGCGAATGGCAGTCTGTAATTTAGAGTGGGTGTATCAAAGGTTATATTAGAGTGTGAGGAGGTGCATCAGATTATCACGTGGATGATGTTATCAGTGATGTCATTTGAGATGTCATCAGTGATGTCATCAGTGATGTCACTGACCATGTCATGAGTGATGTAATATGTGACGTCATCAGCAGTGCATTATGGGGCGCGAGTTATAGTTAGCTGGACTAACTATAACGGGGGAATTTCACGGGTTTTGTACGAGTGCAATGTCCAACTAACTATAACTGTCCCTAAAACCTATGGTTTTTTCAGTGAATTTCAAAGGTTTTTTAAATGCTAATTTGTAACTATAACGTCCCTGAAACCTATGGTTTTTTCAGTGAATTTCAAAGGTTTTTTAAATGCTAATTTGTAACTATAACATGTCTGAAACCTACAGTTTTTTCAGTGAATTTCAAGGGTTTTGTAAATGACAATTTTTAAATGTATTAATTGTTATATAAATTTTTTTCATACTGATTTCCAAATTTTTTAGAAACAATTTTTTTTTACATATTTTATTTTTTAAATTACATTGTAATTACATTATACATTACATTACAAAAAATACTTTCTCAGAATGAATTACTTTAGTTTAATTACTTTGCACATAGGCAATAGACTTTTAAGTACAGTAGTTACAGTTGTTGCAATGGGCAACACATTTTCAAACACAATGCAACATTCAGCTCAATGTGAATTTCTAGTTAAATGCAATTAGTTACTTTATGGATTACTTTTCTAACCACATTACTGGATCCTAGATTCAGTCCTGGGACATCTCCTGTAAACAGTTGAGTAAAAGCGTTTTGGTTACAGTCGTGATTTTTAAGGAATATTATTGTACTTTAAAAGTTCACACTTAGAAACTTTTTCTCATAGAATCACCAATGTTATCCTATGGAATGAAATTCACTTAGAAGTTAAAAACTGTTATCGTTACTTTTTCTTACTCAGTGTTGGATCCTGGATCCAGCACTGGTGCATCTCCTGTAAACAGTTGAAAGAATGCGTTTAAGTCATACAGGCGATTTTTTAGGAATATTTGTAGTTTGTGAAAATCAACACTTTGAAACTTTTCTGCTGAAAACCAGACAATGGATTCCTATGGAAGGAAATTCAAGTTACTGGTAAGTACGGTTAAAATTACTTTTGAGGATCAGTACTGGGCTGAAAGATGCAGCACTGAGGTCTCTCCTGATAACAGGTGAGTAAATCGGAATTCGTATTTCGGCTGATTTTAGAGGACTATTTTAAAGTTCCAAAACTCCACACTTAGAAGAATTTCCAAGTGAAACCAGTCAATGTTAGCCTATGGAAGGAAATTCAAGTTACTGGTAAGTACGGTTAAAATTACTTTTCAGGACCAGTACTGGGCTGAAAGATGCAGCACTGAGGTCTCTCCTGATAACAGGTGAGTAAATCAGAATTCGGATTTCGGCTGATTTTAGAGGAATATTTGTATGTTTCAAAAATCAACACTTAGAAACTTTTTCAGCAAAAAGCAGGCAATGATATCCTATGGAAGGAAATTCAAGTTACTGGTAAGTACGGTTAAAATTACTTTTGAGGATCAGTACTGGGCTAAAAGATGCAGCACTGGGTTCTCTCCTGATAACAGGTGAGTAAATCGGAATTCGTATTTCGGCTGATTTTAGAGGAATATTTTAAAGTTCCAAAACTCCACATTTAGAAGAATTTCCAAGTGAAACCAGTCAATGTTAGCCTATGAAGGAAATTCAAGTTACCGGTAAGTACGGTTAAAATTACTTTTGAGGATCAGTACTGGGCTGAAAGATGCAGCACTGAGGTCTCTCCTGATAACAGGTGAGTAAATCGGAATTCGTATTTCGGCTGATTTTAGAGGAATATTTTAAAGTTCCAAAACTCCACACTTAGAAGAATTTCCAAGTGAAACCAGTCAATGTTAGCCTAAATGAAATTCAAGTTACCGGTAAGTACGGTTAAAATTACTTTTCAGGACCAGTACTGGGCTGAAAGATGCAGCACTGAGGTCTCTCCTGATAACAGGTGAGTAAATCAGAATTCGGATTTCGGCTGATTTTAGAGGAATATTTGTATGTTTCAAAAATCAACACTTAGAAACTTTTTCAGCAAAAAGCAGGCAATGATATCCTATGGAAGGAAATTCAAGTTACTGGTAAGTACGGTTAAAATTACTTTTGAGGATCAGTACTGGGCTGAAAGATGCAGCACTGAGGTCTCTCCTGATAACAGGTGAGTAAATCGGAATTCGTATTTCGGCTGATTTTAGAGGAATATTTTAAAGTTCCAAAACTCCACACTTAGAAGAATTTCCAAGTGAAACCAGTCAATGTTAGCCTATGAAGGAAATTCAAGTTACCGGTAAGTACGGTTAAAATTACTTTTGAGGATCAGTACTGGGCTGAAAGATGCAGCACTGAGGTCTCTCCTGATAACAGGTGAGTAAATCGGAATTCGTATTTCAGCTGATTTTAGAGGAATATTTTAAAGTTCCAAAACTCCACACTTAGAAGAATTTCCAAGTGAAACCAGTCAATGTTAGCCTATGAAGGAAATTCAAGTTACCGGTAAGTACGGTTAAAATTACTTTTCAGGACCAGTACTGGGCTGAAAGATGCAGCACTGAGGTCTCTCCTGATAACAGGTGAGTAAATCAGAATTCGGATTTCGGCTGATTTTAGAGGAATATTTGTATGTTTCAAAAATCAACACTTAGAAACTTTTTCAGCAAAAAGCAGGCAATGATATCCTATGGAAGGAAATTCAAGTTACTGGTAAGTACGGTTAAAATTACTTTTCAGGACCAGTAATGGGCTGAAAGATGCAGCACTGAGGTCTCTCCTGATAACAGGCGAGTAAATCAGAATTCGGATTTCGGCTGATTTTAGAGGAATATTTGTATGTTTCAAAAATCAACACTTAGAAACTTTTTCAGCAAAAAGCAGGCAATGATATCCTAGGGAAGGAAATTCAAGTTACTGGTAAGTACGGTTAAAATTACTTTTGAGGATCAGTACTGGGCTAAAAGATGCAGCACTGGGTTCTCTCCTGATAACAGGTGAGTAAATCGGAATTCGTATTTCGGCTGATTTTAGAGGAATATTTTAAAGTTCCAAAACTCCACACTTAGAAGAATTTCCAAGTGAAACCAGTCAATGTTAGCCTATGAAGGAAATTCAAGTTACCGGTAAGTACGGTTAAAATTACTTTTGAGGATCAGTACTGGGCTGAAAGATGCAGCACTGAGGTCTCTCCTGATAACAGGTGAGTAAATCGGAATTCGTATTTCGGCTGATTTTAGAGGAATATTTTAAAGTTCCAAAACTCCACACTTAGAAGAATTTCCAAGTGAAACCAGTCAATGTTAGCCTATGAAGGAAATTCAAGTTACCGGTAAGTACGGTTAAAATTACTTTTCAGGACCAGTACTGGGCTGAAAGATGCAGCACTGAGGTCTCTCCTGATAACAGGTGAGTAAATCAGAATTCGGATTTCGGCTGATTTTAGAGGAATATTTGTATGTTTCAAAAATCAACACTTAGAAACTTTTTCAGCAAAAAGCAGGCAATGATATCCTATGGAAGGAAATTCAAGTTACTGGTAAGTACGGTTAAAATTACTTTTGAGGATCAGTACTGGGCTGAAAGATGCAGCACTGAGGTCTCTCCTGATAACAGGTGAGTAAATCGGAATTCGTATTTCGGCTGATTTTAGAGGAATATTTTAAAGTTCCAAAACTCCACACTTAGAAGAATTTCCAAGTGAAACCAGTCAATGTTAGCCTATGAAGGAAATTCAAGTTACCGGTAAGTACGGTTAAAATTACTTTTCAGGACCAGTACTGGGCTGAAAGATGCAGCACTGAGGTCTCTCCTGATAACAGGTGAGTAAATCAGAATTCGGATTTCGGCTGATTTTAGAGGAATATTTGTATGTTTCAAAAATCAACACTTAGAAACTTTTTCAGCAAAAAGCAGGCAATGATATCCTATGGAAGGAAATTCAAGTTACTGGTAAGTACGGTTAAAATTACTTTTCAGGACCAGTACTGGGCTGAAAGATGCAGCACTGAGGTCTCTCCTGATAACAGGCGAGTAAATCAGAATTCGGATTTCGGCTGATTTTAGAGGAATATTTGTATGTTTCAAAAATCAACACTTAGAAACTTTTTCAGCAAAAAGCAGGCAATGATATCCTATGGAAGGAAATTCAAGTTACTGGTAAGTACGGTTAAAATTACTTTTGAGGATCAGTACTGGGCTGAAAGATGCAGCACTGAGGTCTCTCCTGATAACAGGTGAGTAAATCGGAATTCGTAGTTCGGCTGATTTTAGAGGAATATTTTAAAGTTCCAAAACTCCACACTTAGAAGAATTTCCAAGTGAAACTAGTCAATGTTAGCCTATGAAGAAAATTCAAGTTACCGGTAAGTACGGTTAAAATTACTTTTGAGGATCAGTACTGGGCTGAAAGATGCAGCACTGAGGTCTCTCCTGATAACAGGTGAGTAAATCGGAATTCGTATTTCGGCTGATTTTAGAGGAATATTTTAAAGTTCCAAAACTCCACACTTAGAAGAATTTCCAAGTGAAACCAGTCAATGTTAGCCTATGAAGGAAATTCAAGTTACCGGTAAGTACGGTTAAAATTACTTTTGAGGATCAGTACTGGACTGAAAGATGCAGCACTGAGGTCTCTCCTGATAACAGGTGAGTAAATCGGAATTCGGATTTCGGCTGATTTTAGAGGAATATTTGTATGTTTCAAAAATCAACACTTAGAAACTTTTTCAGCAAAAAGCAGGCAATGATATCCTAAGGAAGGAAATTCAAGTTACTGGTAAGTCCCGTTAAAATTACTTTTGAGGATCAGTACTGGGCTGAAAGATGCAGCACTGAGGTCTCTCCTGATAACAGGTGAGTAAATCGGAATTCGTATTTCGGCTGATTTTAGAGGAATATTTTAAAGTTCCAAAACTCCACACTTAGAAGAATTTCCAAGTGAAACCAGTCAATGTTAGCCTATGAAGGAAATTCAAGTTACCGGTAAGTACGGTTAAAATTACTTTTGAGGATCAGTACTGGGCTGAAAGATGCAGCACTGAGGTCTCTCCTGATTACAGGTGAGTAAATCGGAATTCGTATTTCGGCTGATTTTAGAGGAATATTTGCACCATGGTGAAGGGAGGGGCGGGGCCTGAGGTGGCATCTGTGCAAACGCGCCCCGTGGCGCGTTTTAAGTTGGGGGATTAAGTCCCCTTGAATCATGAGGGTCCCTACGGGCCAACTAGCCCACCAGGAACCTCCAGTATGCGCCAGGGGCTGCGTTGCAGAGACATGTACAGAGGCCACACCCCTTTTACACCTCTCTGCAACGCAGCTCTGTGGCGCTTTCTGGACGTACCTGTTGGGCTAGTTGGCCCCAGGGACCCTCAGGATTGAAGAGGATTTAATTCCCCATCTTAAAACGCGCCACGGGGCCTGTTTGCACACATGTCACCTGAAGCCCCGCCCCTCCCTTCACCACTGTGCAAACGCGCCCCGTGGCGCGTTTTAAGTCGGGGGATTAACTCCCTTGAATCCTGAGGGTCCCTGGAGTCCAACTAGCCCACCATGTTCCTCCAAAAGCGCCACAGAGCTGCGTTGCAGAGAGGTGTAAAAGGGCGTGGCCTCTGTACACCTCTCTGCAAGGCAGCCCCTGGCGCATACTGGAGGTTCCTGGTGGGCTAGTTGGCCCCCAGGGACCCCCAGTATTCAAGGGGATCGTTGCCCCTCTGCAAACGCGCCAGGGGGCGCGTTTGCAGAGTGGTGAAGGAAGGGGGCGGGGCCTGCGGGCCCGATCGGTTTTTTTTGTTTTTTTTTCTCCCTGAAGGGGGGCCGTGTGGCCCCCCTTCCTTTTTCCTATTTTTAGGCCCCGGGGACCCCATCCCCCGGGGCCTGGCCTCTCGTTGGGGACTGTGGGGGGTCCCCAAGCCCCCCACAGTCCCGCCGGCTCCCCGTGTCCTACGGGAGCCGGCATTGCTTTTACACATGGGGAGCAGCTGACATGCTGCTCCCCATGTGGAAAGCAGTCGGCTTTGGATATTGGAAGAGAGAGCAGGTTTCCTGCTCTCTCTTCCAATATCCAAAGCAAGTTTGCAATGACAGGACGGGAGCCGCGAGGCTCCCGTCCTGTCATTGCAAACAGCAGTGTCCCGGGGTAGGCACCCGGGACACTGCAGGAGCCGGCCCTGGGGGTGGCGGTCCCCAGGGCCATCAAGGGCTCCAGGAGGGGGCCGCGCGGCCCCCTCCCTACATCGAGAAAGCCCCGGGGAGGTGGTGGTCCCCGGGCTTGGGGGTCCAAAACGGACCCCCATTTTCATTTTTCTTAGTGCCCCGGGAGGTGGTGGTCCTCAGGGCGTGTGGGGCTGGAGCCCCCCACACAGGTTTTTAAATATAAAAAAGAAGCCCCGGGAGGTGGTGGTCTCCGGGGCTGCGGGAGGGCTCAGAGCCCTCCCGCACCATTATCCATAAAGCCCCGGGGGTGGTGGTCCCCGGGCTTGGGGGCCCTTAGAGGCCCCCACACATAAAATTAACCCCCCCAGCATGCCCCCGGGACTTGGCCCACCCGGGGCCACTACATCGAGGCGCGGAGACCGCGCTCGATTTTTTTCCGGCAGGGTTCGCGCTCCCTGAGCGCATCCTGCCGATTTTAAAAAAAAAAAAAATTTTTTTTGCCCAGGGGTCCTTGTGGGACCCCCTGAGCAGACCTAGGGGGTCAGGGTGTTTCTACCCTGCCCCCTTTGTGCGCTTTGCGCACTTGTTTCTGTCCCTCAGTTCTACCGAGGGACAAAATGGCTGCCAACACTACCTGATTTGGAGTGTTGACAGCCAATTAACATAAAGCTCGTGCTCGGGAGGATCCGCGGCCCTAGATATACCTATCTTTTTTCTTTTGATTTTCTCAGCAACTACTGAACGGATTTACACCATTTAACAAAAAGGGTTCTTTCTGAACCAAGAACTACCTCTTTGCCAAATTTGGTGTAATTCCGTTCAGCAGTTCGGGCTGTAGCCGTGTCTAAAGTTTCCTATGGAAAATTGCATGGGGAAAACGCGTTTTGGGACCCCCTTTTTCTCGGCCCCGCTTGACGAATCCCCCGAGACTTTCAGGGTAGGAGCGGACCGGAGCGGGCCACAAAGTTTGAAAATTTCGCGAAGATACGTCAACCGGCAAGAGAGTTATTTCAAATAGAATGTCGCGGATTTCCTATGGATAATAGGTTGTAACTATAACTATCTACTGGCGACCGCCAGTAGATAATATATATATATATATATATATATATATATATATATATATATATATCCTTAATTCCCGCTCGCTCTCTCTCCAAATCCTTTAGTTGAAAGCAGGCGCGGACCCCGGATTTTGTGCAAATAATCCTTGTATATTTGTCGGCCATAACATGTTTCGGTCCAGCCGGACCTTGATCACATGACAACGCCGCCTTATTTTTCCACCCCTTTTAAAGTGACAAGTGCATATCGTGACTGTTACTCGACCATAGACATAGAAGAGATATCACAAAAGGTTTCACAAGAAGTTTTTCCCAGAGTGCAAATACTGATAATCGACCATAACACCAATAGTTAGATGTATGTCAACAAACTTTCTTCATTTGTTGTCATCAAGTACATAGCATCTCCATATATAAATATATAAATAAATAGATACGTAACTGTATATGTAACTACATAGATAAATAGTCATGTATTCACATTCTTCTGAATATATGAATAAATAAATAAATAAATAGATATTCACCAAGTAAAATCTGTAAGAATAAATATTGTAAAAACAGTTTGCCCTTGTTTTAATGAAAAGTGTGAATTTTAAACCTGTCCTTGCATAATGCATTGTTGCTACTATGTAGTAGACCTCTTGATGTACACTGTGGTGTCAGAGCGTTGTAATAGTCTGTGTTGCCCCTCTAGTTGTGTTAGTCCAGCCTATCAGTTGTCTTTGAGTCGAAGATAAAGTGCTCGTGCTAAATTGATCAGTGCTGCACAAATTGTTAACTAGTGGTGACCCGTGTGTTAATTTAAAGTGCCAGTGTACTAAAGTTTATTTTAAAAAACACTATTTTCGTGGTTCAGGTCAGTTTGGCAGCCTCTTCGAATATCTGTAAAATACATCTCTATGTTATCTCCCTCTTTGAGCCTTAGTTTTGTTGCATTCTATCTAAGCTTATTTCTCAGTTAATTAGTATATTTATAACATATAGTAAAATTTACAAAAAATTATCCAATGATGCTGGATCTCTATGTCTGGAGCTCAGGGACTTGTGCATCAGAACCCTTGCCCCTGTCTCTCTACCTATTCTGGTTACGTGAGTTGCGTGTATCCAATCAACTATACCTAGAGCTCTGAAATGTTTCATGAGTCTCTCTGAAATGTCGTGCCACTGGGTACGTTGGATCCTGGTTGGTGATGGCTCGTATGTGCTGTAATATTCTTATGTTGGCTGGCAGCTTTGTGCTTCCTACATATTTTAAATTGCAGGAGCATTCCAGCACATATATGGCATGATCAGTTTTACAGTGTAAAGGTTTAGTTATTTTAATGTCTTTTTCACTGAATGGAGTTTTGTATGTTTTTTTATTTATTCCATACTGCCATGCCTTACAGCTTTTACATTTTACAAAGCCATTACGTTGCATCAACCAATTATGTTGGTCCGTAGTTTCAGGGCTGCTCTTAACCAAACTTGTGCTCATTGATGGGGCACTCCTGTAGGTAATCCCCAAATTGTATGGTAATATCGCCCCTATGACTGGGTCGCTTTTTACAATTGGCCAGTTGCGTCTCATGATTTTCCTAATGGTTTTTTCTTGTTTGTTATAGGCCAAAATAAGTCTTAACTTCATAGGGTTTTCTTTTGGTTGGAGTCTCTTTCTTTTATTTTCAATAAATTACACCTTTCTAGACCCTGGGTTGTGGTAATAGCTGCATCAATTGTCTTTTGGAGTACCCCTAGACAAAAATTTTTTTGCTAGCTAGCTGTGCTGATGCTAAGTCTCTAGGGTTACTGCACACTCTTTTAATCTCAGCATTTCCCCGTAGGGAATGCTTTCAATTAGGTGTCTGGGGTGGAAGCTAGAAGAGTGGAGTACTGAATTGCCTGCAGTCTCCTTTCGATAGACTCTTGTTTCTATTTTATTATTTTCCAAATATACTTCCACGTCCAGAAAATGAATCTTTTTATCACTGATAACTGATGTAAATTTCAAATTGATATTATTTCTGTTAATGGCTGTAACAAATTCAGTAGCTTCCACAGTTGTGCCATCCCACACAATGAACAAGTCATCATTAAAGCGTAACAGCAGTTTGACATTCTTTTCCATGTAACTTTTGTGTGTATTGCCCAGGACCAGCTCCTCCCACGAGGCCATGTGTAAACATGCATAGCTGGGGGAGAAGCTGGCCCCCATTACAACACCACACATTTGCTGATAGTATGTTTTATCAAACATTAACATATTGTTGTTCAGACAGAACTGGACCATGTTCACTATCATCAGGCTATGTGGGGTCAATGCAGTTCTGTTCTTCCCCAAGTAATGCTCAAGTGCTTGTATACCATCCTTGTGGTTTATGCTGGTGTATAGAGACACCACATCTAATGTCATTAATAGATATTCTTTTTTCCATGCAAAATCTTTTCATTTGGAAATAAAGTCACTGGTGTCTCTTATATAGGATGGTAGCATTTGTACAAAGTCCTGTAAGAAATAGTCAATGTATTGTGAGGCATTTTCCAGAAGGCTGTTTTGTGCCGAGATTATTGGTCTACCCGGTGGTTTTTGTGCATCTTTTGAATTTTTGGAATAAAGTACATGTTGGGGACCGTAGGATTTTCTTTCCTGATAAATTTGTATTCGTCCATAGTCATCAGTCCCGCACTTTTCCATGCTACTAGTTTACTATAGAAATCTTTATAGATCATTCTTAATGCCATCACATTACTTATTTGGTAACACGTTCTGTCATTTAGTTGAGACAGGGCTTCTTCGACATAGTCCTTTTTAGCCCACAGGACTATGTTTCTCCCTTCGTCTGAATTTCTGATGACTATGTGGTTGTTTTTTTGCAGCTTCATCATCAATTGATTGTATTGTAGATTTTTCTTATTTATTCTTTGTTTGGTATTGTGTATTCTGAAATTCAGTTTCTTTATATCCGCTGTCACTTGTTCTTTAAAAATGTCGATCGCGTCCCTAGGTGCTATCGGGTTGAAGGTCGACTTTTTTTTGAAAGGTGACTTTTTCTAGCCGTGTCTGGTGCCTCTGTCTCACAATTATTTACTTGATATTGGCCCCCTGTATGCTGGGAGTCTACTTTATTCTCGGTGTTGCTATTTTCCTCTTGCAATTCAATGAGGGTTTCCACAAGACTCGCATCTGATGTTGTCAGGTTCCCTTGAGAATGACCTATGTGAACTTGACTCTCTGTTCCTGGATTTGTTTTTAGTTGTGTTAAAGCATGATATTTTTGCAATTTCATCTTTTGAACAAATCGATAAACATCCATTCGGGTATTTGCATAGTTGAAATTTGACTCCAGGCAGTATGAGAGGCCCAATGCCAGCAGTTGTTTTCCCGCATTGTTTAAGTTGATATTTGTTAGATTAATTACTGTTTTCGTGATTTCTTCCTCATCTGTTATTTGCGGTTCCACCAACCTCTCCCTGTCTTTTGTTGGTGACTAGCCAATGCCAATGAAAATTTATTTATTGCACAGTTACTTAAAACCATTTGCAATACAACGAAAAGCTTTAAAATCAGAACATTAAAAAGAGTTCACATGAGATTCTAACCAATTTCATTTTTGGAAAAATACTATTAAAGTTAAAAGCGAAATGCTATATGTAAAGCATTGTGACAGAAATTATTGTGTCATTTGTAAAATGTGCCTTAATCCATCCGCAGCAAGTCTATTTTCTGGGAGATCACTTGATACGATTTAAAACTCCTCCGAGATTGCCGAGACCTTATTCTTCGGCAAGTCTGGAACGCACCTCGTCCATCGATCTCCCGATTCTAGCCAAGTCAGTCGGTAGGATACAAGAAAATAGGACCAAAACTGCTTCTTTCACTGTCCGAACTCCTTTGCGTAGCCATATTGGCTTTAGAAGCATCTGACGAGACTGTAACAGGCTGGGGCAGCAGCACACCAAGTGTAGCAAGGATTCTTGTTTGAAATTGCAGATTCTACAACTGATTTTATGATCAAGGGATTTCCACCCGGGATTTAGTTCTTTAATTGGGAGGGACACTAGTCTGGCCCACTGAATGTTTTTTAGGGCCTTCCTCCCCAATGCTTGGCTAAGGTAAGGCTGGGTTTTATGCTCTATGTATGTTGCGATCAGCCCAGATAGACCTCCTCCAGTTTCATAATGTGCTAAATCAATTTTACGTGACAATTGATAGCATTGTTTATTGATTGCATTTTTGATGGCCAGGTAGTTTATGTCCTCTTGACCCCAGTTCTGTGCTGCCAAGTCTAATGTTTCTACTGCTTCCTGCATATAGACTTGCCATGGGTTAGTTGGGCCTCCATAGATCGATTTTAGCATGCTCTTCAAGCTTCCGGGGCATTGAATACTTGGTAGTAGTATTTCGCTTGCACACCTAGACATTCTTTGTTCTGTTGCACCAGGCCGAACTCCAGGCAAATCAGGCTACTACGAGTGTATTTTGGTAGCTTGAATATACGTTTGTATGCCTGGCATTGCGCTTTTTCTAGCATAATGTCCATTTTGCCTGGGAATGCCTACTGTGCATACCCCGCGATTGCCCTTATTTTAAATTGTAATACCTTTCTGATTGGGATGGTCGTAGGACTTTGCATTTTCTCATGTAATTTGCACAGGGCATAGATTGTCAACTGGACTTTAGATTTCATTTTGTGTAGATGTAGAGTTGCTTTACCCGAGTCGCTTAACTAGCACCCAAGGTAGTTATAAGATTTCGAAACTGCGATTATCTCTTTACCCACGTACCATTTGAGAAATGTTTTTTTGGCGCAACACCCAAAGATCATTACTTTGGTCTTATGAGAGTTTATCATTAATTCATTTATCTCATTGTAAGTGTTTAAAGCATTTAAACCCCTTTGTAGCCCAATTTTAGTATGATCCATCACCACTAGATCGTCCGCGTATTGTAATATTTGGAGTTTGTTAGCTCCGATTTTGGGGGTTGCAAGGTTGGCATTATGGAGCATCTTGCCCAGGTTTGCTGTATATAAGTTGAAAAGTGTTGGGGCTAGTACGCATCCCTGTTTTAGGCCTCGATTTGTAAAGTACTTTTTTGTTATGGTATTGTTTACTAGTTTGACTTTGATCCAAGTGTTACTATACAGCGAGATAATAGCATTGAGGAGGCCTGGTGGAATTTGCCAGTTGCGCAATTTAGTCCAGAGCTTACATCGAGGCACCCCGTCGAAGGCTGCTGAGTAGTCTACAAAACAGGCAAAGACCGTTTTTTTGTTTTTGACATTGGCTTGCTGGGTTAAGTATGATATGGCCACGATGTTATCGATTGTCGAACAACCTTTCCGGAACCCTGTTTGGTAGGGGGAAGGATTTCATTTTCTTCGACCCATCTGTTTAATTCTGTCAATAGGGTGCTTGCGTAGGCTTTCCCTTCAATATCCAGGAGGGCAATTAATCTGTAGTTTTTTGGTTCTGTATTGTCACCTTTCTTGAATATTGGTTGTAGGAATGACCCGCGCCACGAGTCTGGCACCTTAGCTTGTAGTCGGCATTCGGTGAATAGATTGGATAAGACTCTCCCCCAGTATGCTGGATCTTCTCTAAACATTGCTCCCGGGAGACCATTAGGCCCTGGTGCCCCATCTTTTCTTATCCTTTTTACTACTTTTTCAACGGCTAAGCCGTCTTGATCTTTACTCACGGCTTAGTTGTAAATTCCGCTTCGTTGTTTGTACTCTCCGTGGGGCATTTCTCATTGCTTCCGGGATCAATGCGACCTTCCTTTTCTACATAGATTGTGGAGACATGTCTCAACCATGCATCGGCGTGGACCGAGTTGCGCCGTTCCACTTTGTCGTTTTCCAGCCGATCTATATATTACCAAAGTTGTTGGTGTTTATGAGGCTTTGTTAGCTCATGGATCTTGATCCATTCTTCCTCTAGTTTTTTCTGCTTGAGCGCCCATAGCAGATGCTTGCGCTCATTATGCAGTTTGTTGCACTTATCCAATGTTCTTTGCGTGCCCACAGTCCTATGAGCTCTTTTTGCCTTTTTTAGGTTACGTGTTATATCGCTGAGTTTTGTGTTATCATACCAGGTTTGTGTACTGGGTTTCACCTTTAATTTGAGGTCAGCTTTCTTGTTATTACTAAGAGCTGTTTTCAAGGCAGAGGTCCACTCTGACCAGTTTTCCATGCTGGGCTCAATACCAGGATGATTTCCTGTGCCTTCTTGTTCATCTTTCCATGCCTTAAATGCGGTAGCCTGAAATTCATTTCATTTTATTCTTCTGACTAGGGCATATTCCTCAATGCCTGTTGATTGAGCTACCGTGCTGACTCATTCCCGTTGTTTAATAGTAATGTTCAATTCAACCTGGAGTATTGCGTGATCACTAGTATCATGTGCGTTCATTTCAAAGTGAGCTATTTTGCAAATGATTTGGTTGCACAGAAAGGTATAATCGATTGTCGAGCAATTCTTAAATGTGGTCATTCCTGAGCAATTTGAGTCTGAACTTTTAGTAGTTCCTCGATTGACTTGAGGTCATAATTTTGTAGGAAATGATTAATGGTTCTTTCGGAGCTAGTTAAGTGTATTCTCTTGCTCAACTTCGAAACCAGGTGGTGAAGGTTGAAATCACCCACAAGCAATTTGGCCGGTAACAAGTAAATGCATAAGATTTCCTGTAATGAATTTATCATAAATTTTGTGGCCTCTAATTTCGACTGACCATGTACGTTTAGATATACGTTTATTATGAGCAGTGAAACGCTGCCTTCCCTATCCCCTTTTCCCTCAGCTACAAGTGCCTGCAGCATGTCAGACTCGGTTTTTATTTTCCTTACTGTAAGTTGCTTTGCATGTTTAACGTAAATCGAGATCCCTCCTGATGGTCTTCCGTACCGGTTGCATTTAGTTGCTAGTTTATGGAAACCGGCGTAGCCTTCCAGATGTACCGGCTCTGTAGCCCAGGTTTCTTGTAAGCATAGAATATCTCCTTCACGCAGTTTGTTTGTTGCTGTTACTTGTTTAAGAGCTTTAGGTATACCTGCCACATTCCAGGAGACAATTTTAAGACTGTATTGTATGTTTTGAATGAGGCATGGCGTGCTGGTCTTTACCTCTATCGACAAATTTGTAGTGAGCTGCTCTTGTGGGACCCCCGAAACATCAGCAATGACCTCTTGTACATCAGGTATAGCGAGTGCAACTCTGTGTCTCACTGCTTATCCTGTTGTGTTGATCCCTCCATCGGATTTTTTGAGGTGCCTCATCTTTTACTATTCTGTTTATAATCGTCTCCTCCTGTGTTCTTACTGATATACTTAGATTTTTGTAGTTCTGATCTAATTGTATTTTCGAGGTACCTTTCAATATACTGTGGGAGTATTCCTTAGCTTTCTTTGTGTAGTTGGCGGTGTTTGACAATTCAAGTAAAATTAGTGGATATTTTTCTTGCTCAGGTACCATTATTGCTATCCTCAATTTTTGAAGATTTCTTTTTCCATAAGCACCGCTTCTGAAATATGATGATTTACCCAGGTCTCTACTGTGTTTTCCTGGGGGGAATCTTCATCCCTTGGTTCAAATTGAACACTAACCATATCTACACTTGTTATATTAGACAGTGATGGTATATGTTGAAGGAGCCTTAGTAAATTTTCCCTGTTTAATGTATCGTGCCTACCCTTTGATTTGAAGACTGGTTGAAAAATACTTTTGCTTGTGTTGCATGTGTCGGCAAGATGGAGTTTGTTGCCAGTCACAAGCTGTGGGTGTTTAATTCCTTCACACGCTATCTCTCCAGAAGAATTAGATGTATTACCAATCACAGGCTGAAGTTGCTTCATTCCTTCACAAAGTGTTTCTTTAGGAAGCTCATGAGCAATTGTATCCAGGCAGATTTCTGTTATAACTTGTGAACCTTTCTTAGCTACATCCACTTGTTCAATATGCTCTATTTCTTGGGTAGCTGATACGGTTGTGATATTCGCCGTAGCAGGACCTTCTCTTGACAGTTTATTAGGTTTTTGCATCTTAGTGAAGATCGGGTATGATTTTTTGTTCAGTTGCCGGTTCTGCTTTTGGGCCGATTTTATTGCTGGCTCTATCGAGGCATACGTTGACTGCCCACAGCTTCTTCTAATTTGAGTAGTCTTTTCGCACTTCAGTTGTTTTCGTAACCTTTTCTTCATACGTCGTGTCAAGTTCACCTGCGTGAATTGGGTTAAGTTTTCCTGCTTACCCTCCATGTATGGTTTTTCTATGTTGACTATCAGTTGATTATTAAATGCTGAGTCTGTGTTTGTGCTGACCTCTCTTGGATCCTCTTTCATAGTGATTTGCTGAGACCTGGCAAGTATTTTGTTGCAACCATCATTAGTTACTTTTGTTTTAAGGTCCTCAATGAGAGTGGTCAGGACTGCCGGGATTGTTGCTAATTTATCAATTGTTGGGCAACAGGCACACTCCGTATTTAGTTTAATTGCGTAAGCCTGTGCTCGCAAGATTAAGGTGTTCAAATTGGCCAACTTTTGATCAATCCCTGATATTGCTTTTGCCATGATATTAAGCAGGTCTACCTGGACATCCATCTTATTAGATTGATAATTCAGTGCCTCTAATGTAAGTTGTGGCGTTTTAAAGAAGATATCCCATATGGTTCCTGAGTCGGTTGCTGACACTGAGTTGTTGATATCGGGGTTTTGGCAAGAAGTGCCCTTGACCGGAGTAATGCTAGAATTTGTTTTGCTCGCTAGTTTAGCACAAGTTTGTGTACTTTCGTTAATATTGTGCATCCTGTGATCCTCTGGCTCTTCCGCCATGTTCTTGGATGCCGTGCATTTAACGCTAGGACTTGGGTTATCTCCTTCTGATACTTCCTTTATTATATTATTCTGTATTATGGATGACTGTTTTAGTGGTGTTAAAATTTGTGTGGATTTTACTGGAGCCTGGACGTTTTGAACTTTTTCCACGTGGTGTATTTGCTTTGATGATTCATTATTAATATTTACATGTACCTCGATAGGTTGTTGAACCCCAATTCTCAGAGATTGTTCTTGAGTTTTTTGCAACAATGATTTGCGGAGAACCTCTGATGTGTGTTTAATCGGTTGTGGGGAGTGGTCTCTTGTTGTAAAAAGTTCCAAATCCGTAATGGGTCCCCATGAGTTGTCTTTGTGTTCCATTGATTCTTGTTTTGACTGAAACCCAATTGAACCTATGGTCCCTTTTGTATCATTTGTATAATTAATTTGGGCGTTTCTTGTTATTGTTTTCATTGTTGGTGTAATTGGTACAGGTAATTGATCTTGTTCCTCTTGATTGCTCCCGCTGGATCTTTTAAGAAGTCGAACTTACTTGGTACGTTGCTTGATTTTGCAAAAACACTGGAGAGATTAATGTTTGAGCCTCCCCCTCAGTTTTTGCTTTATTATTCTTTGCTGTCAATCCTTGTTTTTTTTCCCTCCTTTTTATAGGAGGGAAGGGTGCACTATCTCATCCTGACCTCATGATTCACTTTTTCTGATTACTTTTTTTTCCCTTATTCCTTTGATTCCTTTTTTGTTTATTTATTTATTTTTGTTGTTAGGTTGTTATTTGGTTGGTCCCTATCTCAGTGTTCACCAGGCCGAGAATGTGAACGCTGACCCCTAGAGCAATCCCCTAGACCCCCTAGAACAATATCAATAACAATATCAATATCGCTTAGCTTCGCTTCACTTCACTTCACTTATGTTCACTTTGTTACTTTGTTACTTTGTTACTTTGTTGCTTCACTTTGTTGCTACCACAAGAAAGATGTGGCCGGAGTGCCGAGGACCGTAAACCAAACTCCAGTTTACAGTACCCTGTGGGTCCCTTTGACTTGTGGTAAACTTGCGGTAAACCTTGCGGTAATCCTGCAGCAGATAGCCCCCTGTCACCAAAACTGTCAACCCCTGGCAGCCCTCCAGGTGGACAGGCGCAAGCTCCCACACACAACTCCTCTCACTCACTGGCTCGCAGCTGGTGGTCCTGGGTGATCCTATGGCCGGCAAGCAGGCTCACGGCTCGCGGTTTCTCTCTCCGCTGATGTTACTGGCAGACCTGGGGCTGGAACTAGCCTGGGCCAAAACTAGCCCAGCAGCGGCAGCTGACAAAACTTGGACAGAGCCAATCCCCCGGTGTCCGGCTCTGGCGCACACTCAGCATGCTCAGCTTGCATGTGAGCCCACTGCATCAACCGCATCAACCACGCTCCACCACCGCCGGCCAGGTGTTACGACCGCACTCCCAACCCCCAGCGAAGTGAGGGCGATAGCGGAGGTGGGGGGGAGAAGCAGCGGGCGGTCGGCAACAAACAGCGGGCCACAGCGGCCCACAAGCGGCGGCCTCTGGGGACAACAGCAAACCGTGGGGCGAACAACAGCGGCGAGTAGCTCCTCCTCTTCCGGCCAATGCAATTCTGGTGACTAGCTTTTCTTCCCGCTTTTCGCCTCTGCCTGCACCTGTAATTTCACCTCTTCCTGCAGCTCCTTCGAGTTCTCGGGCGGAGTGTCTGCCACCGTTCCTGACACAAAAAATCCAACTCTTCGCCTGGGGATAGCTTGGATTGTGCTCCACTTATGTTTATTTGTCGGGTGTCTGGTTCTGCTTCACTTTCAATTGCCAAACTTAAGTCCGAATTTGACGTGTTGCTATAACCTTCTCTGTTTGTTGGGACCTTTGGTGCTGGCTCAGTTCTCATTTTTGTTTTAGATATTTTCATGGCGTCATATTTTTGGAGAATGTGAATATGCGTCTGCTCTCATAATCCACTCTACTCTGTGGAATTTGAATGCTTTATGTTCTTTTATTTTGTCCTCTTCTTTGCGGAGTCTTATGGTCATCTCCTTGCGGAGTTTAGTTATTTCGTCACTCTTACTCAGTTTGTTAATCTCCTCATTTAATTTATCAATTTGTTCCTGCAGGTTTGCCCTGTCTGTTTCCGCATATTTCACTAGGATTTCCACTAGTTTTCTTGAGGAATCTAGATTGCATTGGGCCCAATCTCGCATCATGTCTGGGTTGGGTTGTTCATAGCTCGGTGCTATGAGAATCCTCAGTCCTCTAGGGATCCTCCCTACATCGAGATATCTCTGCAGAGACCTGAATTCCCACCATTTTCCTTGCTCAGCACGCATTAATTTTTCAAGAGCTCTCATTTTGTCTTTTATACTGGTATTAACTGTGTTTGTATTGGTGCTCATTTCACTTAGATTGATCTCACTTGAGGGGTTGTTGCTAAACATTTCTGATGCTGCCGCCTCCCGGTCTCTCAGCATGTCTGCCGACATTGTGGTCAATGTTATTTCTGAATAATCGTAGTGAGTTTACGAGGATCAAATCTACCCGTGTAAATTCTTCGCTCACTACAAGCACACCACTCGCCCGCTATGCGCTCATTGATCCTACCTTTCTCATGACGTCTGCGTCTAACGGGTCCTCCAACATGGAACACGCTGACTCCGATCAGGCAGTCCAATATATATATATTAATTGCTAATTAGTGAAAAGTAAACATTTTGGTATAGATATTAAATTTTTAATCATACTTACATATATGTTGCTTTTTTTCTTTTTTGATGCTTTTTCTAAGTTTATTGGTGGTTTACTGGTTTCCTTTTTTTCTGTTGGTTGGAAAAAAAATGTGTTCCAGGGGTGGGGAATTCCTATCTCCCGACGCCCGAGACATCTAGATTTCTTACAAGGGCAAGAGGTTTTAATTTCTAACTTGTCCAAAGGACAAGTAGACAGTTTTACGGTAATCCGATACACAGCTGTTCAACCCTTTTGGTCACAGCCAGTTAATAAGGAGCTCTGAGCAGTTTATTGGCAGTGAAAGGGTCAATGCAAAAGCTGGGGTGTACACTTTAATTTCCCCAGAGCAGAACAACATGATGGAGCTGAGCTCAAAGTTGCAGCTCCATATAAAACATCCACCGCACTGTCAGGTAAGAGTCTTTTTGCTTTCTCCCCGAGGCTCTTGTGTGGCTTTCAGGCACTCCTATGGTCATTTCATTTTCTTTGAGCACGAGACGCAGCTCCAGAACACTCACATCACTGGAATGTAAGAGGCTGCCTTAAGGGCCTCTTGGCTCCTGCTCTGACTTTAACCTTGTGACCCACTGCCTTTTATTCTGTGCTTCACCCTTGAGCCTCAAATCGGCCCCAAGATCCTTCCTCATCCTTGCCTCCGGGGCCTACAGTAAAGCCCATGCTTTCCCTTCTCATGCAGCCCCTGCACAACCCTCCTTTGCACTTTGCTTTGCCTGTACACCTTATGTTTCACCCGGTGCCTGTACTTGCTAACCCCATCCTACCCCCCTCTGCTGCCCCCTCTGACTGCCCTGACCCGATCCCCTTGGCCTCTCATATCTTACCTCATCCAGGGCTTACATTAAAGTTCATTAGTTTCCCCATGGGGAATTCATGCAATCCTCAGGGGCACACTCATTTCTCTCCTTGCACTGGACCTCTCATCTCACTTTGTGCATGCACCAGGGGCATCTGAACACGCCACTGTAGCAGCTACACCAGCTGTGGAGTTCTTAATGGGCCTCTTCTTTCTGCAGGTCCAGACAAAGGTTCATAATTGACATGAAAGGGTGGATGGCTATATACATGGATGAATGAGTGAAAGGATGGATGAGTGAAAGGATGGATGAGTGAAAGGATGGATGAGTGAAAGGATGGATGAGGGAAAGGATGGATGGATGAGTGCAAGGGTGAATAAATTGATGGATGGGGTGAAAGTGGATGGATGAGTGAAAGGGTGGATGTAAGGATGGATGAGTGAAAGAATGGATGGATGGATGAGTGAAAGGGTGAATGAATGGATGGGGTGAAAGTGGATGGATGAGTGAAAGGATGGATGGTTGAATAAAAGGGTGGATTGATGGATGAGAGAGAGTGGATGAATGGCTGATGGAGTGGGTGGATGGGTGGCTGGGTGGAAGGATGGATAGATGGGTCGAAGGATGGATAGATGGGTGGAAGGATGGATAGATTGATGGGTGGAAGGATGGATAGATTGATGGGTGGATAGTTGAGTGAAACGATGGAGGGATGAGTGAAAGGGTGGATGGATATGAGTGAAAAGGAGGATGGATGGGGTGAAAGACGGAAGAGCAGATGGATGGAGGGATGAGTGAAAGGGTGGATGGATATGAGTGGAAAGGAGGATGGAGGGGTGAAAGATGGAAGAGCAAAAGGATGGCTGGATGGAGGGATGAGTGAAAGAGTGGATGGATATGAGTGAAAGGGTGGATGGAGGGGGTGAAAGTGGATGGATGGATGGATGAGTGGAAGGAAGGAGGGATGGATGAGTATGAATGATAGATTTGGAGCTGGAAGGATAGGTTTGGCCTCAAGGGCGTCGTGAACCACTCGCTTTAGCAGCTACAGCGGGGGTGGAGCTCTTGATGAGCCTCTTCTGTCTGCAGCTAAGCAGACAAAGGCCCATAATTAACGTGTAAGGGTGAGTGAGTGAAAGGATGGATGTGTGGGTAAAAGAGTGGCTAGATGAGTGAGTATATGAGTAAGTGTGGCTTGCTAGATGGATGAATGAGTGAAAGGATGGATGAGTGACAGGGATGGTGGATGGACGATAGATGTGTTGATGAAGGAAAGGGTGAAACGATAGATGGGTTGCAGGGTGGATGGATCAGTAAGCGAAAGGATGGATGAGTGAAAGGGTAAATTGATGGATGAGCGGAAGGATGGAAGAGTGAAAGGGTAAATTGATGGATGAGCGGAAGAATGGGTGAGCGAAAGGATGGACAGATGGCTGAGATGGATGGATATGTTTGGGGATGGATGGGTAGATTTGGATATGGATGGGCGGATGGATGGATTGACAAACAGAATGGTGAAAGGCTGATGAAAGAATGAATGGAAGCCAATGTAAAGGTGAAATGCTAGATATCAGTGGGTGGATGAAAGGATGAATGGGTAGATCTGCAGAAAAGAGGCAAAATAAGGAAATCACTAGTATTCAAATCCTTCTATACTATGAGCCTGACATAACCAGAGAGGCTATTATTCGAGCTCTTCTATAATGAGTGCTGCCATTATTTGACGGTGCACTACATGATGGCACCAAAGGGACAAGTGGATTTTGTACAGGACAAGTAGATTTATGAAGCTACCTGTCCCATGGACAAGTAGATATTTTATTAAATTCCACACCCCTGTGTTCGTTTAATTAAAGTATTACATTTTATTTGTTAATTTTGTTTAGTTAGTGCCTATTTTTATTTAATAATTTGTATGTTCTAAAAAATACTTACTATTTTTGATTGATGTAGTTTATTTCTTTGATGTTGTTTTTTACCCAGTTGAAGGGAAATAAAATAAAAGTATTTATTAGTTATATTTTGTTTGTTAGGATTGTTGTTAGGTCTATTAACTTAAGTTTTAAAAATAGTTAAGAGATATACTTAGTTGATTTTGTGTATTTCGTTAATGTTGATTTTGTTCTTTCTTTTGGGAGGAAATGGTGGACTGGAAAATTCTATGAAGTGTAGAGTTTTGGTGAAGTTTAGTCTGTAAAATATAAACAGAAATAAATACTACTTTTGTTTAGTAGGTTTTTATGTTTAATTATTTTTAGTCAATGTTATATACTTATTTTAAAAATGTTGTCCTTACCTTTAATGAGACTTTTCAGGTGTAGACGTATATGTAGATCTTTTTCGTTGTGTTGTCTATCTGGCAAAGTTTCTCTCTTCTCCAATGTTTGTCGGTTTTGCTTTAAATTTATGGCTAATTTATTAGTTGCTTTTATAGTTTTACTTTAATTAGTTGCAGTTTTCTATTGGTCTTTGTAGTTGTATTTTAATTTTATTGGTTGGAATAGCACCTGTGTGATTATTTTGGCAGTTATAATATAATTTGTTTAATGTTATCTGTGTTTATTTAAAAGTGTCTTTTTATTTTATATTGTGATACAATTAGAATATATGTGTTAATATATGTCATATATTATTTTTAAATATGTTATTTATACTTTATGGTGGTAATTATTATTTTATATTGTAGAATTTGTGTATTTATTTAAATTTGATTTTTCAAGTTTATTAGTTTGTATTTTGGTTTTCGTAGTTGTTTAATTCATTTATTAATGTATATTTTGATGTTTGAAATGTGCTTTTTATTTTTTAAAGGGTTAAAAATATATTCTTATAATGTTTAAATGTTATTTTTATGTTGATTTAAGATGTATTTTAGTGGTGTTTGTGTTGATGATATTATGTATGTCGATCTGTTTGTAGGATTATATGTTATTTTGAATTTTTCTATATTTTTGTGTACGATTATTTTGTAGTCGATATTTTTGAGGTGAATACATTTTTGGACGATATTTGTTTTCTTGATATTTATGTAATTTCAATTGTGCATATTGGTAGTCGATATTTTTGTCTACGATATTAGTGATTTAATAATTGTCTAGGTCGATGTTGTGTCAGTAATCTGGTCAGCTCTGCTAATTATAACTGTAGTGAATTGCTGTGTTTTTTTATTTCAAAATACCTAAGTATAACGTTACTTTAACCTTTGGTTTCTTCTGTGAATATATATATATTCACAGGTATTAAAAAGGTTAAAGTACTGTTTATTTTGGTGTGACAAAAGGATATGTTTTTTTAACCCTCAGAAATTTACTGAAGAAAACAAAGGTTAAAGGAAAGTTATAGGGGGTCATTAAGATGGCGGACGGAAAAGCCCTCCGACCGCCGTGCTTCTGGAAAAAGATCGCCCCCATTTTCCGCTGCAAATCCGGCAGTGACATTACAATGCAATGAATGTAAAATCCGTCGGCGGCGGTCGGATTTCACAATTAACCGTCCGCCACGTCCGGAAAAACAGAAATTCCGACTGGGGCAGACGGAAAAGCTGCGAAATGCACTAAAAAGGCCGATCCTCACGTGGAATGATTGCAAGTGAAATTATGATGAGATGGCGGAGCTGGCGGAACGATCATTGCATTACAACCGCTGCGATCGCGCAAAAAGATGGATGGTGGTCGAATGCAACTACACAACAAAGCCTCCAAGTGTGGCTGTTCTCTCTGCTGCCCTCAAACATATCTGACACGCCCCAATGATACACCCCCAAGGTATTGAAAACCAATGAAATCCCTGGTCAACATGGAAAATACACCTGGCAGGCATTCCTCATTTTGACACACCCACATAGCTGAGTATAAAACCAACCCCTTCCCTGACCATCATTCTTTGCACAACTCCAGCAGTGAAGGGCCATACACCACAGCTGAAAGGAGAGGCAAATCATCACACAACACACCATCACAACCACCCACACCAACACTTCCAAAACACACCTCACACATCTCCACCACCACCTTCTTACCTGTACTTGCCACTTATTTGCACATCACACACCATGTCACAGAAACAAATGCCCAAATTCACAGACAATGAGTTGTCAGTGATGGTAGACGAGATAATTAGAGTAGAACCGCATTTGTTTGGAAGCAAGGTCCAACAGACCCCACTAGTAAGAAAAAATCAAAAGTGGGAAAGGATAGTCAACAAAGTCAATGCAGTAGGGACCACCCTGTGCACACTGCGTGACATCAAGAAGAGGTGGCATGACCTAAAGACCAGGGTGAAATACCATGTCAACAGGAACCATGAGGTGGCTTGGAATTCTGGTGGTGGCCCTCCCATTCCACCACTAACATTCACTGAATAGAAGGAGAAGGTGCTTGCCATCCTGCATCCAGAGAGTCTCACAAGAATAGCTGGGGGAGTGGAGGCTGGTAAGTACCAACAAATGTATCCCATCACACTGCCATGTACTGTCTTGCACAACTATAAAGCTACACTTTCTAGACCTAAATGCACTTATGTACAACACACTCTTCCCAACACATGTCTTACATATCTACCATTTCCTTCCTCTGATTCACCTCAAAGGTAGCTAGCAATATTTTCATGGAGGTATGTGTATAGGTAGCTAGCACTACAATTCCCACAAAGCACCCTTGTCTCACAGCTGAGCAGGATGGAACACTTCCTCCACCCAAGAGTCATGTGTAACCTTTTACCTTCCTCTGCTCCACTTCACGGGGAGGTAGCCTTCTCAACAGGGAGGGAGGGTGGACAGGCAGCCAGCACTACAACTCCCATCAGGTACCCTTGTCTCACAGCTGAGCAGGATGGAACACCCCCCCCACCCAGAACCAAGTGGCAGCCATTTCATTGCTCTGCCTCACCTTACAAGTGGGTAGCCTTCACATGCTCAGTTGCATCACCCCAGAGCAGTTTAGAACACTGCCCCGCCCAAGAGCCATGTGTAACCTATTACTTTCCTCTGCCCCACTTCACAGGGAGGTAGCCTTCTCAACAGGGAGGGGGGATGTGGACAGGTAGCCAGCACTAAAACTCCTATCAGGCACCCTTGTCTCACAGCTGAGCAGAATGGATCACTCCCCACACCCAGAACCATGTGGCAGCCATTTCATTGCTCTGTCACACCTTACAGGTAGGTAGCCTTCTCATGCACACTTGCATCACCCTTGAGCAGGATGGAACACTCCCTCCAACCAAGAGCCATGTGTAACCTATTACCTTCCTCTGCTCCACTTCACAGGGAGGTAGCCTTCTCAACACGGAGGGGGGGTATGGACAGGCAGGCAGCACTACAACTCCCACCAGGCACCCTTGTCTCACAGCTGTGCAGGATGGAACACTCCCCACCCAGAACCATATGGCAGCCATTTCATTGCTCTGCTACACCTTACAGGTAGGTAGCCATCTCATGCTCTCTTGCATCACCCCTGAGCAGGATGTAACACTCCCCCCACCCAGAACCATATGGCAGCCATTTCATTGCTCTGCTACACCTTACAGGTAGGTAGCCATCTCATGCTCTCTTGCATCACCCCTGAGCAGGATAGAACACTCCCCCCACCCAAGAGCTATGTGTAACCTGTTACCTTCATCTGCTCCACTTCACAGGGAGGTAGCCTTCTCAACAGGGATGGGGAGTGTTGACAGGCAGCCAACACTAAAACTCCCATCAGGCACCCTTGTCTCACAGCTGAGCAGGATGGAACACTCCTCCTACCCAGAACCATGTGGCAGCCATTTCATTGCTCTGCTACACCTTACAGGTAGATAGCCTTCTCATGCTCGCTTGCATCACCCCTGAGCAGGATGGAACACTCCACCCAGCCAAGAACCATGTGTAACCTATTATCTCCCTCTGCTCCACTTCACAGGGAGGTAGCCTTCTCAATAGGGAGGGGGCTGTGGACAGGCAGCCAGCACTACAACTCCCATCAGGCACCTTTGTCTCACAGCTAAGTAGGATGAAACACTCCTCCCACCCACAACCATGTGGCAGCCATTTCATTGATCTGCTACACTTTACAGGTAGGTAGCCATCTCATGCTCTCTTGCATCACCCCTGAGCAGGATGAAACACTGCCCCACCCAGAACCATGTGGCAGCCATCTCCCTCCACTGTGCCACCTAACAGGTAGGTAGTCAGCGCATGCACCCTGTCATCCTTCTCAAAATGCATGGAGCCATATGACCACCACATCCATTACTTGTTAGCCAAATCTGTACAGATCCAAATGTCACATCCAGTGTGCACACAGCTAAGCCCATGTCAATGTCACATAAATTACACTTTGAATCACAAAGTCCCATGCAAATAAATGCAGGGCCCAATCATGCAAAGCACACAATGCAATGTGTAAGTCTCATTTTTTCAAAGCATGAAGGCTCCTATGAACCTAACATATGCATGGACAATCTGTCAAACAAACAAAACCACATGATTTAAAAATAAATTAACCAAATTAAAAATTTGGAAGTTTTGGCATAGCTGAAACAGATTCTCAGAAAAGTCTACAATATCCCAGCATACCAAAGTGGATGTGCACCAAGTTGGTAGATGATGACATGTCCTTGTAAACATCTAAAATGGTTGGTATTTACATGTCACACTAATAACAAGTAATGTATGTACCTCTACATCATGTCATGATGCTGATAATCTTTTACCAATACCAAGTGACTGCATTGTAAAAAGTTTGGCGTATCAACTAAAACATCCAAAACTGGGTCACCAAGGTTGTGGAGTGTACTTAACTGACAATATAAGCTCTGTTCAACAGGAAATTCACAAGCAACAGCTGGCAAGAACACCACCAACCAGCAGAGCCAGTCTCCCCCCCGGAACGTGAATTCTCTGATGCTTATTCTCTACGTTTCTCGGATGAAGAGCAACAACCTGGCCCCTCAGGACTGCCAGGGTGCACTCCGTCTCAGGGCATCATTGTCCCCACCACCACCACCACAACTATCAACCCAGCAGTGACAACAACTATCCTGACCCCTGCTACAACGAGCTGTGCTGCAGCCACCTCCACCATCACCTCTACTGTCTGCAACACTGTTCCTGGCTCAGTGGTCATCAACACCACTACCCAAGCCGAGGATGCTGGGGACAGTGTGCGGGTGCATGTACATCCAATGCCACAGGTCTGTGTCAGCAGGGCAGGTGGGAGGGCAATTGGGGGACAATCACATGAGGACACTGAGACAGAAGCCCTGACCACGGTTGCAAGAGTCCTTGGTGCATACCAACAGAACCAGGGACAGATGGGCCAGGTTGTAGAGGAACTGCGTGAGCTCCGCCTGCTGCAGAGGTCCATGGACACACGAATGGGACATCTTGTGGATCTCATGGGCCAGCTTGTGGGTGTTCTGAGGGACATAAATGCTGCTCAAATGACGGCTCACCCCCCCTCCAGTGGCCAGCCTGATGATACTCCCACCACCTCAGCTACGGCCACAGTGAGGGGTGAGCTGCAAGACAATGACTACTCCGACACCTCTGAGCCTGCAGCAGAGGCACCCCTGCCAAACTCAAGAGGGGACGTCCGAGAAACACCATGGGAGGATCACATGGCAGAGCACCAACCAAAGCCAAGTCACTGAGCCAGCCATGATGTCACCAGTGTTGCATTGAACATTGACTTTGTTGATTATCCAATCCCACATTGCCATGTTGATGGCAGGAGTTTGTTGGACTGTGTAATTCTGTTATTGTGGTGACTAATCTATTTGTCTCTGTTATCATCACTGACAACTCATACACTCACTATGCACAACTAACTTTTCATTCACTTAAAATTTAACACAATCTAATAGAAAATAAACACGATTTACACACCTATGCCTTTGTGTCAGTTCCATGTTTATCACAGTATGTACAATGTAAACTCTGATTCCAAAGTACCACAAGCTTCGATTGTGACGAGACATTGATGGGGCTGAGAAACCTAGAAAGACACAAGAAGATGGCATTGAGTTGTCATATGATGGCATTACAGCAACAACACATCACTAGTCAACACTGTACAATATTCATCCCACATAACACTGACCAATACCATCAACATAGACATGAATTAAGTGGAAACAAAAACACTGTGTCACACACATTAGCCCTTAGCAGTGTGCCAACAACAGCCAGCATCCAAACACATCATTAATGCTTCGGCATTAACAGCAAAGCAAACAGACACATTCATAGTTTCTCAATGGTAACTTACACTCAAGGGAAATAGCTGGCGATGAGCTGTTGACGCAGGTCAAGACCTTCCTCATCTCCACTATCATCGTCACTGGACATGTGTGGATTTGCAGCGGGGGACATCTGCTGATCATCATCATCCAGAATCTGGGGCATCTCTTTGCGAAGGCCAGGTTGTGGAGCATGCAGCATGCGACTATGATCTGACACACCTTTTGGGGAGAGTAGAGTAGTGCACCACCACTCTTGTCCAGACACCGAAATCTAGCCTTCAGAAGTCCAAAAGCATGCTCCACTACACCACGTTTCCTCCCATGGGCATCATTGAAGCGGATTTCCCCCAGTGTCCTTGAATTCCTCAGTGGGCTCAGCAACCAAGGCCAGTTGGGATACGCAGTCACCTAGTTGTGAGAAACACAGTCCAAGTATGTAATAGAAATAGTTGAGGAGAACAACATGCCACACATACAGCACACTACTTGACAGAGCTCACTCACCAACAAGTCACGCACGCTCCGGATGCAGATTTTCCATCAATTGTGAGATGATGCCGTTACGCAGTATGTAGGAGTCATGTGCAGAACCTGGAAATTTGGCACATACGTGGGAGATAATCATATCCGCTTGGCATACCACTTGCACATTTATTGCATGGTAATGCTTCCTGTTATGGTAGATGTGCTCATGTGCCTGTGGTGGAACTAGGCCAATGTGTGTGCAGTGAATGGCTCCAACAACATTAGGTATGTGACCAAGGTCATTAAATCCCTTCTTCACATCTGCCAATTCATGTCTCCTTGGAAAGTGAATGTAGCTGTCCTTTTAGGTCAACAATGCAGACAGGACATCATGCAACACCATGCTGAACATAGGTTGAGACTAAGCCTGGGCGGTGAACTACGCTACGCTCGCGGAGCTTGCGAAGTTGCGGTAACTTCGCGATTCGCGTAGAACGCGAAGTTACCGTGCACTACGCAATTTGCGGCGTAGCGTAGCTGTTTTTCTTCTTCGCGCGCTCAATATACGTTCTCGCGCGCACGGTAACGACCTACCGTGATTCTGCGTTCGCCGACGCGACTTCCTATCCGTTCGCGGGCGCCACGAGATTTGGAATCCGGCCGCACGATCCCGCGAGAGTGTGCGAACGCGAACACGTCATTCGGACGCGCGATCTGACTTCCGGCGGCAGTGTTGGTAAGATCGCGATCCCGAACACGAAGAAACTACAATCTGGCGAAGAATATATCTCGAGCATCATAAAACCTTCTCGAAAATGATGAATTAGTTCATTTTGCACAAAAACTCCTCAGGTTGTCATTTAGAGATGTAGTTTGGTGAGCAAGGAGTCCTTTTTCTTTTTTTCCAAGAGGAAGGAAGTGCCCCTGATTCTCAAACTTCCTGTTCCTGTCCAGCAGGCTCCTCCCAGTGTTTTGTCCATGTGCTGTTCACTTTCATTTGGATTTGGAGCTGGAAGGATCACTTTTTGTGTCTGTCTGCTGCATCATATCATTGGATTGGATTTGAGGACTCTTGGATTTGAGATTTTACAAGTAAGTTGGAGAATTGGTGTACTTGTTTGTTTGATTGGGGCTTGTTTGTACCTACATTTTTTGGGGGATTTCCATATTTTTTAAAATGTATTGTTGTGGCCTGTAGTTTCGGCAGGGGCCTAGTTGTTTTTCTTTGATTGGAATTTCAGCCAGTAGGCCCAGACTAGAGCCAGAGGTACCCATGGGTGCATGTTTCTGTGGTGTCTGTTGAATTTAAAGTTTAAACATCATGTAGGCCGGGCATCCATGGATGGCATTGTTTTGAATTGGTAAAAGTGGTTTTTGGGGCGTATTTTATTTTTTTGGGTGTCTGTTAAATAAATAGGCCTTTTCAGCCAGTAGGTAACCCTGGGCGTTCAGCTCGCGGACTTTGGGCAAGTCCGCACTGCGCGACAACGCGGACTTACACTTTTTATCTTCTTCGCGCGCTCAATGTACGTTTTCGCGCGCGATAACGACAATTTGTGACGATCGCGATGCCGAACACGCAGAATTTACAATCTGGCGAACAATATCTCTCGATCATCATTAAACCTTCTCGAAAATGTTGATTTAGTTCATTTTGCACAAAAAACTCCTCAGGTTGTCATTTAGATGTAGTTTGGTGATCAAGGAGTCATTTTTTTTTGTTTTACAATTTTTTCCAAGAGGTAGCAAGTTTCCCAGAGTCTCCAACTGCCTGGTCCTGTCCTTTGTCTTCACTTTTTGTTATTTTGGGTGGCCTGGCCATGTGGGTGGCGGCCATTTTGTAAAGCCAGGCATTGTGCTTTTGCCATAGGCCTGCATTGTCTGTCTTGTGTTCCTTTTCTTGTTGTTCTGGGTGGCCTGTCCATGTGTTGGCGGCCATTTTGTGTGAACAGCCACTGTGCTTTTGCCATAGGCCTCAAAGCTTGCGGCCTAGTGTGCCAGTAGGCCCGGCGGTAGTCATCCTCATGGGTGCATAAAAACTGTTTCTGTGTTGTCTGTTGAATTGTAACATAATTTAGGCCATGGATGGCATTGGATTGATTTGCAAAATGTGGCTTTTGGGGCGTATTTTATTTTTTTGGGTGTTTGTTAAATAAATAGGCCTTTTCAGCCAGTAGGTAACCCTGGGCGTTCAGCTCGCGGACTTTGGGCAAGTCCGCACTGCGCGACAACGCGGACTTACACTTTTATCTTCTTCGCGCGCTCAATGTACGTTTTCGCGCGCGATAACGACAATTTGTGACGATCGCGATGCCGAACACGCACAATTTACAATCTGGCGAACAATATCTCTCGAGCATCATTAAACCTTCTCGAAAATGTTGATTTAGTTAATTTTGCACAAAAAACTCCTCAGGTTGTCATTTAGATGTAGTTTGGTGATCAAGGAGTCATTTTTTTTTTGTTTTACAATTTTTTCCAAGAGGTAGCAAGTTTCTCAGAGTCTCCAACTGCCTGGTCCTGTCCTTTGTCTTCACTTTTTTGTTATTTTGGGTGGCCTGGCCATGTGGGTGGCGGCCATTTTGTTAAACCAGCCACTGTGCTTTTGCCATAGGCCTCCAAGCTTGCGGCCCAGTATGTCAGTAGGCCCAGAGGTAGTCACCATGGGTGCATAAAACTGTTTCTGTGTAGTCTGTGGAATTTTGGCATCATTTAGGCCATGGATGGCATTGAATTGATTCAATTGAATTGCGAAATGTGGTTTTTTTTGGAGGGTCTGACTATTTCACTTATTTGGTGTGTTAAATAAATGCCTTTTTTGCGTGTGTACTGTGTAATTATAATTGTGTTGTTGTAGTGGTTGTCTAACTTTCCAAAGTGTTTTTAGCCATGTGGATTTTAGTTTTTGCATTAAAGCTGTGTGTGTTTTATAAGGCATCCTTTGTCTGCCCATATATAGGCCTGCTTGAGTTCATTGTTTGCCGTGCCTTGTGCCTGTGAGTCACCATGTTTCTGGGGGCCATTTTGTTGTGGTAGTTATTAGTGTGCTGTTTTTGCCACATAGGCCTGCGTGTCTTTCCATTTTTCCTCTTGTCTTACTGCTTCCAAATCCATCCCCATTGCCAGCTGCAGCTCCCTGATGCTGCTATATAATACATCCCACGTGATGCACAAATTTAGGCCAAACATGCTCCAGTACATTTTAGTTTTTGTTCTTTAATATTCTTATTCTTCCAGAGTGTACAGTAGCCAGGAAAGCCCTGGCCTTGTTGTCAACGTCTCATAAATGGCTACACTGTGTGTTGTTGTTGGCAGAGTTTCTGAAATTTAATAATTGAGGCCACCACACACTAAGTTCTATATTCTATTTGTTTGATTTGTGCTATGTTTGACTGATGTTCTGGCTTTTTTGCTTTTAGGTGCACAAAGACTGAGGAGGAGGTGTGTCTCTCATCATTGCCTGTTGCACTTCCAGACAGACATCCTGCTGCTGTACACACAACGTGACGTGTGACCTGACCAGACATCTCTGCAACTGAGTGCTGCTGACATCTGAAGAAGATGGGCCCAAAGAAAGCAGGTACCAGGTCCTCCAGTACCAAGAAAGTTGCTATTGAGAAGAAGAAGGAACAGAAGAAGCAAGTGACACTGAAGTCTGGTGTGCCGGCCAATACCTTTTTGGGAAAAAAAAATTGCGCCTGCAGCAGCGGTGTCCGGGGGGCAAGCTGGGGGCAGCACCTCCGCATCAGTGGACCCAACCCACCAACCCAGGCCCAAGCACATGAGTGGGGAAGAGGTAGCCAGCCTAATGGTGGAAAGCAGTGATGCTGAGCCGGAGATAAACTTATCGCTATCTCAAAGTAGTACCCAATCAACGCAGGAGGAAACACAGCAGATAAGTGGTCAACAACAACAGCCGCAACCACCGCCCGCAATAGTAGTTGTTGTTCCTCCTGAAGTAGGGGCAGTTCAGGAAATTGAGCCTCATGCAGAGGTAGAAGAAGAAGCCACTCATTCAGAAGATCCATTGTCTTCCAAATCCCCAGCAAGGAAAAGGAGGGGTAGTCCATCGAGTTCTTCGCCAAGCCCCCTTCTGATGATCTAGATGCCACTTGGAAGCCACAAACTGAGTCTGAGAGGGAGCCACGTTCCAAGACCAAGCTAGGGAAAAGGAAGGTTCCAGAAAGCCTTACACTTATGGAGGTCGATGTAGAACAGCAAGATGATGATGATGATGACGACAAGCCAGTCATCACGAACATCACTCCCGGCCCCGAGGAGATGGAGACCAACATTCTTACTCTATCCAAAATCGCTGCGAGGGATGTAGCACGCATACCTCCACAGGTAACACCAACACGACCTACAGCTTCCATATTTGCATTAGCAAAGGCCCGGCAGCGACCTACATCCAGCACAACCACCACCTCTGTAGGAGTAGGTAGTGGTACAGCAGCACAGAGACAAATTCAACACACACCCTACAGATCATCCGGCATTGGAAGTGGCACCTCCAGCAGGAGGCCAAAGTTAAGCTCCCCAGTTTGGGACTTCTTTACGGTTAGCGAAAAGGAGGAGAACATTGCTATATGCTCCATTTGTAATACCTCTGTTAGTCGTGGTAAGCTTGGTACAAACTATGGTACCGGAGGCCAAATGACCCATCTGAAAAAACACCACTTGATCAGCTGGGAGGACCACCTTCGCGACAGAAAAAAAACTGCAACCATTGGTGTTGGTGGGGATAAAGGAGTAGAAGAAGAAGATCCGATCACGGTGGAAGAGGAAGGACAGGGAGACATTCTCTCTGGTAGTGGTACACAAGGTGTCCCTGACCCCAGCAGTGCAGTCTTAATGTTGCACACATCTTCAGCAACATCTCAGTGGCACAAGAGTAAGAGTCAGCCGGAGACACCAAGAAGTACCAGGTCCGCACTACCAAAAAGTGCGTTGAGCCTAAGAGAAAGGAAAACCATGCAGCCTACCATTATCAGCATGTTTGGGGGTGAGGGGCAGTACGAACGCAACCACCCAATAGCACGTTTGTACAATGCGAAGCTGGCTAAAATGTTAGCACTGGACCTTCTCCCTTTTTCTTTTGTTGAAGGGTTGGGTTTTGTGGAATTTGTGTCAACCATCTGCCCAAAATGGCATGTTCCCAGCCGCTACTATTTTGCCAGAGTTGCAGTTCCAGCACTACATCACGACGTGCTGGAATTGCTAGGAAAGGCCTTGAAGCAGAGTGCTGTTCACAGTATCCACCTGACTACAGACATGTGGACCAGTTGCCAAGCCACAGATTACATGTGCATCACTGCACACTGGATCAGTTTTGTGGGTGTTAGAGAACAGCTATCTGCTGGTGTTGATACTGCAGAGATTTTTCATGCCACTCGCAAACATGCAACTGTAGCCATGTTTGCCATGGAGAAATCTCATACTGCTGCAAACATTTTGGAAGAGTTTAACACCAAGGTCTTTGAGTGGCTGCGCCCAAGAGGGCTTACGATTGGTTTTGTTGCCACGGACAACGGCAGTAATGTAGTTTTGGCCATGCGCAATGGTGGCTATTTCAGGGTCCCGTGTTTGGCACACTGCATTAACATTGTTGTTCAAGACTTTTTGAAAAATGAATCAAAAGTCAGCAACTTACTGGTCACCTGCAGAAGAATATGCACACATTTCAGCCATTCTTTTAAAGCCCGGAAGCAGCTGAGGGTCATTCAACGTGAGCATAAACTGCCAGTCAAAGCGCTCATCCAGGAGGTGCCAACACGTTGGAACTCAACTTATTACTAAGGCTGGGCGTAGTTCACGAAGTAGTGCTTCGCGAAGCTACGCAAAGTGCAGTTCGCACTACGCGATCTTCGCGTAGCACTACGCGAACTGCGTAGTGCACTGTTCGCAATGATTGCACAGTGCCGGATGCTTGTCCGCACTGTGCAATCATTGAAACGGCAACTTGCACAGTGCGAGCTGTCTTTTACTGCCGCTCGAGTAGATTTTTACTCGAGCGGCAGCTTTCCAACGCGGACTGGTAGTTTCTCATCGCGAGCGGTCGCGAGCATACGCGACCACTCGCAATGAGAAACCTGACCTCCCCGTGTTGAGAATCTCGCCGGGAGGTTTATTTTCCACGCTCGTGATTGGCAACTTGATGTTGCTGATCGCGAACGAGGAAAAAGTCTCGCCGGGATGTCATTTTGCTTGCTCGCGGTCGCCAACTTGACGTTGAGGACCGCGAGCAAGCAAAAAATGACCGCGGCGCTACGCTACGCTACGCGTGTTTGCACTGTGCTACGTGCAATTCGCGTTGTGCGAAGTAGCGCAAACTTCGCAAACTACGCGAGCGTAGCGTAGCACTTCGCCCAGGGTTACTTATTACATGCTTGATCGTCTGTTTGAACTGTACATACCACTCAATGCTTATGTCATGCAAAGAATAGGGGAACCTACTGTGGGAGGCATGACCGTTGACATGGCTCAATGGGACCTCATTAAATGCCTGACTGAGATGCTACTTCCTTTTGAGATCTTCACACGTGAAGTCAGCAGGGAGGACTGTACTATGGGCCAAGCTATCCCATTGTTGCACATGCTAGAGCAACAGCTGAAGGATGTGTCTGAAACGTACGCAGGTGTGGATGACAAACAAGACGCATATCATTTGGCGGAGACCTTAGCCGCTCGCTTATCGGAAAATACAAGGATTAAAAATAAAATTTTGTCACAACCACATTACATTAGTGCCACAATTTTGGATCCACGGTACAAAGTATTTCTGAACAGCAAGGCAGTAATTCCTTTTTCGGAAGTGGATGTTGCCAACTACAAAACTTTGATAGCTAAGGAAGCAACTATTTTCGAAAGCGAACGGCTGTTAATTACAGGCCCCCCACCCCAGGCCATAACCAGTACTACAGGGCATCCAGAGTCAAGTTCTACTTCGGAGCCTGAGGGCAGTGCATTTGCCTCCCAGCAGTCACCTACACCAACAATAACATCAAGAACAGGATCATCCACAGCACAATGTGCAACTGATTGGTTTCTACAGCAGGGGTATGGTAAGTCCAGTGCTGATGCAAAGGCAAAACCGGCCGAGCACATCCGAGCACCCCTTAACATTGAGCGGATGGTCCAGGCCTATCTGGATGACCCAACAGAGGTCTTCATGGATGGAAACCCATTGGTGTATTGGTATGGGAAAAGAAGCCAATGGACAGTGCTCAGCAGGCTGGCGATAAAGTATCTCGCTTCCCCTGTCGCAAGTGTCTCTTCTGAGCGTGTTTTCAGTGCTGCTGGTGCCATTGTAACTTCGAAAAGGACCAGTCTCTCGGCCCAAAGCGTGGAGAGGTTAACCATGATCAAAATGAATCAGCACTTTATACCACCGGATTACAAAATACGTGAATCACAGCAGGAAGAGCAGAGCGACTTGGATGACGTAAATAGTGCGTTACAGGACCTACTTCTGTCCGAACCACCAGAGTTTGAGGACGAGCTCCTCTTCCCTGACAACTAGGCTTTCAAATTGTTGCTTTCTTCCTTCCTTTATGTGTCTGTGTATCTGTCTTTCTGGTTCAAATCAAATCACAACAAAACCATCACCACCGTCTTCTTTTTATTTCCCTATTGGAGTTGCACGTCTGTGCATTTAACTGTCCACTCTTCAGAGTCCTGCTTCATCTTCCTGTCTCGCACAAGTACATTTCCATCAAGCCAGACATTAGTACAAGAAATGTTGCCTTTACCAGTCCCACCTCCATTAGAAGTGAAACGTGACTACTATAGCTATCCTCCGTTTTGTTTTCGAGCCGAAACTCATCAGTGTCCGAAGGCTACAGCCTCAGCAGGCATCCAAAGGTCCTCACTGTCAGGACAGAAGGTACTTGGCAGAGAAAGACAAGAGACTCTTCGAAGAAACTTGCTGACATTTGTGCAAACTCAAATGACCAGCAATGAGCACTACACAGGCCGCGGCCCATCATCACAGTGCTGACCATGGGAAGCAACTTAAACTGTGACAAAGAAGTGCCACAGATGAATAAGACGAAAACCGAAACAGCGCCTAACACTCAAAATGAATGTGGACTGGAGTAATGATGAGGCCACTGCCCCGCAAAAAAAAAAAAAAAAAATGTCAGAACTAGGCATCTGATGATCTGACAGCCAAAGAGAAGAGCAAGACAGGTAATGATGGAATGCATTGGATGTTTGCAGACTCTGAGCGATTGCTGTTGTTTGTTGTTGATGTTGTGCATGAAGTCGAACTCTACTCTACTAGTTAATCTACAAAGTGACTCAAGTAAGTCAGTGACAGTCAATGTTTCCCTTCTTGTTGTTTAATAACCAAATTGTACTCCTACTACTGCAGGTGCAGGCCAATATCTGTTGCAATTTTTTAATATGGAATATGGACTTAATCGGAGTCAATACAGACTGAGTTGTAGTTGGACAACACGTACCACACCATGATGATGACCATACTATCTTTTCGCGCGCAGTCATTCAGTTGGATCGGAGATGATTCAAGGACTAACTGCATTTCATGAAGTGGCATAAGGTAAACATAAACACAACAATTCAACAAGAAAGTAGTAAACACAGCAGACCTACTTGTCCATGTAGTGGTCTAGTCGAGTGTAGTGATGACTGACAGCGGCGCATTGATTTTGTCACTTAATTAGGAAAATGCTAAGTTGCTGTGTATGCCTTTTGTCTGGCTATGTCAAAAATTAAGGTAAATGGAGGTTGGGTCACGTGCTGGTGCTGTGGTGGGCCTGTTCTGTCCTGTTGTTGTTGTAGCTTAATGCTGTAAACAGAATCTACACGATATATCCAAGCCGCCTCACTCTGAAAGTGTTCTCTCTTCTCTTCTTGGACTCCACCGTAAATGATGTTTTTTTTTATTCATTGATTTCTCAATACCCCTTTTGTTTTTCCATCTAGACGTTACAGGCCGGCCTTTACCCTGTGCTTGCTATACTGGGAGACACAACTCACATTTACCTTACCAATCGGCATCAGGAAGGCCACCAAGATTGATGTGCGGAGCGTCCATGGAAGATAGGACCAAGAGGAAGGACGAGATTCAACTCCACAATTTTAGCATGATAATACAGTAACTTTAGTATCATTCATCATTCATCTTTTAATTAATTTGAATCCTTTTTTCTCTGCAATCATTAGGACTGTGTGTTGTGTGTTTGTTTGCTAATTGATCCCTACAAATGTTGTTTAATTGTCTTTGCTATCTTTACAAGTAAGCCCAGTACAACATGGAATTTGGGTCTCTGAGGGCATATTACAGGCAAGGCAAATTGCATAGAATATACTGGTGCCCTATACTGTCTAATTGTCTAGTAGGAGTTATTAAGTACTACTCATTAACCATCAAGTTATCTAATCTTCATCATCATTAACGCATGCATTTCCCTTTTCTCACTTTATTGATTTTTTGGATAAGATCATGGTCGTCTGCCAAGATTGCGCTTTGCTTTTGTTGTCCATGCGTACTGTTTTTCATTTTCAAACCTTTCCCCAAACCCCCTTCCCATCCATTCATCAAACCCTAACCCTCTTCCCCCGGGCTGTGATTTATATTGAGGTGTGATGTGACTACATAAAATGTACACCAATTGATCACACGCTTGCTGGGGCAGATGTGGTGAAAGCAACACTAATTCAATTGCAAGGCAGGGCGAGGAGCTTCTTCTGCTTGGCCACCCATGCTCAGTCTATGTGCATTGTGCAAGCCGTCACCGGCTAATAGTAGTACATCATAATTAATTGCCGTCATTGATTGGATTAATCATCAAACTCCTACCACACAGCAGTAAAGGTTACGAATTACGATTGTGTTAAGTTAAGTGACTCACTCGACAGCACAACTGCAGTTTATAACTTCTTGTACTAGGCTGTCCCCGCCACCATTATGTTTAATTTGACTTTAGCAGTTGCAACTGCAATATTGTTTGTTTGGCAGTCGTCTTCTGTACTGTATTTTACTTCGTTCGACTACTCCTCCCACAGTTTTTCTCAGGCAAGTGACTGTCTCTTTTTTTATTTTTTTAGCAAATGCTACTGCCAGTGTCTACTCTACTACTACCACCACAACCATGGCATCTTCTACATTCTCTATGGAAACCATGCAGCCATCGCTGTGCCGAACGTAGTCATCATCAATCACAGGTAAGATAAGTTTGGTGGGAGGTAGAATACTAGTAGGACAAATAACTCAGTGAGGGGTACCGCATCTATCTGTTTGTTATACATCATCGGCAGATTATTTAAATCAAACACTGGCTGCGGCCCTGCAGCAGCAAGGAAACCAATGTGACGTTAATTGGTAAAACAGTAACCCCCACAAAACATTAACATTGTATGTTTAAGTATAAATATAATTTATTACCCTAACAAAAATAAACTATCCCACACCTGACCCACCCCTCTCCCTAACCCCAACCAATGTCCAAAACGAAAAAAGTCCAAAGAATGTCCCGAAACCCCAACGCCCAATTCCCACCCACCAAAACAAGGAATAAAAAGGGGCAAAGCAACAGGGTCCTCGATGTTATAATCGGCGGGCTTTGAGGTGTTTGTCCACCAGGATTTTCACCCGCTCCTCCATTTGCTCCTCTTGCCGTGCCATCCGGAGGAGAATCTTCCTGCGGAATGCCCTGCAGTGGCATCCACAATGGGGGACAGCAGTGCTGGCTGCTAATGAATTGCGGCGGGTGGCTATCAGACCGCGGCGCCGTACCGCTGGAGTTGGGGCCTGGCTGGGGCACGGGGCATCGGACGAGGCTGCAGCTGCTGCCGCCTCCTCCTCCTCCTCCGCCTGAGCCACCAGCCGCCGGTACTCCCGGCATATGGCCTCCAGTTTCCGGCGCCGGGCCCTGACTGCCAACTCCTTCCGCGATGGTTTGTCTTGGGAAAAGAAAGAAAAAAAATATTGTTGTAACCAGTACTCTTACCTAAACAGTAACACAAAATTAATTCAACACATAATGGCACAGTAGCACTAGCAAGAAGCACAGTACATAACATTTGTGGTAATAATCTATCTATCCTCCCACTTCCTCGGCCTCTAACATTTGTGGGAGTTTCAGGCATTATACTAGCACTATGGACTCCAACCAGTACACAGTACACCAGTGTTCTTCTTATCTCTAGTTTAGCGAAATGACATAACCTGGTTGTAGCCGGCATTGCCAGCTCGGTCATCTATGCTTGAACCCAAGACAAACATACGAGTCATGACGCAGAGTCACATTAGTTTGATTTACTACTGTTTGCAGGTGGGGAAGCTCGTATTTTTCTATTACGGGTGGCACTGGCCATACTCTCTCTGTTACATGGAGGGCAATTGCTCAATTTCACAGTGCCTTGGCTACTACAAAAAGGCAGATTATATATCTGATCCAATGATCGTTGCTTTTATATGGGACAACGACATAAGGTCAGTAGCGGTCGTTGGTGGGACTCGGGGAGTTTGGCCGGGCGGTGACATGGGTAGGGGCAGGATGGGGGTAGTAAACTATGGATTACGGCCAATTACAGGTAAGTAAACATATAAATAAATGAAACTAATTTTGTTGCGCACACTGCATCGCATTTGGCGGTGCAGTGCGCACAATGAAATTCACTTTATTTATTTGTATGTTACAGTAAAGTTACCTGTATTTGCCCGCGTAATACATTGTTTACTACTACCCCCACCCTGCCCCTCCCCACATCGGCTTTGGTACGCTGGTGCGGTTTCTTTAACATTCCCTAAAACTGTGCATCCCGTGACAGTCTCCACCTATGCTGTCTATGATGAATACATACAGGCATCCATCCATTCTAAGTAAATGTCAATCATTCTTCTTAATCTCTCCACAAACGTTACTTTGTTTCACCAACAACAACGCATGCGTCCACTCACTCCGTTGCTTGCCTTGGCTTTGAGTTTCACCCAAACACCGCTGATGATTCTTGCTATCCACAGTATCCACCCATACTGTGTCTTCCACCCAGGCAGGCATCCATTCTTCTTTCACCTCCCACCCATCCTTCAACAACACATGCATCTGATTCCTATCAGCCACCTATCCATGCTTCCAACGTATCCTTCTCTGCCAGTCGTCATATTAAATCTCGCCCGCCCTTCCTCCTTCCACCCTTCTTTCCCTTTTTGTTCAACACATCCATCAAGGTCATCTGATCTGACTTTTAGTCTCCTCCATAAAACTTTCACAGCTGAGTTGGAGTCAGATATAAGAGGCCATTGGTTAATGAAGTCATGCTGGTAATGCTATTGCTACTGCATTGCTCATGCTAAGTAAAGGGTGTCTTCTTTATTAACCGTTGTATAATGTTCACTACAACTTCATACCTAATAAGTCTCAACAACAGTACAGTGAGTGAAGTCCACTCCACACACCCTTCCAGCTAGTGCAATGTCAATAAGTCATGAATATAACTTACCACCGCCCGCCACTGCTGCTGGCTCACCCCTGTATCTCCTGCAGGTGCTGCATCTCCTGCCCCCTCCGGAATGGCCGCAACGCCATCGCCGCTGGCCCCACCGGCACTGGTGGTCGGTAGTACGCCTAGAAAAAACATGACACATTTGTAGATGCCTGTACACCTCCCCCTATTTATTCTTTTTCACTAGCAAGATTGAAAAAAAGTTAATACATATTATTATTATAAATCACATTCAATAGTCCAAATCGGGTACTAGAGTACAGTTAGTAGACAGACACTAGTAGTGTTATTATGGTCCCTAGGGTCATTATTATACTATACTCTACTCTTTGCAAAGTTAGCCTGAGCCATGCAACCATTTTTCGCTTCATGTCTTTTGCGCATGTTACCTCGCAGCTTGTTGTGCAGTAACAGTAAGACGCCTTTTGAGCCCACATGAGCACATACAGCTACTGTCTGAGCGTTGCGTACAAGAGGTCGGAAAACAAGCCACTTTGTTATGGAGTTCCGTTAGTCCGTATTACTTAGCCATAGGTAACATGTTACAGTTTTTTGGCAGGACTGACAAATGCTTGCATTAACACGCACCATTTTTCTCAGGCAGAGGATTCCCTTCTACGAACCAGAGATTTGCAGAGCTTATGAATGATGCATGTAACCAGTAATTCTACGTTCTACGGTGAGGAGTCGCCCAGAATTCACACAGATCTTTTGTCTTATATCATCATGCACTTGTTGCAACAATTTTTATTGTTTTAATGTTATGCATTTTGCTGTTGGAGCTGGCTGGAGTACACTGAATTTTATAGAACAACAACATACAGAGGTTGTTATTTGAAAATAAACCTTTTGAACTTACACATAGACTCTGTGGTATTTGGTGTGGTGGTGGTGGTGGACTTACACGAGTGAGTGAGCGAAAGTGTGTTATGTTCTGGGTTGTGGAATCATAATCATTGGGTATCTTCGGGTGGGGGTTCGGGGACCTAATGAGACACTAGCTAGTCGTTCAGGGGATTGTGGGTTCACTTCTGACTGAGGTGTGAGGAACGTCCAAGTTCCAAACTCGCATCACCAACATCCTATTTCATTGTGCATAGTTCTGCATGGGGCTGTGCAGAATCCAAGTAGTATGTACTATATCCTATCAAAAATAGTCAAAAATTTGGTTGTGCATTTTGTTTGTGGTAATTGTCAAAGCCTCAAGATTAAGAAGCCTAGAAGAGGACAACCGAAAGGACTGGACTCAGTGGCTAGAGCTATTAGTATTGGTCAATCTGAGTTTTCTTCAAAACCGTACAATAAAGAGTGGCAATGCAAACTGGGCAAGCTTAGCGACAGACTAATAGTAGTAGTACAGAGTACAGACATTCATAGCAGAGGCAGTTACAACTTAGAGGCAGGGATAACCAGAATTTAGAAACAGATAGTCAAGTCAAGATCAAAGAATCTTTTGTAAAAAATATAATTAGGGAGTGGAGCCAGAATTAATAGTTCTGAAAAAATAAGGTCCAGTAAAAGTTAGGGCAATATAATTGTTAATATAACCACTGGAGGACTTACTGGGACCAGCAGCAGGGCCCTCGGTAGAGGAGCGGTCCTCTGGTGGTTGTCCCGCCGACTCGGACCCCGTCTTCTTGCCCCTGGGTGCTGCAGATCAGTGATCATGTAAGATATAATAAAGAAAAAGAAAGACACAAACATTAATGATTGCTGTGAAACAAATAAATTATCTAAAAAAACCGCTCAAAAAACGTTTTAGGAAACAAAAATTGCAATAAAATTGACCTATCTAATCCGATCGACTACTGGCTTGCGGGATTCACGGACAGTCTACTTATTTGGGAACACTAATTCAGTGTTCCATTCTGATTGATTCAAATAAAATCCAGAACACTAACTAAGCCTAAGTACCACCTGACCTAGCCCACCTATTCCAGGCGGGCCAATTGTTCATTAAGCCTGCATTTCCATTTTTTTTTCCCATCAAAAATGCATAGATGAGAAGGAGGACACATGCATAAAGTCAGTGCATAATGCATACACCAAATTGTTGGTTGGTTGCGTCTGATGTTCTGCAGCTGACTGACACTGCTAAGCTAAGCTTACCAGTACCACTCACTAAACAAACTACAAAAGGTTCTACTAAGGACTGGGGTAAGCAGCACTCAGTGACAGAGGATGCGTCACGCAGACCGCTCAAAAATTATCAACTAATAGTAACTAAACCTAGTATCAAATCCATCCACCACTATTTGACAGGAGGACAAAGGAAGGACTACAGTCTCTCTAGCAATAGGATTACCTAACTGAAGTTCTCTAAAGTAAACTCTTACATAATAATGACAAGCGAGCGCAAAGTTGCAAAAAGTAAGAGTACCGCCCAGCACCTGTGTCCTACAATCACAGAAGATTTTGAAACGTAATTTACCTGCAATGTAAGCAGCATTATTCTTGTTATTTGTAAAAAATGTATACACAAATCACAATACTTATACTACTATATATATTGGCTACTCACCAAGCCCCACGACCTCGACACCTAGCAGGTCCAACAGGTCCTGCTCCCGGTCAAGAATGTCTGACCACCGGTGGGCCAGCTGGTTATGGGTGCGCCGGACCGCGGAGCAGCGAAACACTGCCCGACGCACCTTCGCCCACCGGCGGTGACGCTCCTGGGTAGGGTAACCGGAGCCTGGCCTGCCGCCTGCTGCCAAGGTCAAGGGGAGGTGGCGCTGAATAAAAAAAACAAGGGCAGCCACCTCCTCCTCCGTAAACAGCTGGCGGGCTTGCACCCCTGCGGGGCGCAGTCTGCCGCAAGGCAGGCGGCGATTGGGCGCACGCGCCTTGCCCTTTGACCCGCTGCTGCTACCCTTCGCCATGGTTCTGGGGTGGGAGGAGGTGAAAAAGAAAAGTTAGAAGGGAAAAATAAAGTTAGGGGAAGAAGTAGGAGCTTAAAGAAGAAAGTTATATAAAACAGTTGAAAAGTAACAAAAACTCAGTAAAAAGTAGAAAAAAATGCAAAATATAGACTTAGGCAGAGAGAGACATAGGTAAGAAATAAAGAAAAATTGAAAAACAGTGTAAAAAACTAAGGATTGCAAAGATTGAGGGAGGATAGAAAAGCAGGCCCAGAACCATAGCATAGAGTGGTAAAACAAGATGGCCGCGCCCATCGCAACCGCATGGGTAAGTTCGCGCGATATTTCTCCCCGAGCACGCAAAAACGTCGCGAACACGTACAACGCGTTCCCGAACATGGAATGCGCATCGCGAGCACGCTATACGCGACCCGGAACAGGAAATAAGGGATCGCGAACGGGCGGGACAAGTGAAAACCAAAATGGCCGCGCCCATAGGCGACCGCATGGGTAAGTTCGCGCCCCCGAGCACGCAAACAGCGTCCCGAACACAAACAACGTGTTCCCGAGCAAGAAAAACGCATCGCGAACGGGCGCGCCAAGCAGCTACGCACGCTCGCGAAGCTACGCGAAGCTCGCGTAGAGCTCCGACGTCTTCGCGTAGCTTCGCGTAGCGCGACTACGCAAACTACGCCCAGGGTTAGTTGAGACATCCCACCTGTGATGGCCACCATGTACTGAAACGACCCAGTGGCAAAGAAATGCAGGGCGGCCATCACCTTTACTGTTGGTGTCAAAGCTGTTGGATATGTTCTGTGAAGCCTCAAATGCGGCTCCAACTGAGCACATAGCTCTTGAAGGGTAAGGCGATTCAGACGGAATTTCTTAATGATGTCGGTATCCTCCATTGTGGTTGTATCCTACTTGTTCTGCCAGGGGACACATGTAAAAATGATTCAGAGATGAAATGTAGGTAACATCTTACATAATGACTAACACAACCACAACATTAACAGGACTGTAGAAACAGCTTAATGCACAAGTGACATGCATGGACACCTTGATCTTCTGTAGTCATTCATGTAGCCAGGATGTACATACTAACTACTGTCAAATCAAAATCAGACTATGTGTATGGTATATGGTACACTGCTACATCATGTGTCCCCAGCCCTGTGTGTAGCTGACACAGAACATGTGGCTAACAGCATCAATGCTGAGTTGTATGTAGCTGCTGTCACTGCACAACCTCAAGCTTTAGTCACACTAAGCACAACATCATTACAAAATGAGCCCAGTGAGTGTAAGCTGGACAACTATCAATATAAATACAGCACTGTGTACAGGCATATATACACATTACGTGGTTAGTCATCATGACTGTGGGATGAGTTTGAATTTCACACATTGGCATGTTCACAAAAATGATTAGCAATTCAACATGAAATCTGTATACATTCCCACATGGATGAAATTTGAAATGTGAGTATGGACAGACCAGTGCATTTAATCACGTGTACTGACATGACATGTGTGGGCATACTTAAGTTAAATGTCACACTCTCAATTCACTTTACAATGAGGTGAAATGATTTTTGGTAAATGTGTTGTGATCAGTAATGCAATTCGCAAAGCGAGAATGCTAATGCACAATATGTTTACAGGTGCGGTAGGCGTGCTCCGCCACTGCGGTTCCAGGCATTGGCCACAATTGGTGCAGGATTGCGGTAGAGACATCATGACCCCTGCGGTGTGACACCGCCTATGCGAATAACATTGCAACCAATGGTAACCGCCATCGCGGTAGTGCATTTCAGTTTTGAACATCACGGTAGGCATGCTCCGCCACTGCGGTCACAGGCATTGGCCACAATTGAAAGATGCTAACCAGGCGGACCAATTGTATCAGCAGAGTACCTCTGGAACAACCCTAGGGGCCTTTAAATGTCTGTGAGATAGCCACACCTGTCACTTGCATACAGACACTGCTGCCTTCCATTCTTCACCACCAACTGCTGCTGTACCTCTACTCTGGACCCAGTCATGGCTTGTACAGAGAACATCAGGGCCCGTCCCTTCACCACAGAGGAGCTGGAGGTCCTGGTGGATGAGGTCCTTGGCCAGTACGGGCGGCTATATGGTGCTCCAGAGGTACTGGTAAGTATATGAGTAAAAGTTAGAGTGCTCACAATGCTCACATTCTGTTACTGTACAGTAGTATGTGCCTGTGAGTGCAAGCCAATGTTAATGCATTCAGATTTTGCTATCAGCATGGGCCATACATGACATATACGTTTCTGCACTTGAGTATGTGGGGAGGATGGCACCATAGACACTGGTCCAGCTCCATTAAAGCCAAACATCACACATGTTGTTCTGAGAATGTGTCATGTAAATGTGTGATATACTGCCTAGCATAATGACTTCACGTCAATTGTGTGTATAGGCTTATTACCCCAGATCCCTGACTGCATGCAATGATGTTATGGACATAACGTGGTTTAGCAGTTGTACAGTTACACTGCTGATTTGAAGAACTCTCACTCTGTACACACATTCCCTGTGCCATGTCATGTAATAGTTCATTAAGTGTGCATATGATCATTTGTGAGATGCAAAATGTAGAATGGACAGAGGGTACTGATTAATGTGTGTACTGCTTTGATAGTGACCCTATGGAGATGTGGCCAGTCTGCACAGGAGTACAAGGCCTGTATCTGTCTATATTGGTGGCAACTCACCTCTCACACATCTGCTAAATGTACAGTGGACATGCAATCCTTCTTTTGGTTCCATTATGTGTAGAGTCTCACATGTGAATGCACTGTGTCATTATTCTCATTGTACATGCATGTAATTCTTGTGATGGACCACTATTTTCGTCAGTGAAAAGCCCTCAGGCCTGTCAAGTAAATGCACAATGTATCAAGGCACCATCACTAAAATGACTTAGAAAGACCTATGTGTTGTCCACCCTCCTATTTATGAAGCAGAAATTAGAGGCCTGAGGAGTACACAAGACAGTCATACACCTTGTGACAAGAGTGGGAGAATGTAAGATCAGGTACCTAATTGTGACCTCCATGACAAGTGTAGCTATGCAACGGTCAAGGACAATAAGGGGTGAGTAGTTTAAGACTGATTGAGTCTGACCACTACACATCATTTACAGTGTATCGTCTGTCATGCTCACTCACATGGTGCATCACAGATGAGGCCCAGTTTCACCTTGATTTCTGTACTGGCACTCTGCATGTGTATGAAATGGGCAGGTAGTGTGTCCATCATCATAGATGTTCACATTGAAATAAGATAGCTTGCTCCAAGTGTACTATGTGACATGGTCTATGGCCTCTGCTGTCCATTGATGTATCTGTGTGCTTCGTGTTAACATGCTCCTGGACTGGCACACAATGGTACACAACACAGTATTAAAAATAATCCTCTTCTTGTCTCCCAAGCCTACAGCTCAAGGTCCATAAGCGTAAGGCCATATGGAGGGCCATCGCCCACAAGGTGCGGTCCCTGGGGGTCTCAAACCGACGCCACATTCACTGCCACAAGAGGTGGGATGACATCAGCCGCCTCAGCTAAAACATTGCAGAGATGACGCTGAGGCTGGTCCCTCGAAGTGGCAGGTTGGCGCGCAGGAGCATGGCCCCACTAATGGTCTGCATCCTGGCAGTCACACAGCCAGAGCTGAAAGTATGCTTGAGGGCCCAACAGCAGCAAGTTGGGGGTGAGTATTGTGCTAAGTGTGACTTTGCGCATGAGTGACTGCATTAATCCCAGCCCCGAGCAAGGCAGGACCTCGGGGATGTCTCTAGTGTGATGCAATGGCTTCTAAGTAGCCTCAGTGGTAAGTGCAGAGGTTCTGCATGTGTACAACGTTTTGATTCTCATGTGTAAAATACATGAACAGTGTCATAGCAATTCATCTTGACATGTTTTTATCTACCATCTGGTGAATGTTGTCTGAACTGAGATATTCCTCCACAGGAGAAGACGTTGTGTGAAGTGTGTATCCCAGTACACTTGTCAGCCTTGTGTGTGCTGTGTGGCTCACACAGTAGTGTGCTCATGTGATGAGATGTATGTGGATGGAGACACGCACAAATGTGTACTCAGGGTGCAGTGTGTTAGCAGAGGTTGCACCTGTCCCATGGTTTGTGTATTTCTAAATTATCCAGATGACAGCATCAATGCAAAACATTTATTCAAATATCAGCAGCATCGCATCACATGAAGTAATTTCATGCAACAGTGAAAATAAGTGCACACAGTCGCTGATGGTGAAGATGGGCATGATTGCAGTGATGCATTGGCTGATCTGCATTTGATAATTGTGCACATGGCAACATGTCTGTGATGGTTAGACAATGGAAGTTTGAAGCAATGTAGCTAGACGTGTCTATAGTGAGATTGTTTTGGCACTAGGCTTAACATGGTTGGATGGAGCAAGACCTCTAACCTCTGGTCTGAGATCTGCTCTCTCCCCAGCAGCTCCGCTGTGCCTTGCCTCGCCGCCAACTCCGTGTTCACCTCCCCTGCCTGGGGTTCGAGGCCACTGCATTCTACTCCTTGTGGTGCCTGCCCCAGCCTCCCAGCTCGTTCCAGCCGAGTCTGTGCCCCTCACTGCGTCCTGTGCCATTGTCTGCCCTTAATGCGGTAACTGTGCCACTTTGTTTTTTGCTGTTGTCACTCATTTTGTTTGTTTTATTGTTTTTACTGTTGACTCTGTGCCACGCTTTGCCTGGCTCTCTTCCCCGCCGCTGCTGCACCTGCGGCCCCGCCCCCTGCCCATGCCCGTTCCCGCCTCCCAGCTGCTCGTCCCTCCCCCCTCCCCTACTTAATGGTGGCCGCTGCCTGCCAAAGGCACACCAAAGGCAAGCCCCTCTGCGCCCGTCCGCGACCCAACCGTGACCAACACCACGGACCCTGGATCTCCCACCACTCACCGATACGACGCAGCCACCCTCCTCGCACTCAACCCCGGAAGGAATAACAACTGACAGCAGTCCACGCTGAACAACACCCACAGCCAGTTCTCCTGCTGCCACTGCCGCCGGACCTTCACCTCTGCCCCGGCAAACAACACCGCTAACGCTCTAAGATGCATCCTCCTAAACGTGCGCAACATACACAGACACGCCGTGGAGATCTGGAACCTCCTGGACTCACTCTCACCCGACGTTGCCTTCTTCGCGGAAACCTGGACCAATGCCTCCTCCGCCCCGACATCGACATCGCCATCCCAGACGGATACAAGATCCAGAGGAAGGACCGCCCCAACCACCCAGGAGAAGGCCTAGCCATCACGCACAAAAACTCTATTCGCCTCACCACCTCCAGCCAAACCTTCCCCGCCACCGAACACCTCCACTTCCAGGTACAGATCAGCCCCAACTCCACACTCCGTGGCACCCTCGCCTACAGACCCCCCAGCAATGCCAACCAGCCCACTATCGCCTCCTGGACCCCGGTCACGACCAAAGAGACTGCATCAACCATAAGAAGCATCCACTCAGGGGCTCCCACTGACCCCTGCCCACCTCACATCTACCACAGAGCCGCCACCGCCATCGCACCCGAACTACGACACACCATCAACACCACCTTCGAGACCGGCACCTTCCCCGATGACTAGAAACGCGCAGAAGTTAGGCCCCTGCTCAAGAAGCCCTCAGCAGACCCCACGGACCTCAAGAACTACCGGCCCATCTCGCTCCTCCCCTTCACGGCAAAAGTCGCTGAGAAGGCCGTCAACGCAGAACTAACAAGGTTCATCGAAGATAACGCCATCCTCGACCCTTCTCAATCCGGATTCCGCGGCAACCACAGCACCGAGACCACCCTACTCGCTGCCACAGATGACATCCGCACCCTCCTCAACCAAGGCCACACCGCAGCTCTGATTCTACTCGACCTGTCGGCAGCATTCAACACAGTCTCACACCGCACTCTCGTAACCAGACTACACGACGCCGGCACACGAGGAACCGCCCTCGACTGGATCCGATCGTTCCTCAGCGACAGCAGCCAAAGGGTCAGACTGCCACCCTTCCTCTCTGAACCCACGGAAATCAACTGCGGAGTCCAACAGGGATCATCGCTCAGCCCAACCCTCTTCAACATCTACATGGCCCCCCTTGTCACCATCTTCCGACAGCACGGCCTCAGCATAGTATCCTATGCCGATGACACCCAGCTCATCCTCTCCCTCATGCAGGACCCCACCACCACCAGACTCAACTTCCAGGAAGGAATGCAACACGTTGCAGCCTGGATGAGCAACGGCTGCCTAAAGCTCAACTCAGAAAAGACTGAAGTCCTCGTCCTCGGAACCACCCCATCGTCATGGATCAACACTTGGTGGCCCACCGCCCTCAGCAGCCCCGACCCCCACAGACCACACCAGAAACCTCGGCATTGTACTCGACTCCTCCCTCTCCATGAACCGACAGGTCAACGCCATCACCTCCAGCTGTTTCAATACTCTCCGCATCCTCCGTAAGACCTTCAAATGGATACCCCTCGAGTCAAGGCAGACAGTCACCCCCTCTACGCCGGCATAAACAAGTCCCTACTCCGCAAGCTCCAGACTATACAGAACACCGCCGCCAGATTCGTCCTCTACATCCCTCAACACGAGCGCATCAGCCAACAACTACGGAAGCCCCACTGGCTCCCAATCGAGAAGAGAGTCACCTTCAAGATACTCACCCACGCCTATAAATGCCTACAAAACACCAGACCCCAATACCTCAATGATAGAATCATCCTCCACGTACCCAAAAGGAACCTCCGATCCGCCAACCTCGTCCTCGCCGAAACCCCACGCATCCACAGAGCCAAAGCAGGGGGAAGATCCTTCTCCAAAATCGTGGCCAAGACCTGGAACGAGCTCCTGATTGACATCAGATATGCCCCCTCCCTGAACACCTTCAGGAAGACCCTCAAGACCTGGCTCTTCAGCTGAAATAGAACTGCTGACCCCCCCTCCCGAGCGCCTTGAGACCCTCGTGGGTGAGTAGTGCGCTTACAATTCCCTGATTGATTGATTGATTGATTGATTGATGTGATCAGTGGGTGTGTCAAATTGTGATGTGAGTGAGGTGTTGTACAGTGATTTTTGTTGGCCAAAAATATTGTCACTCAGAGTTACAGTCCTCAGTATGTGTGCATTGAGGAGCTGTGTCCATATGCATCAATGCATGGTGATGTTGTGGCTACTGCTTCCAATCAGTGAGTGATTTCTTGGTACATTGATGTGTAATGGATGTCATCATTCGGCACTACGTAGGGATGTCAGATGCAAGAGCCTAGATATTGGCACACATTAGCTGTCCTTATGGAGGACACTCATTGCTTCATCCACAGAAGGCACTCTCATGCCTTCAATCATAGACGGCTTGGCAGGCAATTTAAATGTTGTTGGTATGTGACATGTCACAAGACGCAAAGGCCTTGCATCACATTGCCCAAATCATGCTATTGTGCGTTGTCTTTGTGACAACATTAGTACACGTGGGTTAGTAGCACTTCACCCCACAAAATATGTGTCCATGTGACATATGCAGCAGTGTGAGTCTCAGAGACATCAACTGGCAGTGAACACCAGTGAGCATCATGTTAGGGTGCATTGAGAGCTTTGTTTTGTGGACTTCCATCTAATTTATACATCTACAAAGTGTTTACCATTGTTAAACAGTAGTTGTGCTTCATTGGCAAACATAGTGGATGTAAGGAGTTAATGTCACTTAACAATGTCAATGTTTCTATTTGTATTTGTGGGCTTCAGTGAACTTATATTTCAAGTGTGAGAAACCCAACATATTTGGATGTTTAGCTCTCTTACCTGCTGGCATGTAGGTTTGCCTACAGACAATAGGATGTGATGTTGAGATGTAGACACATGCACAGAAATTTGGCAGTGTCAATGCAACATGGAGCATGACTATCCACTAAGCATGTTTACATGCATCAGCTGATCATGCCAGGAATTGGGATTATGCATACAGTACATGGATAATGTGAATGTTGGACTTTCAGTGCATGTATTTATGTTTGTATAGCAAATCATGTTGGTGAGCAGGCCACTTTACTCTACCTATGTCTCTGTCTCTTGCAGCATTTACCGAGGGCAGGGAAGGAGAGGGGCCCAGCACTGTAGGGGAAGCTACTGGCATTACTGGTCCACAGGAGTACAGTGACACTGAGGGGACCAGCGCCTCGGAAGGTGGAGGAGTCAGGTCCTGAAACACCTACCTCAACATCTTCAGATTCCAGCGGTGACTCCTCTGTGTTGGCGGGCACAGGAAGTTCAACATCTGCTTCTTCATCCGCCACACCCCGTCCTGTGTCTACCCTCCATGATGTTCCCCCAAGTGGTATCCGGGCCCGCAGCCCTAAGAAGGGTAGAGTCTCCTTCCCACCAGGCACTGCTGCTCCTGCCCCTGTCTCCCCTGCTGCCCTCAAAGTGGAGGCCATTGACATCTTGCAGCAGCTGTGTGTGCAGCAGACTGCGCTCCTGAATGCCCTCCAGGATCATGGCAACAATTTGTAACAGGTAGTTGCGTTCATGGTGGGCATTCATTCGGACGTGGGTGGCCTGACAGAACTGTCCAGTCGTTGTCCTCCAGAGTGACAGCAGCCATTCTGCAGTCGCAATCTCCCAGTCCTGCTCCTGTCCCTTCTGCTACCACACTCCCAGTGCCCCCACCTGACCAGAGCACACACACCAGAGCACTCAGGCACCCAGTCATCCACACGCAGCACACAACAGCACTCTAAGTGACAAACACACCATACACCATCCCCACAGCACACTAAAAGCACACATGACCTCACCACAAGCAGCACATCACAGGACACTCAGAAACAGAAGGATAAAAAACAATCATCCACATTGCATACCTCACATTCCTCACTCTCCAAGCGCCATCCCATCCGCACACATGATCCAAAATCCACCCAAACACTTGCCCTGGCTGCCGTAGATGTGGTGCCTGCCACAACTGACACCACCCCCCTTCAGAGGGCTGGTTTGGCAGAGACTTCCACTTCCACCACCACCCCTGTGAAGCGTGGAGAAGGTAGCAAAGAGGGGAAAGTACCTCCACAACAGGGTAGGCAGGGGAAAAGGCCAACAACACCCCAGCGTACCACCAGGTCCGGTAAATTTCCCCGGGAAGATCCACCACCAACACCTGCTACAATTTCGGGGAAGAGGGAGGCTGTTGGGTCCCCCTCACTTGTCACTTGTGGAAAGACACTTGGTGGATATCGGATCCCCAAACAATTGAGACCCAGCCCTCCACATGCACCATCAGCCACTGAGCCTACCCCCAGCATTTCTCTGCCTCCCCGTGCAACTACTCCACCAGGTCCAGCCAGCCCTCAGACTAGCACATCCACGGATCCCTCTACCTCAGCCAGTTCTCTCCCTCCCACGTCCAGTCCTCCGACTGGCCCAGACAGTCATCCCCCTCCCAGTTCCACTTCTCCACAATGTTGAAGCCAAGTCCCCCTTCCTACCCCATTCCTCCCTGAGCGGTGCCTCGACTGCCCATTTGATGCCCCTATCCTGGTGAGATTCCCTTGGCAGTGGAATAAGTTGCAAGTTTGTCGTGCAAGTTGTAATGCACACAAGTGCGGACTCACAATTTGGACTGGCCATTGCCCTTGATATTTTTAACTTTTGATGCAGATATGGAGTTTATGCAATAAAAAATTATTTATGTTGTGATCTTTGTCGCTGGACTTGCTAATGATGCAGTACAATGTATGTGTACGTAGAATAGCATAAGACAAAAAAGCGGCTGACCACGGTGCAGCACCTCAAACCCAATCTTAGGAAAAATAATAGTTCTGTGCAAACGCTTCTGGAGCCTGCCGCAACAGGGCTCCTCTGAGTTCCAGAAATACCAAGATTCTTTGCAAAATGAAGGTGCACCAGCATAGAAGTCCACAAGGATCCAAACGAGTCCAAACTAGTCTTCTTTATTCAATATCAAAATTATTTAAAATGGCAATCAGCCAACGCGTTTCGTTCCAGAATGGAACTTCATCAGGGCCACTCTCCTTTCTGGCATCTTAAAGATTCCGTTCAACGGAGTTCGGCAGTGAGTGGTCATTTGGGGTGAATATATATATATTTTGACCACCGATGGGCTTCTGGTGACTGGGCACCATTACAGCCGACGCTGATATGGACTCCCAAAATCCTTAAGATGCCACCGGGTAAAGAGAGAGACGCAGAGGTAGATGTAGGCAGAAAGGAGAGTGGCCCTGATGAAGTTCCATTCTGGAGCAGAAACGCGTTGGCTGATTGCCATTTTAAATAATTTTGATATTGAATAAAGAAGACTAGTTTGGACTCGTTTGGATCCTTGTGGACTTCTATGCTGGTGCACCTTCATTTTGCAAACAATGTATGTGTACATGTTCATCTGTTCCATGCTCCGAATGCCAAATTCGCATGTACTTTCTTTCCTTGTGCAGAGGTTCCCAGAGGTTACGGCAAATAATGTGCTTATTGACTCAAAGGCTTTATGGGTCCATGATGCTTGTCTGTGATGGTCAACTCTTGTCCTCTTCTTAGTTTTGTTGAGGCTCTACTTTTGTACACATGTCATATTTGGATGCTCTACATCAACAGCAGCTATTTCTATTAACATGACTTCAGGGGAGGACAGGGTTCATCAAATCTGTGGGTTCTATGTTGATGGGCAGGCATTGTTTACTACAAATGCACTACAACGCATTCCATTACAACGCGGTCGTTACAACGACTGCGTTGTTTCAACGCGAACCATTACATCGCAAGTCATTGAAACGACTTGCTGTAGGGGGCACGCTGGTGTTGGATTTACAATCCAACACCTTCCCTACTGTTGCACAAACTGGAGTAGGAATAGTAAATAATACTATTCCTAAGTCCAGCGCGCCCCCTACAGCAAGTCGTTATAACGACTTGCGATGTAATGGTTTGCGTTGAAACAACGCGGTCGTTGTAACGACTGCGTTGTAATGGAATGCATGAAAAGCGCATTCGTAGTAAAGAGACATATTCATGTTGATGTGTACACACCAGTGTAGATGTGTAATCATCTTGGGTAGGTATGGCTTGAAAGTCACATGGGTACATTAGAATGTGTGCACTTGAGTACTCATACAGTGTGATTGTCCTGTCATTAGCTGAAGTATTGATGTGTATGTACCGTTGAGTATGACCCTTTCACACATGTATGATCCAGTTGATGAGTGCTTGTTTACATGATCAGACACCTGTTGGAGGGTTTGGGCACATGTAGGAGCTGTTTACAGAGCAATGTGCAGTGTTTCGGTGTGACCTTCCAGTCCCAGGGTACACCTACTTGTTGTCTACATCATTTGTGAGTATGCAAAGTGTGTCACTGCAATGTCTGTGTTGTGAGTTTTGAGATCAGCCATGGCTCTTGCTTACCTTTGTTCTTACTGTGCTGACTGGCTCTGGCAAGCAAACATATGTGACTTTTCACATACATTGATGTCAATTTACACTTTAGTTACTCCACTATGTGGTATTCAGTCATACCAGCCCCAAGACGACTATTTGATGCCTACACATTGTGAGTTACTCCTCCATGTGTTTTTGCTCTGTACAGTCCTCACCTGTACAATACTACTGCATACACCACTTCAGTAAAATATGTTCTACTCCATGCCTTGCCAGTGTTTGACCCTCCACACCACTCCATAGTGTGACACTATACTGTGGGAGGATGATCTGTGTCCAGAACCATTGTGACCCTCAGCACTGTTTCACAATTTGTTATGTGCTATTTTATTCTACTTGATTGGAGTCATGGCTGCTCATGTACAGTACCAATAAGTTTACAGCACAGTCTTCTAGTCAGGTTCCATGCATATGTGTTTGCCTGAGTTGTGCAGCAGTAGGTGATAGTTATAGTGTGTAGGTGTTTCATGAGGTACTGCTACCCATCCTGAGTGTGAAGTGATCTGTGTGCTGTGATGATTTGTGATGTGAAAGTTGATGGTTGTGAAATCAGATATGTGTGATACTGGTTTTAGTGGTGTTCACACACTGCTTACTGTGCATGCACTGCTGTCAGTGGATGTTGCATTGTCCTTGCCAGATGTGAGCCCCCCTGCTGTCCAGCTGAGATTGCTATGTGATGGCTTTGGATGTGCATATGTAATTAATTTGTTGTTGAAGTATGCAGTCTTTGTCCTGTGTTGTCTCTTTCTACTGACAAAGCGATACAAAAGGGGATGATGGACCGGAACGCTTGAGCCAATCAAACACTCACCCCCAGTCAACTGATCTGGGTTTAATCCATCATCATTCTTTAGCTCACTCCACCACCCCAGTTCAGACATGGCCATATGCAAATCAGTCTGACCCTGTGCCTCATGGGAACAGTCCAGCCCGAACCGCCAAGCCATGTCTTCCCTGGACCGGAAACAAGCATCCTAGGACCGGTATCTGGCATTCCAGCCGTCATCAGCCAGGCTTGCTTGAATCCAGTGGCAAAGTGAGCAAGGGACCCACGTCTGGGCATACCCCCGCCAACTTAGGGCGAACAAAGCGATACAAAGGGGATGATGGGCCAGGCAGCAGGCCAATCAAACACTCACCCCCAGTCAACTGATCTGGGTTTAATCCATCATCATTCTTTAGCTCACTCCACCACCCCAGTTCAGACATGGCCATATGCAAATCAGTCTGACCCTGTGCCTCATGGGAACAGTCCAGCCCGAACCGCCAAGCCATGTCTTCCCTGGACCGGAAACAAGCATCCTAGGACCGGTTTCTGGCATTCCAGCCGTCATCAGCCAGGCTTGCTTGAATCCAGTGGCAAAGTGAGCAAGGGACCCACGTCTGGGCATACCCCCGCCAACTTAGGGCGAACAAAGCGATACAAAAGGGGATGATGGACGGAGCGCTTGAGCCAATCAAACACTCACCCCAGTCAACTGATCTGGGTTTAATCCATCATCATTCTTTAGCTCACTCCACCACCCCAGTTCAGACATGGCCATATGCAAATCAGTCTGACCCTGTGCCTCATGGGAACAGTCCAGCCCGAACCGCCAAGCCATGTCTTCCCTGGACCGGAAACAAGCATCCTAGGACCGGTTTCTGGCATTCCAGCCGTCATCAGCCAGGCTTGCTTGAATCCAGTGGCAAAGTGAGCAAGGGACCCACGTCTGGGCATACCCCGCCAACTTAGGGCGAACAAGCGATACAAAGGGATGATGGACGAGGCAGCTGGCCAATCAAACACTCACCCCCAGTCAACTGATCTGGGTTTAATCCATCATCATTCTTTAGCTCACTCCACCACCCCAGTTCAGACATGGCCATATGCAAATCAGTCTGACCCTGTGCCTCATGGGAACAGTCCAGCCCGAACCGCCAAGCCATGTCTTCCCTGGACCGGAAACAAGCATCCTAGGACCGGTTTCTGGCATTCCAGCCGTCATCAGCCAGGCTTGCTTGAATCCAGTGGCAAAGTGAGCAAGGGACCCACGTCTGGGCATACCCCGCCAACTTAGGGCGAACAAAGCGATACAAAGGGGATGATGGACGGAACGCTTGAGCCAATCAAACACTCACCCCCAGTCAACTGATCTGGGTTTAATCCATCATCATTCTTTAGCTCACTCCACCACCCCAGTTCAGACATGGCCATATGCAAATCAGTCTGACCCTGTGCCTCATGGGAACAGTCCAGCCCGAACCGCCAAGCCATGTCTTCCCTGGACCGGAAACAAGCATCCTAGGACCGGTTTCTGGCATTCCAGCCGTCATCAGCCAGGCTTGCTTGAATCCAGTGGCAAAGTGAGCAAGGGACCCACGTCTGGGCATACCCCCGCCAACTTAGGGCGAACAAGCGATACAAAGGGGATGATGGACGGAACGCTTGAGCCAATCAAACACTCACCCCCAGTCAACTGATCTGGGTTTAATCCATCATCATTCTTTAGCTCACTCCACCACCCCAGTTCAGACATGGCCATATGCAAATCAGTCTGACCCTGTGCCTCATGGGAACAGTCCAGCCCGAACCGCCAAGCCATGTCTTCCCTGGACCGGAAACAAGCATCCTAGGACCGGTTTCTGGCATTCCAGCCATCATCAGCCAGGCTTGCTTGAATCCAGTGGCAAAGTGAGCAAGGGACCCACGTCTGGGCATACCCTGCCAACTTAGGGCGAACAAGCGATACAAAAGGGGATGATGGACCAGGCACGCTTGAGCCAATCAAACACTCACCCCCAGTCAGCTGATCTGGGTTTAATCCATCATCATTCTTTAGCTCACTCCACCACCCCAGTTCAGACATGGCCATATGCAAATCAGTCTGACCCTGTGCCTCATGGGAACAGTCCAGCCCGAACCGCCAAGCCATGTCTTCCCTGGACCGGAAACAAGCATCCTAGGACCGGTTTCTGGCATTCCAGCCGTCATCAGCCAGGCTTGCTTGAATCCAGTGGCAAAGTGAGCAAGGGACCCACGTCTGGGCATACCCCGCCAACTTAGGGCGAACAAAGCGATACAAAGGGGGATGATGGACGGAGCAGCATGAGCCAATCAAACACTCACCCCCAGTCAGCTGATCTGGGTTTAATCCATCATCATTCTTTAGCTCACTCCACCACCCCAGTTCAGACATGGCCATATGCCTGGCTGATGACGGCTGAAATGCCAGAAACCGGTCCTAGGATGCTTGTTTCCGGTCCAGGGAAGACATGGCTTGGCAGTTCGGGCTGGACTGTTCCCATGAGGCACAGGGTCAGACTGATTTGCATATGGCCATGTCTGAACTGGGGTGGTGGAGTGAGCTAAAGAATGATGATGGATTAAACCCAGATCACTTGACTGGGGGTGAGTGTTTGATTGGCTCAAGCGTTCCGTCCATCATCCCCTTTGTATCGCTTTGGTCAAGCCCTAAGTTGGCGGAGTATGCCCAGACGTGGGTCCCTTGCTCACTTTGCCACTGGATTCAAGCAAGCCTGGCTGATGACGGCTGAAATGCCAGAAACCGGTCCTAGGATGCTTGTTTCCGGTCCAGGGAAGACATGGCTTGGCAGTTCGGGCTGGACTGTTCCCATGAGGCACAGGGTCAGACTGATTTGCATATGGCCATGTCTGAACTGGGGTGGTGGAGTGAGCTAAAGAATGATGATGGATTAAACCCAGATCACTTGACTGGGGGTGAGTGTTTGATTGGCTCAAGCGTTCCGTCCATCATCCCCTTTGTATACGCTTTGGTCGCCCTAAGTTGGCGGGGTATGCCCAGACGTGGGTCCCTTGCTCACTTTGCCACTGGATTCAAGCAAGCCTGGCTGATGGCGGCTGAAATGCCAGAAACCGGTCCTAGGATGCTTGTTTCCGGTCCAGGGAAGACATGGCTTGGCAGTTCGGGCTGGACTGTTCCCATGAGGCACAGGGTCAGACTGATTTGCATATGGCCATGTCTGAACTGGGGTGGTGGAGTGAGCTAAAGAATGATGATGGATTAAACCCAGATCACTTGACTGGGGGTGAGTGTTTGATTGGCTCAAGCGTTCCGTCCATCATCCCCTTTTGTATCGCTTGGTCGCCCCTAAGTTGGCGGGGTATGCCCAGACGTGGGTCCCTTGCTCACTTTGCCACTGGATTCAAGCAAGCCTGGCTGATGACGGCTGAAATGCCAGAAACCGGTCCTAGGATGCTTGTTTCCGGTCCAGGGAAGACATGGCTTGGCAGTTCGGGCTGGACTGTTCCCATGAGGCACAGGGTCAGACTGATTTGCATATGGCCATGTCTGAACTGGGGTGGTGGAGTGAGCTAAAGAATGATGATGGATTAAACCCAGATCACTTGACTGGGGGTGAGTGTTTGATTGGCTCAAGCGTTCCGTCCATCATCCCTTTGTATCGCTTTGGTCGCCCTAAGTTGGCGGGGTATGCCCAGACGTGGGTCCCTTGCTCACTTTGCCACTGGATTCAAGCAAGCCTGGCTGATGACGGCTGAAATGCCAGAAACCGGTCCTAGGATGCTTGTTTCCGGTCCAGGGAAGACATGGCTTGGCAGTTCGGGCTGGACTGTTCCCATGAGGCACAGGGTCAGACTGATTTGCATATGGCCATGTCTGAACTGGGGTGGTGGAGTGAGCTAAAGAATGATGATGGATTAAACCCAGATCACTTGACTGGGGGTGAGTGTTTGATTGGCTCAAGCGTTCCGTCCATCATCCCCTTTGTATCGCTTTGGTCGCCCTAAGTTGGCGGGGTATGCCCAGACGTGGGTCCCTTGCTCACTTTGCCACTGGATTCAAGCAAGCCTGGCTGATGACGGCTGAAATGCCAGAAACCGGTCCTAGGATGCTTGTTTCCGGTCCAGGGAAGACATGGCTTGGCAGTTCGGGCTGGACTGTTCCCATGAGGCACAGGGTCAGACTGATTTGCATATGGCCATGTCTGAACTGGGGTGGTGGAGTGAGCTAAAGAATGATGATGGATTTAACCCAGATCACTTGACTGGGGGTGAGTGTTTGATTGGCTCAAGCGTTCCGTCCATCATCCCCTTTTGTATCGCTTTGGTCGCCCTAAGTTGGCGGGGGTATGCCCAGGCGTGGGTCCCTTGCTCACTTTGCCACTGGATTCAAGCAAGCCTGGCTGATGACGGCTGAAATGCCAGAAACCGGTCCTAGGATGCTTGTTTCCGGTCCAGGGAAGACATGGCTTGGCAGTTTGGGCTGGACTGTTCCCATGAGGCACAGGGTCAGACTGATTTGCATATGGCCATGTCTGAACTGGGGTGGTGGAGTGAGCTAAAGAATGATGATGGATTAAACCCAGATCACTTGACTGGGGGTGAGTGTTTGATTGGCTCAAGCGTTCCGTCCATCATCCCCTTTTGTATCGCTTTGGTCGCCCTAAGTTGGCGGGGGTATGCCCAGACGTGGGTCCCTTGCTCACTTTGCCACTGGATTCAAGCAAGCCTGGCTGATGACGGCTGAAATGCCAGAAACCGGTCCTAGGATGCTTGTTTCCGGTCCAGGGAAGACATGGCTTGGCAGTTCGGGCTGGACTGTTCCCATGAGGCACAGGGTCAGACTGATTTGCATATGGCCATGTCTGAACTGGAGTGGTGGAGTGAGCTAAAGAATGATGATGGATTAAACCCAGATCACTTGACTGGGGGTGAGTGTTTGATTGGCTCAAGCGTTCCGTCCATCATCCCCTTTTGTATCGCTTTGGTCGCCCTAAGTTGGCGGGGGTATGCCCAGACGTGGGTCCCTTGCTCACTTTGCCACTGGATTCAAGCAAGCCTGGCTGATGACGGCTGAAATGCCAGAAACCGGTCCTAGGATGCTTGTTTCCGGTCCAGGAAGACATGGCTTGGCAGTTCGGGCTGGACTGTTCCCATGAGGCACAGGGTCAGACTGATTTGCATATGGCCATGTCTGAACTGGGGTGGTGGAGTGAGCTAAAGAATGATGATGGATTAAACCCAGATCACTTGACTGGGGGTGAGTGTTTGATTGGCTCAAGCGTTCCGTCCATCATCCCCTTTTGTATCGCTTTGGTCGCCCTAAGTTGGCGGGGTATGCCCAGACGTGGGTCCCTTGCTCACTTTGCCACTGGATTCAAGCAAGCCTGGCTGATGACGGCTGAAATGCCAGAAACCGGTCCTAGGATGCTTGTTTCCGGTCCAGGAAGACATGGCTTGGCAGTTCGGGCTGGACTGTTCCCATGAGGCACAGGGTCAGACTGATTTGCATATGGCCATGTCTGAACTGGGGTGGTGGAGTGAGCTAAAGAATGATGATGGATTAAACCCAGATCACTTGACTGGGGGTGAGTGTTTGATTGGCTCAAGCGTTCCGTCCATCATCCCCTTTTGTATCGCTTTGGTCGCCCTAAGTTGGCGGGGGTATGCCCAGACGTGGGTCCCTTGCTCACTTTGCCACTGGATTCAAGCAAGCCTGGCTGATGACGGCTGAAATGCCAGAAACCGGTCCTAGGATGCTTGTTTCCGGTCCAGGGAAGACATGGCTTGGCAGTTCGGGCTGGACTGTTCCCATGAGGCACAGGGTCAGACTGATTTGCATATGGCCATGTCTGAACTGGGGTGGTGGAGTGAGCTAAAGAATGATGATGGATTAAACCCAGATCACTTGACTGGGGGTGAGTGTTTGATTGGCTCAAGCGTTCCGTCCATCATCCCCTTTTGTATCGCTTTGGTCGCCCTAAGTTGGCGGGGGTATGCCCAGACGTGGGTCCCTTGCTCACTTTGCCACTGGATTCAAGCAAGCCTGGCTGATGACGGCTGAAATGCCAGAAACCGGTCCTAGGATGCTTGTTTCCGGTCCAGGGAAGACATGGCTTGGCAGTTCGGGCTGGACTGTTCCCATGAGGCACAGGGTCAGACTGATTTGCATATGGCCATGTCTGAACTGGGGTGGTGGAGTGAGCTAAAGAATGATGATGGATTAAACCCAGATCACTTGACTGGGGGTGAGTGTTTGATTGGCTCAAGCGTTCCGTCCATCATCCCCTTTTGTATCGCTTTCTACTGACAGGCCCATATGTGTGTAATGTTCTTTTAGCATGACATTGTGTGTGAGGAATTTGTGTATTTGAATGCATTCAGATGTGTGTTAAATTTGTACTGTGCATTTATTGTGTGCATGTCACATGCGGCAATGTGGAGTCTTGTTTATTGGCTTGTTTTGTGTGCACAATTGTGCTATGCCTTCCTATATTTGAACAGTCACTTGTCAGGATTGTGCATGTGAATGCTTGTGCAACACACTGACACCATGCTGACTTTGTAACCAGTGGAGTGTCTATGGCTGTCTTGGCAGATTTGTACGGATGCACAGTTTGTGGTTATATTTGTCATTTGTTCATGTATTATTGGGTTAATTTGCATTATGCTGTCTGTACAGTTGGCCAGAGGAGAAATGTTATCTGTTCCAGGGTGGACTGGGATCACATTGCCTATCCACACGTTTGCTGCACATGGCCATGCTTGTTGAACTTCTTTTGGTGTGGTTTGTGATACATGTATGTGGCAATTGGTTGGAGGTCAGCATTGGATCAGACATCCCTGAGTGGTACTCAGACATTTTTAGATACACACTAGGGTGTAGCATTGGGTAGCAGGGAACTCATATGACCTTATTTTCACCTTTATCATAGCTTGTCCCAGGTGTGGAGCAGTGAAGGTAGAAGATGGGTAGATGAGGGGTATGTGTGAAGGTCATAGTTGATTTTGACAGTCAGGGAATGTCACCGTGAGCCATGAGTGTTGTGCTGGTGGCATACACATGCCATATTGGTTGATACAGATGAGGGGCTGTTCACTGTATGTCTTATGACAGTTTGTCTCAGTCTGCTCCAATGCATTACTTGCATTGCTGTATCACAGGGATACTGCACAGATGTTACTTTCATACAATTTTAATCTTTGTGCCGCACATGTATTATCTGATGTCCTAAGTGTAGTGTCATATGTGGTACCTCTTGAATTCCATGTACATATGGTACCAGTCATTTCTCCATGTTTTTCCTGCACTGTGCCCTCCACTTTAGAATAATTTACTTGTTATCCTACAGTGCTGCTGACTTATGGTTTGTGTATGAGGCAGAGTAAGAGTGTGTGAGCTGTATCAAGGATTTAACATGCAGACTGACCATTTCCAAGGTTGTTAATCTGCACAGTGACTCTTCATTTCTTCAATTTCTCACTTTTGTTCACATGAGTGGAAGGCAGGTGTGAGGAAGAGGAGGGTTGACATGAGTCTCAGGTCAGAGTTTACTGCTGTCAAGATGGACTCTTCCTGACACTTTGGCATTCATTCAATACTTTATAGTTGGTGCTACCTTTGTTGAGGTGAAGTTATGGTGTGGAGGTGTTCTGTGTAGTGGCAGTGTTGTCAGTGTTGTTGATGTACAGGACATACTCACATGGTGTCATTTAGTGTAGCAGTACACAAGTGAGTCAAATGCACACTGGTGCTTACTGTGAGTTTGCTGTTTGAGTCTAAAAATGTGTACTGTGTTGCATTTTATGGGCTGTCATTATGTGGTATGGTCTGCCATTGTATGTGATGAGCCTACCAATGTCTGCTTGGGGTGTGTGCTGAACTGTGATTATGTGGCAGTGGTGTCTCAAATCATATGTCATCTACCTTGGCTCTCTGACTCCTCCAATACCTTGTTGGACTACTGTGATATACACATACACAACCTGGTTGCTCTTACCTCCTCTGTTCCACATTGTATGTGGACTGACCCTTATTTGGCTGCAATGATGACTATTGTCCTTTTGAAGGGACTCTTGCCTCATGCCTCACTCCTGTTGCTATGCAATTGCTGATGATACTAATGAGATGTCACTATAGACAGTGTGCCTACACATGACTTCTTGCTGCAGATATGATGTGCTGAGTGGTGCCTCTTTTTGAAAATGTGTGGGGTGGAGTTTGTAATGAGGATCTTGCTTGCCTGGGACAATGTTCTGGACTCCTACAACATTGTGGGCAAGTTTTGCCGCCGCTTCACCGCTGCGGTGACGTGATCGCCACGACCGGGATAGATGCAATAATTTCTATGGAGATGGGTGCCCCGATGCAAAGGTGACAATTTACCTACGTGCAAGACATGGGTACTTTGACTATGGCATATGTTCCTGTCTCCACCAGGGTGTCTGATGTAGACAGGACACGTATTTCAGTGCGACAGTTGTGTGTTGTTGTTGTACAGGGGTTGTACGTGAGGATATGTTTTGAACTTACCTGTGGTGTTGACCGCGACGGCGTCTTATCTGCTGATAGTGGATCAGGTACAGCAGCGGCAGGGCTTGTAGAGCAGGATCCATGACGGTCAGGAAAGTGTAGAGGTGTCTCAGACTCTAGTTTCTATCTCCACAGTTGTGCTTCTGCCATCTCCGAAGAGCTGGATTCTCTGCCACGTTCTGATGGGCTGTTTCACGCATCGTGATCTGTTCTCCGGTCGGGGCGTCATTCCGCACGGCGAGCTTTCTCTATTGGCTCCCTCTGGCACCGTTGTGGAACGATATTTCTGGCGGATACGGAAACACCGCTCCAGACGGGAAAAGGGCTATCTTTGCCCATTTTAATATGGCGGTCGCGAGGACCACCGCAGGAGTAACTAAATGGACATTTTCCGCCAGCACCGCGGAGGTGCCTATGACCGCCATCGTAATCAGCCCCATAGTTAGGTGGATTTTTCAGCTATAAAATTAACGTTTGAAACGTAAAAGAACACAGAAATTCACCAGTTATAGTTAGCCATGCTAGCTATAACTTGCGACCCTGCCATGAACTGCTTATGACGTCGCATATGACAACACTCATGACATGTTCTATGACATCATTTATGACATCACTGATGACATCTAAAATTACATTATTGATGACATCACTGATGACATCATCCAAGCTTTTTTTCCTTGCATATTGCTATATAAATTACTATGGCATAAGAGGTCTGACAGTAAGTACAAAATAGCTCAGGAGAAGATCAGGCACCATTACTACCAACACAGAAAGAACTCTCTTAGGTGTTGAAAACAACCATTATGTGCAACTTTGACCCTATAGCATAAACTTTACAGATAGCATAGTTCATATTCACAATAAACCACAGATATATGGTAAACCCTCATTAAGTATGCTGTTCAATCTATATACAACTGTTCTCAAAAAGCCAAAATAGTAAATGCCAATCCCTAAACAAATGCCCTACAGCTTACAGCTTTTATCTCTATGAAACACCTGACACACACCAAGCCTATATTAAGAAATGAAGTTGATATCAGTAGAGTACTGAGTACTGTAAACAGTGTTTACTCTATCGAGACTTCATTCTATACCACACTGTTTATAAACTCTGAAACTCTCATGAGAAATACACCACAGAGTATTCAAAAGAGTCAACTAAAAACATGTACATTCTATGCAATAGTTGTCGAAAAAGACACTATTTGCCAAAAATAAACAACATCTGAAAGTGCTAAAGATCATACTACCTGCACCCTTCATCCTGTGGTGAAAACTTTACAGATAGCCTATCTTCTGAAGCAAAACAAGCACATATACGTAGGTTAATACCTGGTGCACACACTCTACTATGTTAAGCATAAAGTATCAGGCTGATACGATTCTTTCTAACAACTCAAGGCTGCTTACAAAAACTTGTATCTATTGCGTAGAAACTTTCTCCTGTTGGAAACCTTTTCTGCAGAACCAAAACGTTGTGAGTAGCATAATGAATACAAGTCAACTGTCAGTTGCACACAGAGTTACTCTTGAATGCAAATGTTTATAACCTATTCAATACCTCTAAACAACTATGGTGCATTACGAGCACATGCGTTTTGGAAACACATACACCCACTATCTGGACACAGGCTGTACAAAATTAGGTTGAAAAGAATTATGGTCGTTACTCGCCTCTATAAAAACTATAATACAAACTAGCAGCACACTCATTGGATGATGTCAAGTGATGTCACTTGAGATGTTTACCTTTGATCTTTTCAGTTAATTTCCAGGTTCTTTTTAATGTAAAGTAATACTTAATTATGAAACGGAAGTGTGCAGGGGGGTGGTTGGCCATAGGGCTTGACCCGGGATAATCCTTCCCCCAGAGTATTTTTTTTTTAAAGGGGAGGTGGGCACGTGGCCCCCCTCCCAGGGCTGATTTCAGCTTCGGGACCCCATCTTCTGGAATCCAGTGCCTTTTTTATGGGGGAGGGGGCCTGTGCCCCCCACCCTGGGCTAATTTCTGCCACAGGGACCCCATCCCCTGAGGCCCAGTGACATTTATATGGGCAAAGGGGACACACAGCCCACCCTCCCCGGGACGATTTCGGCCCGAGGACCCATCCCCTGGGGCCTGGCACCACATTGAAGGGGGCATGTGTCCCCCGTTCCCAGCTGATTTTGGCCCCAGGAATCCCATCCCCATGGCCCAGCAGCATATTAAAGAGGGAGGGGGATACACAGCCCCTCTCTCTGGGACTATTTCGGTCCCAGGGACCCCATCTTCTGGGGCCCAGTGTAAGAAAATATTGGAGCTCTGTGTCCACCCAGAGCACCGCCACACTGTCGTTGGGGGAATGAGGGTAGTCCCAAGGACCCTGTGGCCCCACTCAGCTCCCTACATGCAGCAGAAGCTGGCTTGCTCCCGCCCGCATGGAACAGTTTATAATGCTGCTCCCTGCGGGCATAATAAGAGCACAGCAGCACCATATCTGCCAAGATATGGCACTTCATTCCTGTCTCCTTATGCTAGGGCACTTAGACTGCCATGTACCAATGAACACACACTTTTACAATTGTGCAATGATTCTTTGCATAGTTTGGGCGAGTATCCTTCCAATAAAAAATAGTGAGCTTAGACATAGTTATGGTATATTATGTGCATTTGTAAAGCATACTATCAACCACAAGGGTATGCTAGCGCTGAGCAGGTGTGTGTGCCTAGCCCTGCCTATGGTAGGTTGTTAATTGAAAAGTCAGGTATTCAGCTTCTTACAAGATTCAAGAAAAGAGGGATTGAGGATTTGATGTGTTGTGGGAAGTTGAGGTTGTTCCATGCTTTAGGATCGATGTAAGAGAATGCCCGTCCTCCTGATCTGGTTCTGTGTATGTGTGGGATTTGTAGGAGTTCTGCGAAGTGGAAGTCTCTGGGTGGTTGGTGGAGGGAGATGTGACTGTTCAGGTAAGTGTGGCCTGAGTTGTGTAGTTCCTTGAATATGTGTGTGTGAGGAGTTTGAATTGAGCGTTGTAGCCCAAATTTGAATTTGCAATCAATAAATGAAAAACAAGAGGCATTTGTAAAAACAGGAACAAGTTGGTTTAACTAAACACAATGGCCGTGAGAGAGTCAACAGAGTTGTGTCTGAAGAAAATCTCTCATTGTGCAGCTTCGGCCAGAAATATATACATCTCATGAGGTACAATAAAACAGTTCTGCATACCTGAAAGGCATCTCAGTCATTAAGAACAATTTTAGACATCTGATGAGGGGGCAGATAGCTCATGACCTCCGGGAGAGCTAGTATGGACCAGTGTGTATGTGTCTAGGGGCCAGATGTATGACCGTTTTTGGCAGTCGCAAACAAAAAATCGGGCTGTTTGCGACCACTAAAAAAAGTTGTAGCATGTACAAACCCTATTTTGTGAGTTGGTAGCATATTACCAACTCGCAAAATATAGTTTGTGAGCCGCTTTTACGAAGGGGCATGCCAGGGGAGTCCCTTCCTAATTGCGAGTCACAGGAGGATGTATGATTGTTTTGCAACCACAAAGGTGGTCTCAAAACAAACACAGTTACCACCAATTTCAAATTGGTGGTAAGCTAGTCCCAAGCGGGAAGGGGTGTTTGGCAGAGAAAATATTTTTCAAGAGCAAGCAGTGGTCCCATGGACCATTGCCTGCCCTTAAAAAATTAAAAGAAAATGTATCATTTTCTTCTTTTAAATGCATCTCGTTTTCCTTTAAGGAAAATGGGCTGCATTTGGAAAATAAAGGTTGCTTTATTTCAAAAGCAAACACAGACATGGTGGTCTGCTGTCCCCAGCAGGCCACCATCCTTGTGTTATTGCCCATTCCCAGTGGGTCACAAATTACGACCTGCCTTATGAATATTGATGAGGCAGGTCATTTGCGACCCCATTGGGATACGCTAAATGTATCTAAGACACATTAATACATTTGCAAATCAGAAAAAAACTCAATTTGCGACCCACAAAATGGAATGGTCGTACATCTGGCCCTAGATGTCTAGTGTATGAGCACCGTGATCACTACGTGTGGTGTGCATGTTGTATCCTGACTGGCTGAGTGTGTCTATCCACATGTGGCATCTAGCTTTGTGGTGTTTTTGGGGAACGGGCAACTCTGCCCACATGGGTTTCATTGGGGCCAATTTCCTTGGACCTGTTTATGATGCAGTGGTGGCGGGCAACCTTTGAAAGTGGTGGGGCGAATTAAGTGCCTCACCACTTCCCAAAAAACAAAATAAAGCATCCCTTACCTCCAAAAGCCCATAAATAAACAACCACTACTAAAATCTCAAAATAAAACACTTCCTTACAGCAAAAGCCTATAATAGAGCAACCCCTCCCTCCACCCAAAATAACACTAGCATTTTTTTAAAAAGAAAGTTAAATAAACTGTACTTACCAACTGCCACATGTCGTCTGGTCCTCCTCAGTGAAACTGCAGTCTGCTGTGGATCTCCCCTAACCAATCCTGGTGCTTCTCTCATATTGTTAACCAGCATGAGAGAAGCGCCATGATTGGATGGAGCGGGTTGGTTGGTTGCTCCTTTAGGCCCTGGAGTTCTAGGCTTGCTCTCCACCTAGCTGTCCAAGACAGCTGAGTGGGGAGCTGCAAAGTGCATATGTTAGGCAGGCCATCGCAAGACATCCCACCAAACTGACATGTGCACTTTGGAGCATCTGACCAGCGCTCCAATCATCTATGCTGCCAATAGGCAGCTGAGGACACTCCCTATTCTTGGCTCATGACACTGTGTGCGGCGCGCACATTGAAAAAATAAAATGGCAATGAAATAATTTATTTCATTGCTATTTTATTTTTTCATGGGCAGCTCACTGCGGGCGTGGGGGCGACGCTTTCCCGCCCTCATGGAAAAAACGCCGTTGTCTATCTGTGGGATCGATCAGGGTTTTCCCTGTGTGTGTGTTTGTCTTTGGGCTAAGCCAGACACAACCTGTGACTTTATTGGGGTTGCAGGGCCTGTCTGATCACGTATGTCTGACAGGGGGTTGATTGGGAGGTCACCTTGGGTGAATCTGACAGCAATGATACGAGTTTGTCAGAACGCCTACAAATAAAGTGGAAGACACAGATATTATTTTTACTGTCACCCTCAATATTGTGCGTGCAGTTGTCATAGAGTACATTGTCTTTACTGATTTTGACATTGTTGTGCGTATCTCGATCATGGTGTACATTGACATAGTATTCACTGGTATCAACATTGTTATGGGTGCATGGAATATGACATACATTGACATTGTTTCTACCAGCATCTACACTGTTGCATGGGCATAGTTCATGGCATCCATTGACATTGCATTTATGGGTATTGGCATTGTTATGCGGGCTGCGGTTATGGCATACCTTGACATTACTTTTATTAGTATTGCCGTTGTCAGGCCTGCACACATCATGGTATATATTGACATCGTATTTACCCATCCTAACAGTGTGTTTGTGTATCAGGAGGCAGTGCTGGTCCCTGAGGTGTTGTTTTATGTGCGTTCTGGGAGGGTGATTATGAGCGTGGCTGCCGAGTTGTCAATGGTTTGTAGTCTTCCAGTGAGTTGATGGGTGATACTGGCATAGAGGGTGTTCCCATAGTTCAACTTAATGGTGACTAGGGCATGGGTAACAGTTTAAATACTTTTCCTTACTAAAAGTGTATTGTACAGAACAGCAAACATGCAATGCAATGTTGGAAAAGGTAGGAGAAATGAAAATATTTCTCCTTTTAAACACCTTCTTCAAAGACATCTTATTTTTGGTGCAAAGCCCTGTCTTAAAATGATAGTAGATATCATTTTGTGTCAAAACCAATGGGTGGTAGCGTTGGAATGCCCATGTACCACTCTTAGTAAGACCCCTTGAAACAAAGGAGGCTAGTGTTAGTTTGAGTCACTTCAGGGCTACACTCATGTGAAAATTCTGTTTTGGACTGGAAAGTAAATCACAAATCAACTGTGATGCAAACTGTTAGCAAATCTTCACCCAATTTTCATGTAATGTAATGATGCAATTTGGTTTGGAACAAAAAAAATAAAAATCAGGAAGGATGTCCATTTTCACTTTTTTATTTCAGTGCGGAGGACTGCAAGCAGAATGTGTTTTATTTTGTGTGGGCTGGTATAGAATTTTATTGTAACTTACCATTGGAGGATTCTCCATCAGCGTAGAATCTTCTAGCTGAATTACCTACAAGTATTATGAATACTGAGGAAGTAGTTCCTCCAGCAGGTGATCTACCAATTTAGAACCATCCTAAAGAAGCTTTATTACTCTAAATCAGACCTTAAAATGGAGATGCATTAATTCATATTTTTTATGCATTATTATAACGGAAAAGGAGTTGGAGAGGAAGAGAGACTAGGATTTTTATAACAGGCTAAAATGTTTAAATCCTACATAAATTGTGTTTTATAATATGGCTTTGTCTTCTTCCTAGCTCATCTATTATGTCAAGAATGTGAGATTTCAAAACAAAGCGGGGGCAGAGATATTTTTCAATAACAATGGGGAAGTGAGTGCTCAGTATGATATCGTAAACTGGCAAAGGAATTCTGATGGCACCCTCAGGCAAGTGACGGTTGGAATATATGATTACAATGCCCCTGAAGGAAAGACTCTCACAATTAATACAAGCTCCATTCTGTGGTCTTCAGGGGTCTCACAGGTATGACTATGCACACTACATTTGTTCTAATTGTTATCAAAGAGCAGACAAGTGCTCATGGCAGAGAGCAAACAGCCAGTTCCTCAAAGAATGCACAACCATAAGTAGCAGGTGTCTGTAGCACAACAAGCCCACTATTTCATCATAGCAACCAACACTTACCTTCCTTTAATAACCCTCCTTTCATCTGCACCTACTTAATGCTGCTGCTGCTGAGCATTAACACACAAACGGGCAGTCACAGGCTCTGCAACTCACAACTGCCAGCTCCACGGTCTCCGAAGACTGAGCGTTGCCGGGGTCTGGCCTCCTGCAGGGGTAGGTATAGTAATAACATATTACTTTACATTAAAAAACACTAGAAATTTACTGAAGAAGATACAGATTAAAGTTACTTCATAGTTAGGTGAAAATGTAACATTTTAAACTAAAAGAAACCACCAAAATTCAACATTTATTGTTAAACAAACTATCTATAACCTATGCACAAGCCATGCACTGAGTATACATTACTAAATATATTGCCACTTTAACCTTTAATTTTCCAATGAAAAAATGTTTTTAATATATGTATATATATATATATATATATATGCCAAGAACCTCGCCGTAGATATCTTCTCCAGAAGAAAACGAGCGTAGACCCATATTTGGTGCATTTGTATTTTATTTTAACACACACCACCAGCCGCCATGACGCGTTTTGGCAGATCCCTGCCTTGATCACATATATATATATATCAACCTCCATTCCCGCCTATCAACCAAAAGACGGGTCTGACACAGCTCGGAACTTTGCAGTAACTTGGTGACTCCAATGTTTATTTAACCCGTGCAATTTGCCCATACCGCATTAGTATTTGGAAACATCTAAGGGGCCCATTACGATGGCGGGCGGAAGCACTACCGCCGTGCTGGCGGATGCAAAAACCACCAGTTACCGCCAGCACGCAGCAGTCCACACGCCCGCCCAATTACGATGCGAAAAGCAGGCCAAACACCGCCGGCAAGCCAGCAACACCGTCCGCCATCAAAGTGCGCCCGCACACGTAGCGGCGCAGCACAACTGACACACACCGTCCGACGAAACACGTCCCGCCCGGCGCATAAATTACGATGCCGCAAACAAACGGCTCCCACGGCAAAGAGACACCGCACGTGAAAGAGAGGCGGAAACACGGACGCAGAGCACGGACAACGAAGAAGCGGCACCCCGGGCATGAATCCAGCACTGCAGGCCCTTCCCATGCTTCTGCTGATGCACCACCAAGGACGCAACGTACCGCGGAGACGCAGGTAGGCACACACACAACAAGTGCACGCAAACAGCGCACACAATGCAAGGGCGGAAAAAGCGGACAACCCCCACCAGCGCGTGTACACTACACATCCACCATCGCATCCACATATGACACACAGGCCAAATCGTAACATCGCAGAACACATGTGTACACACCACCTGGGACTAGGAACCAACCACCCCGTCACGGCCCCAAAGCGCCGATGACGCCGCCACACATGCGCACAACGCAGAGGCCAACCGCAGCGCCATGCATGCGTCGCACACAGACACAGGGACACAACCAAGCAGCACACACATCAGCCCCACCCCGAACGCACATGACACGTGACAGGCCGGCCACAGACATGTCCCCAACGCCCAATTCACGGACAACACCCAACGCCACACAACCGACGCACACATGTCAGTGAAGACACGCAACAGCAGGACACACCCCAGTGTAACAAACATGGCGTAGCATACAGCGGCGGCAACACCAACTAGGAGAAGCAGGGCCCCTTCGGGAAGAGGAACGCCAGTACCACACTGAAAAACCCATACCACCCTGCACATATGAACAAGACACATGAAACGGAACACCAAAGAACCCGGGGACCGACAACAGGTGGCCCAAGAATTACATCCACACACAAGGCCCAACGCAGAGCGGAAAGGCAGCCTGCCGCCCACACAAGGGAGAGCAGACAGCACTGAATGACCTTCCATTCCAACACCGAAACCACAGCCCTACGACAGAAGCCGGTGAATACAGCCATTGTCCAAGAATAGACCAACACAGGCATGCCGAGGAGACCGACCACACGGCAGGTAGCGCATATCACAGAAGCACACAACGGACGGGGAAGAAAGAAGAAAAAACTCCCCCATGTCGGCCACATGCAAGTTAATTGGAAGGAGTCACACAGCACTGACCTTGAACTGTCTGAGAAGCATGTGGGAAGAGGGCCCGTGTCCTCCAAACAAGCCAACAGAACACAAGTCCTGTCTCCCCACGACTACACAGAGCTCACAGCAACCCCGATGCGTGCACATTGCAGACTGCACACACAGCCGGAGCACGCCACCTCTACGAACCGCTGCGAAATGGCAACCGCAACACACCTACCCAACTACGCCGAAGAGCTCAAGCTGTACCAAACCAGCACGATACATACATTGGGATGCGATCTCCTGTCCCTGCTGAACGTAAGTTACCGACTGACTTACCGCATCACATTGTTCAGCTGCGTCATGCCCGTCTTCTACTGTCGGAGGTGTCCCTACCAGCATCCCGTCGAGATATGCCTCTCCAACCCGGCATGTCTGAAGGCGGACCTGCTACCACTACTCCTCCCTCTGGACGCACACGACAGGGCCTGCTCTGCCTATGGGGGCATGGCGTATGTGGCCAACATCGCACGCGCACTGAAATGGAACCACTGTGCCTCCACACGACGGATCATCGAGAACAGCTACATCGAATGTCACCCAGCATGCCCCATCATGGTCCTCCAAGGGACAACCTACGAACAACACCTTGACAGCCACCATCCGCTTCATTGGCTGGCAAACATGTACACCACCAATGACATGGAAGCCCTGCTGGACGGCATCGCATACCTGACAACCTGTAAATACGTCGGACCACAACGCAGGTTCCCCGAGTGACCTATGATGTCCAACCCCGCACCCATGCTTAGCTTCCGCACGGACTGGCCAGTCACCACCACAACAGCCATACCAAACGACCGGCAACTGTAACCACACCATCAACGACATCGCCATGACATCGGATATGACCGGGACATGCACACTGTTCCCCATCACATCCAGGAACACCGCATGCATCGTGGGAGGCAGTGGCATGGGCTCTGTGTATCGCACCCACATGGACGGAACTGCACGAACAACCAGGACACGACATGGATCCAGCGCACATGGACACACACACCGCTCAGTGGACATGAATAGGTCGCCTGGAGTCTGTGGGTGCTGCACCCCTCCCACCCCCGCCCCGGGAATCCCATACCAGGACCTTTGCATGGACGACAAGTGCATACAACAACAACACGACCCCAGTGACTGTGACATGTCCAGTAACCACCACAGTGCAACAACAAGTGGCACGCCGCTGCATGCACGCAAGCACATGCCCTGATGTCATCTCACATGCACGCGTGCATGAGGAACAACCGCAGCAAACCTGTCACATGGAACTGAGATGGACTGTGCCCATGATGCCGAGCGGTCTGGTAGGCTACATGTATACCGTCTGTGTCAAAGTCCGCAGCTCCGCAGCTATACGTAAATGTACATTAGCACAGCCTTGGCCAAGCAGATGTAACCCCACACCCTATCCCATTTGTAATCATGCACAGTATATCCTCAACATGTATTCCGCTGCCAGTAGTGTCCACTATACTGCATCACAGAGGACAGAAGACTCAATATAATGTTTGAAACCAAAACTGCCTCCGCTGACTCATTTCACAAGTACGAATGAGAGAGGATGAGAGTATGTGAAGTACACGGCAGTCGTGACATGACCATGTAGTCCACTGGCATTGGATGTCAACGCAAATGAGTAGCACTACTGTGGAAGACACACATGTGTCGTGTGAAGTCGTATGGACGCAGTGCTCAGGTGGGTGGGTGCGACGGGTAGATGCGCACATGCCAAGTTGGAGCACGCCGTGTTGGGAGGGCTCATGAACAGTACACCACCGCTTCCCTGGGCATTGTGAGAGGACACCTGTCGGGGGGAGTGAACACGTGTGTGCACAGCAGCCGGGCACACGTACAAAGCGGTACCAGGCGCACCTCAGCCCACCCTCTGTGGACAAGCTGGATCCTGTTGTGCGCCCGCCATGCCCCTTGACAAGGCACACACAGCCCCAGTCGACCAGGTGTAACCCCAACATAGTCAATCCGCACAGGCGATACAGGGCACGGGATGGCAGTGGAGCATGGTGTGTGAGAGGTCTCCTCGCGCTCCTCCTGGTCATATCACGCAGGCAATAGAACCTCAACGTCTAGCATGGCACAAGTCAGATGGAAGTGTAGGGGACGCACCACAGCACGAGCAGCACTGACGTCACGGGAGGTGGCTCGCACCATCCCATCCATTGCCCATCATACCAACCACGCCACATGCCATTGCGACTAAGTGCAAGCGCGTGCGCCACCACCCCTGAGCCCTCCCCAGAGAGGCCAAAGAGTGAATGTGTGGGCCATCAGCCACAGACGGACGCGGCATGGCCGCAAGGGCAGCCACAGCCACTGGGTGTCGCAGGTGGCGGATCCGGAAGGCGAAGACTGTGATGCATAGTCCATGCAGGCCGGGTCTCCATTTGGGGCACCACGCAGGTGGACGGCGTCCCGCCACACATCATACCCTGAGACAGCCCACTCGTGCAACTGGACCCACACATACACTCCTTGCCCTCTCTGGTGCGAGCTTGGGGCTGCCTGTGCAAGCGCTAGCCTCGCAGGTGAGCATGCATATTGGGGGGCGAGGGGAGGACATGAGGGCTGGGGCGAAGATGACTGTATCACTGTCAGTTAGTACAAGGGATGACCCAGATGTGGAAAGGAAGAGACGTGTCCCGTGTGTACTGCAACTAGTCGCCAATCCAACTACCCCCATGTCCGGAATGTAAGCCCGCACCTAGGCCCGCCCATCCGCCACATCGAACATACCACCAGCACGACTACCTTCCCATTCGAAACACTGACTGGGGTTGGCGACCAGTGAACAATCATGTGTAGCCTACCCACGCGTACATGTGGGCCCTCCATGATCCATGTCACCTGCGGCAAAGACATGACATGCGCAATGAGGGAAGTGAGGAGAGCTGTCCGCCCCACGCGCAGAAGGTGCATCAGCTCCACAGACCCAGCAGCGAGTCCAGCAGGGGTCACATGTGCAGGGGCAGCTGTGCCTGGTGTGAAGGCACATGCATATAGACAGCACATCGACCAATGTGTAGTCTGCCCACATCCACAGTCCATCATCATGCGGACATAGGAATTGAACACAGGGCAACACATCTTAGCTGGTGCACCCACCGTGACCAACAATGCGCAATCATCGACGTACCCGCCCTGTGCATGGCCCCCCACCCAACGGAGGCACATCCAGTGCCACCATCCCACACACACAAGCCTTCCACGGAACATGCTGTGTCCAATGGTCAGTACAGAGTCAGCGCCCATCTGGTGGATCCTGAACAGGAGACACATGCACACACATGCCAGCTCCCACTATGTACGACTGCCACCTGGCACGTGCAATGTAACCTCTCACCTGTGACGTGTGACTGCAAGCACACAGCCGTCTTGGCATGGGGCTGTCAATGTGGACACCAGTCAATGTTTCGGGAGCTGTGATCCGTACAGTGCTGTACATAGGGTGCAGTGCTGACACCTACTACTGTCTCATATCCCCTCGTGCCACAGGTCCCACTTGTATTGGCCGCTCAGCCCGTGCCCACATCGTCGTCGTCGTGTGCCATACTCATCCAGCCTCGGAAGCAGTACCATGCTCAGCAGACACTCATGTTGCCGTGGCGTTGCCGCTTGACGAATATGCAGTCAGTCCCCATCAGCACGCCCCGCAAGTCATTGGGGCCTAGATCCCCATGTGCATGCACATGGCAGTGGTATGTCTCACTTGCCATTGCCATTGTTGGGAGACCTGTGTAAGTGTATTGTGGCCGTGCCGTCCCAGCTTGACAGCTGGGCTGTGGCTCATGTGCTTGCTCAGTCATGTCAGTGATGTGTATGCGAAATTGCTATGTGCCGTGTTGCTTTGACATGTGTCCTCTGCCATTTAACCCAGGCGGAGACCGAACATTGACCGCCCATACCAATTGCTGGCGGACATGGACGATACAGAGGTAATCAGGAAGTTTCGGCTGGACAGGCCAACTCTGCATCGACTGTGTGCCATGTTAGAGCCCCATCTCCGTCCCCGCAGGGTGTATCCGACTGCTGTCACCCCCACGGCTAAGGTGATGGCCGCCATGCATTTCTTCGCCACTGGGTCATTCCAGCACACAGTGGGCAGTGGAGGAGGGATGTCCCAGCCCATGTTCAGCAAGGTGCTGAGGGATGTACTGGCAGCCATGATGCTGTACCGGAACAGGTACATCCGCTTCCCCAGGGCTCGTGAATTGGCGGCAGTGAAGGGTGCATTCTATGCCCTTGGCAGAATCCCACACGTCGTGGGAGCCATTGACTGCACACATGTTGGCCTTGTTCCACCACAGGCCACTGAGCACCTGTACCGCAACAGGAAGCACACGCACTCCCTGAATGTGCAAGTGGTGTGCCTTGCGGACATGGTGATCACCCACGTGTGTGCCAAGTTTCCAGGCTCGGCCCATGACGCACACATAATGCGCAACAGCATCTTGCCACGACTGATGGCCAATCTGCAACAGGATCGTGGCTGTATTGTCGGTGAGTATGTGGAGTGGTGTAGCGTGCTGGTTGTGCGATGCTGTCCCCTGTCCAGTTGGAATAGCAACGGTTCTCTGTGTCCCTCACACCCAGGTGACTCTGCGTATCCGAATGGGGCATGGCTGCTCAGTCCATTGAGGAATCCTCGCACCCCAGCAGACGATCGCTACAATGAGGCACATGGGAGGACCAGACGTGTGGTCGAGCGTACCTTTGGCCTCCTCAAGTCCAGGTTCAGGTGCCTGGACCGCACCGAGGGTGCACTGGCGTACTCCCCACAGAAGGTGTGCCAGATAGTGGTGGCGTGCTGCATGCTGCACAATCTGGCCATTCGGAAGCAGATCCCCCTCATTGTGGATGACGGAGATCAACCAGGGCCCCAGCCCGCAGACCAGGACAGCTCGAGTGAGGTGGACAGCGGAGAGGAGGAAGCTGGGAATGTGCGCCAGCAGCTCATCGCCCGCTACTTCACTTGACGGTGAGTGTCCATGTACGACGGATGATGTGTCTGTATCTATGCAGGTGTGTGTGTGCTGTGTCAGGGTGGCCGTATGTTCACTGCGTGCAGTGTGTCAACGCTCCATGGCCAGGGTAGTATGCCACTGTTGGTGACTGTGGCATTGTGCCCTATTGCTCTGTGCGATGTGTGTACATTGCTTGTAGTTGTTGACATGTACTGTGTGATGGGTGTGTGACACACTCATTGAATGTGCTCCTGTTCTGTCTCCCACCCCTAGGTCCCTACAGGCCCTCCGGATTCCATTTCCATGCCACGCATCAGGTGCCTTTCCGCCCAAGGTGGCCGTTGTATTCCGTACAATAAAGACACAGGGCACAAACAGCAGTTAGTGAAAAAGGTGCATTTATTACAAACTGTGACATGTGATTGTGTGTAAGGTGATGACAAAAGTGGTGCGTGCAGTGACAATGAGCTGTCGGTCATGGCTGCGTGATGATCAGGGTGTACCCACTGGTTCTATGTCCATAGTCCAACACACACATGCCATCCAGCTGGCTGTGTGGAGTGGGATCGTAGAGCAAGTCAATGCAGTGGCTGGTCAAGGAAGGCTGGCGGAAGGCTGGCTGGCTGCCTCACTTGCGACTGGAGCGTGCGAAGTCCTCCCGGGAGATCTGTTTCCTCTTCAGACGGCCCCTTCCACGTTTGGGAGGGGGTGTGTGGTGGCGACCTGCTGGTGGTGGGTGAGGTGTGCTCACTGGCTGTGGACGCAGGGGAAGTGGACACTGCTGGCCGACCCTGCGCCCTAGCAGGTGGTGGCGGAGGTGGTGTTGCTGGCCTTGCCTGTGACCCCACCGCCACCACCAGCTGGCCCATGAGGTCCACGAGTTGGTCCATACGGGACACGAATTGGCCCATATGGGCGTCCATGGACCTCAGCACCCCCAGCACCTCCCGCGTGTCAGTAGCAGACCTGGCCCATTGTCCTTGGGCCTCTTCATAGGCCCCAAGGACTCTGTCCATTTGAGGCAGGGCATGGCTCCCAGGGAGACTGGCGTTTCCCTGACCCTGCTCCTCCTACCAGTCCTGCTGCCACCGGCCTGCCCACTAGCCACATTGCTCACCACGGTCCTCGCTGTGGCTCCCAGGGTGGATCCAGTCGGCCGGGCCACCACCTGCGCTGGGGCTGGTGCCAGCGAAGACGTGGTGGTGGTGGAGGCGGTGGTGGTCGGTGCGGCGATGGTGGCGGTTGCGGCAGTGGTAGTGGCCGCAATGACCGTGGGTGTGGCCGCAACGACAGTGGCAGCAGGGGACTGGGACTGTTCAGCATCCCTGGATGATGGGTTGGTGGGTAGGAGGGGTCCTGGGGAGCGGCTGGGCCCTGCCACGCCAGATGGGCCAGCTTGGTAGTCCGTGTCCGAAGAGGTGGACAGATCCTCCAGATCCGTGTGTCCTCGTTGGGGGCTTGTAGGCTGGCTGTGCTGGCTGCTGTCTCCATCCCCAGCGTCCAGCAGTTCGTCACCTGTGGAGAGAATGAGATTTGTTATTGTGTTGCACCTGGCGAAGTATGTATTAGTCGTCTGACATTGGCAGTTCGTGCAATCTCGTACATGGGTTTCCCGGAGGCGAGTGTGTGGCTGTGGCATCTGTAGGTGTGTGTGCTAGGCAATGGGACTGTGTGCTGTGCACATGTGGCATGGGACGGATTGGCTATGCCGATGGGAGTGTTGCTGTGCTCCTACTTATTGTGACTCTGGTGTATGCGGGCTCCAGGCCCATCCTGGGTCTGGTTTGTACTTTGCTTTTGGAGTTCATATGGAACGCTTAGGAACGCATATGGCAACATGGGGGCCATGCCCCAGATTCGCATTTGGGAGGGGATATGCTTTTGGGGTACATGCTGTGAGCCATGGGTGCCGAACGTGACATGTGTTGTGGCAGCATGACAGTGCATGGTCTGAGGTGTGTGCATGCCTGACATGCCCTGCATATTTGCTGTCTGTTGTGGTTACTGGACATGGCATTGGACGCATCGTTATGAGTGAGTGATAGTTGTGTGCCAGCCAACGTATTGCAGTTGTCCCATCTCCTTGGTGTGCGTGCTGCCCTGTGCCATGTGCATCACTGCAGTGCTCGGGGGGGTGTGGCCCATGTTGTGTGTTGTTGCTCACAGTGTGTCGTGCGCTTAATTGACTTCTGGCACATGGTTGGTCATGGGCATGTGTCTTAGCGTGACTGCTGTATGTGTGGCAGCTGTGCGGATGACATGCCTTTCATGAGACTGGGGCTGACGGATGGGATGGATGGTATGTTGTATGTGCATGGTGTGTCTGTGTGTTTGATGGGTTCAGTGGTGTTCGTGTGCATTTCTGTTGTTCCGCTCTGTTGCGTCTAGTGTTGTTTGTCTTACATAGGCGTAGTTGTGGGGTGTGTGGTTGACAGGCAGTAGGGGCTACATGGACAGGACTTCAATGGTGTTTCGGTTGTGTGTGATGAGTTGCACAGTGGCTGCCATGTGGGACTATGTTCAGTGTGGCTTGTGCATGCAGACGTGGCTCCTTGGGTGTTGCTATGTCTGTGATGGGTCATGTGGGGTGTGAGTCTGCTGTTCATGTCCGTGTGCACATTGTTCACTTGTTCGTGACGGTGGGCGGTGCTGCGTGTTCGTGTGCTACGTGACATGTCCCATGTGTTGGTGGTGTTATGGTCCTCATGCCTCCAGTAATCCAGCCCTGTCCAGTTTCCCACCTGCAAGTTGTTCGTGCGTGCACTGTACTGGATGCCACATGGCTCTAAGCGGGGGGTGCTCCATGTTGCAGGTCTGTGGGGGTGGGGGGGTGTAGTGGGTCGTGGGGGTGGCTGTACACCCACTGACACCGATTGCTGTGGACCGTGATGTCTGCCTTTCGGCTGTCGTTGTGCACTGCGGTGGCTGACACGTGGGTGTGGGGTGTGGGGGATGCTCCTCCTTGCTGTGCTGTGGGACTGGGGGCCTGGTGGGTGTTGTACTTCAGCTGTCCCCCTCCGACCCACTGCACTTTGTGTTCCTGCCACTTACCTGTTACTTGTCGGTTGGTGCAGCTGTGCCTGACACATGGGTGTGGGGAGTGCTCCACCTTGCTGGTCTGTGGGAGTGGGGGCCTGGTGGGTGTTGTACTTCAGCTGTCCCCCTCCGACCCACTGCACTTTGTGTTCCTGCCACTTACCTGTTACTTGTCAGTTGGTGCAGCTGTGGCGGACACATGGGTGTGGTGGGTGCTCGTTGTGGCGCTTCTGGCATATTTGGGGACCTGTTGGTGGTTACGTGGCTGGCTTAGTGTACACATGTCCCCACGCATCTTACAGTTGTTCGGTTTGGCCTGTGTGTGGTAGTGTCTGTTGCATGTGCGTGTGATGTGTTGTGTATTGTGTGCTGGACATGGGGGTGTTTGTCCCTGGGAGCTGTGGCATGGTGGTTGCGCATGTGTGTACATAGCGGTGTGCTGGTATACATTAGTTTGTACTTACCAGCCTCCACTCCCCCTGCTAATCCGGCGAGGATCTCCGGATGGATTACGACTCGCACCTTCTCCTCCCACGCTTTGAAGGTCTTAAAGAGCGCGGGATTCCCTCCGCCAGTGACGGCAGCCAGCTCTCTGTTTTTGCCCTCCTTCTTCTTGACCAGGCTCTTTACGTCATTCCAACGTTTGTTTATCTCGGTTCTGTTCCTGGGCAGGGTCCCGACTGCATTGACCTGGTCTACGATCCGGGTCCACATTCTGTTTCTGGTGGCTAGTGGTGTGTGCTGGACCATGTTCCCATAGATTTGTGGGTACACCTTGATGATCTCGTCGACCATGACCGTCAGCTCCATGGGCGTGAACTTGGGCATCCTTTGTGGTGCCATGGTGTTTGTGGTGCTGGTGCGGTGTGTGTTGTGTAATGTGCAGGGGGTTTGTGGTGCCGGTGTTTGGTGGTGGTGGTGGTTGTGATGTGTGCGTTTCTGTGGTGTGCTGCTGTCCTTGCTGTGTCACTGTGTCCTCTCCTCTCCTCTCTGGTTTGCAATGTAGCAAGGGGTTGTGGTCTGTGGGAGTGCTGCTTTTGTACTCACCTATGTGGGTGTGTCCTCATGGTCTGTTGTTTTCAGGTGTGTTGTGTCTGGGGTTCTGGCCTTTGTATTTTTTGTTTGTCCGGGGGGTGTTTTCGGGATGTGTACTGTGCTTGTGTATTTGTGCGTGCCTTGCTGTGTGGACTTGTTGGCCATGTTGTGTGCGGATGGTTTCTGTGCAGGTACGTGGGCGCCATGGCTTCTGCCGTGTCGATTCTCATCGGCGTTGTTTGCGCTAGCGGGCGGTATATTTGTTGTTTTTCCGCGCTCATGGCGGTGCGATCGTAATTTCACGTGCGGTGTGTCGGCCGTGTGGGCGGGCGGTTTTGTGTTGTCGTGCGTGTTTCCGTCCGTGGCGGGCGGTTTGACTCCGACTCGGACGATGGCGGGCGTTATTTTGTATGATTTTTCCGCCGATGGCGGTTTTCAGTTTGTGTACTCATAATGGCGTGGTCGGTGTTCAGGCGGTGTGTGCGGGCGGATTTTTGCCGCTTCCATGCCTGGCGGATTTTTTTACGCCGGGTATCGTAATGTGCCCCAAAGTTTGCTATTGCCGTAACTTTGGACATCGGGCAGAAAATGCCAAACTATGGCATTATGGGACAGGTAGTCCTGCGTTAGTTCTTTCAGTAGTTACGGCGCTGCTGACACGTAAGCTTGGTGTCAAATGATACTGGGTAACATACATTATTGCACATGGAATAAATTGTTGATGTCTATTCATATAAATGGTTTCTGCATTATGTAACTATGACTGCATTTATTCGCTAATTGTTTATAGACAAAAGTACAAGATTACTTCACGCAGCAGACATGGAGCAAGCAGAATTTTGTTTATTCAACCTGGCATTTCTGGTTGATGGCATATGTACTCAACCCTCAGTGTACTTTTAATTAATTTTTTACTTCAATGAGAAGTGGTTGACGCCATATGGTATTAATTAGAAATGGGCGTAATGTATTAAGAGCTGCGTTTCTATTTTATTTCCAAGACTTACACAATTTCACATTTTGCAAGTTATTTCTGCTTGATTGAGCAGTTGTTTAGTAGTGTAATCTAATTTGATTGAATGTGTTTCCAGCTCGGGTAGTATGTTTTCCATATCCATGCACTAAGCACTATATATGCTGTGAAAAAATGGCATCCATCTGATTGATAAAGGCTGTTGTACAGCCGAAACGTTTCTCTCTCATCTGCATGGTCGCGAGGGACCCTTTTCATTAAAAAGAAGCCGTAATCTTACAAGCTTCATGTACGTGCCTTTTTCCTGTTGGAGCAAACCGTTTTGTGCATATATATATATATATATATATATCAACCTCCAATCCCGCCTCTCAACCAAAAGACTGGTCTGACACAGCTCGGGTCGCCTCAAGGTAAGGTTTTTAATCCACCACTTGGCACAACAGAATTCATGCACGTACACAGGGAAAACACCTGGCAGATGCGTTTCGGCGAATGCCTTCTTCAATGCCAGCTTCGTGTTGACCAGTTCATTTCTCGTGGGGCTTTGAAATACTGGATGATGGAATCCTATTGGAGCTCTGTCGTGCAATCACAGAGAGCGGGCTACGAAGTCTCAGCCCACAGTTAGTACTGTCCTTTCTTTTATAATTCAAAGCCCCCGGTGTGCAGCCAATTGTGTCCAAAATCCCACCAGCAGAGCATGCAAGCGGTCCCACTCCGGGAACTTGGTTAAGTAACCTGTTCGTGCATGTGATAATGCTCTGACAACGTCAGCTGTTGAGCCGCCTACTCCCCGCTGTGGCATAATCAATGGCGGTTCTCCTCACCTGGTAGCTTCCCGTTCAGCAGTCAATCTGCTGCTCTCTCCCCATTGCCAAACAGTATCTCAGCCGGGGGGCGCCGCCAGGGCTGGACTGGGCAACAAAACCGGCCCTGGCAAAATGCTCCACCGACCCCCCCGGGGGAGAGGGGGGTGCGGACGAGCTATTTGCTAGGGCCGGTTTCGGACGATTTTGTTACAGGGGGCCGATATTGCCGGCCCCCGGTAACAAAAACGGTCCCCCAGGGGGCCAAAACCGGCCCCCACCCTGGCGGCCCACCGGGGAAACGCCCGGTGCCCGCTACGGCCAGTCTGGCCCTGGGCGCCGCGGTGTGCAACCAACACTTCACCAACAGTTGCCGGCAATCCGAGGTGCTCCAGAACAAGAGGCGTGTCAATATGCAGCACCGACTGCTGCCCAATATCAACCTCCAATCCCGCCTCTCAACCAAAAGACAGGTCTGACACAGCTCGGGTCACCTCAAGGTAAGGTTTTTAATCCACCACTTGGCACAACAGAATTCATGCACGTACACAGGGAAAACACCTGGCAGGTGCGTTTCTGCGAATGCCTTCTTCAATGCCAGCTTCGTGTTGACCAGTTCATTTCTCACGGGGCTTTGAAATACTGGATGATGGAATCCTATTGGTGCTCTGTCGTGCAATCACAGAGAGCGGGCTACGATGTCTCAGCCCACAGTTAGAACTGTCCTTTCTTTTATAATTCAAAGCCCCTGGTGTGCAGCCAATTGTGTCCAAAATCCCAGAGCATGCAAGCGGTCCCACTCCTCAACCTTGGTTAAGTAACCTGTTTGTGCATATGATAATGCCCTGACAACGTCAGCTGTTGAGCCGCCTACTCCCCGCTGTGGCATAATCAATGGTGGTTCTCCTCACCTGGTAGCTTCCCGTTCAGCAGTCAATCTGCTGCTCTCTCCCCATTGCCAAACAGTATCTCAGCCGGGGCGGGCGCTGCGGTGTGCAACCAACACGTCACCAATATATATATAGATGGTGCACAGACATAATATCGAGGTTTTTTTTTCGAACCACAGAAATATCGAGTTGGAAATATCGAAGGGACAGAATATCGACATCAAGAATAGCGGTGACCAGAATATCGACCTAAAGGTAAGTAATATCATTTTTGTTAATATCGAAGTTAGTAATATCATTTGCAAAAATATCGTTGTTAATAATATTGATGTTTATATTAGTGTTATGTATTTTAGTATGTATTTTATATGTCTGTGTTTTATATTTTGTGTTAAGTATTGTATTTTTTGTTAAATATATGTATTACATTTTTAAAAGTTAGTAATTTTTATCAAAGTAAAGTTTGCGTTTTAGTACCGTAGCGGGTTGTGGGTTTATAGGGGAATAGGGTGGGAAGTAATTTCATTATAGTAAATTAAATAATAATTTTTAGAAAATATTAATTATTTTTAATTAAATTTTGCGTTTTAGTTCTGTAGCGGGTTGTGGGTTTATAGGGGAATAGGGTGGGAAGTAATTTAATTATAATAAAGTATTTATTAATTTTTATTTAATGGTATTGATAAATAATTTATTGTTAATTAATTATTAATTGGTAATTAATTTTTATTAATTGATTAATTGATAATTATATTAATTGTGTTAATTTATTTTAGGAGTGGGTTGTGGGTTTATAGGGAATAGGGTGGGAGGTAAATTAATTATAATAAAGTAATTAATAATGTTTATTTATTGGTATTGATAATTAATTTATTGTTAATTAATTATTAATTGGTAATTAATTTTTATTCATTGATTAATTGATTATATTAATTGTGTTAATTTATTTTAGGAGCGAGGTGTGGGTTAATAGGGGAATAGGGTGGGAAGTAATTTAATTATAATAAAGTAATTATTATTTTTTATTTATTGGTATTCATCATTAATTTATTGTTAATTAATTATTAATTGGTAATTAATTTGTATTAATTGATTACTTGATTATTATATGAATTGTGTTAATTTATTTTTACCAGTGGGTTGTGGGTTAATAGGGGAATAGGGTGGGAAGTAATTTAAGTATAATAAAGTAAGTATTAATTGTTATCTATTGGTATTGATAATTATTATATTGTTAATTATTTATTAATTGTTTATTTAATTAAAAAAAATATTAAATTGATAATCATGTTAATTTTAACCCTCTGCTATCCAACACTTTCCCTACAGTTACAGTCTCTGGAGTGGGAATAGTAATTTTTACCCCTACGCTATCCAACACTTTCCCTACTGTTGCACTCTCTGGAGTGGGAATAGTAATTTTAACCCCTTCGCTATCCAACACTTTCCCTATTGTTGCAGCATCTGGAGTGGGAATAGTAATTTTTAGCCCTACGCTATCCAACACTTTGCCTACTGTTGTACTTATTGGAGTGGGAATAGTAATTTTTACCCCTACGCTATCTAACACTTTCCCTAATGTTGCAGTCCCTGGAGTGGGAATAGTAATTTTAACCCCTACGCTATCCAATACTTTCCCTACTGTTGCACTCTCTGGAGTGGGAATAGTATTTTTACCCCTACGCTATCCAACACTTTCCCTACTGTTGCAGCTTATTGGAGTGGGAATAGTAATTTTTAGCCCTACGCTATCTAACACTTTCCCTACTGTTGCACTCTCTGGAGTGGGAATAGTAATTTTAACCCCTACGCTATCCAACACTTTCCCTACTGTTGCACTCACTGGAGTGGGAATAGTAATTTTTACCTCATCGCTATCCAACACTTTCCCTACTGTTGCACTCAGTGGAGTGGGAATAGTAATTTTTACCCCTACGCTATCCAACATTTTCACTACTGTTGCACTCTCTGGAGTGGGAATAGTAATTTTTACCCCTACGCTATCCAACACTTTCCTTACTGTTGCACTCACTGGAGTGGGAATAGTAATTTTTACCTCTATGCTATCCCAAACTTTTCCTACTGTTGCACTCTCTGGAGTGGGAATAGTAATTTTTACCCCTACGCTATCCAACACTTTCCCTACTGTTGCACTCACTTGAGTGGGAATAGTAATTTTTACCACTACGCTATCCAACACTTTCCCTACTGTTGCACTCACTGGAGTGGGAATAGTAATTTTTACCCCTACGCTATCCAACACTTTCCCTAGTGTTATACTTTCTGGAGTGGGAATAGTAATTTTATCCCCCGCTATCCAATATTTTCTCTACTGTTTTATGTAGTGTATAATTTATTTTTAAAAGATTAAAAATATTGTCATTTTTTAATTTTTTATTTGTATTTTTTATATTTTGATTTATATTATTCGTTTTTTTGTATATATGTATTTATAATTTTTTTAATGTTTTTTAACAATTTATAAGTTATTAAAATAATTATTTATAAATATTATTAAGTAAGTATATATATTATATTTTATACGTATATATGTTTAATTTATTTTTATATTATATGTATTAGTTATAATTTTAAACATTTTAAAATAATTTTAACTATGTTTATTTTAATTATATGTATTATTTACTTTATTTTGCATTATTTTTTAAACAATAAAAAAACGATATTTTCAACAACGATATTTTTGACAACGATATTTTTTTATCGATATTTTTTTACTTACCATCATGTAGAAAGGACTTCGATATTGTGACCATCGATATTTCCGCTCCGATATTTTTGTCGTCGATATTTGTGTAGTCGATATTCTGTCAGTGATTCATATGGATATATAGTGTAAAAAGTTTCATTATTTTGAAAATTAAGTAGTTTATCATTTAAAAAAATCAGAATAAACCTACTTTTTAAAAATATAATGAAGCTAAACTTGTATTAAAAATTCTAAATTACTGTAAATTTCTATTATTACTATTATTAAATTAACCTACCATTACAATATGTTTTATTTGCTATAATAAATGAATATGTTCAATTCATTTGCCCTATACTTTACCATAGAGAGATCTCCGCTCCAATGCTGGAGAGCACCACCTACATGTAAAAAGTTACTAGCAGTAATTATTTGACCGAACGGTTTACAGCACTGAACTACATTTGCATTTCAGAATTGTCGATTTTGTTAATTCAATACTGATCAATCAGAAAGTCTGCTATTCATTTGTCCTACCCTTAAAATGTTATGTGAATCCCTTGCATTTTATTTTATACACAATCAAGTTCACAATTAATATGAAATTTATTTAATACTTGATGCACCTCGAAAGTCAAAAGGATATTAATTTTGTTTTTAAGTAAATATTTAATTTATTAAATGTGCGTTGGTTGTATATTTGAGCCATACAAATTACATATTGTTGGTCGATTTCTCTCATTCAGCAAATAACCATTATTATTGTCAATCATCATCATCATCTTATCATCATCACCACCATCATTTATATAAAACTGGCCAAAATGAGCAAAATTGATCTCTCATGCTTTTGAAAATGTGTAAACACTATCCTCTTTAAAATTGATTCTCTCTTTTCAGTTTATGGCAAGACTTGCCTAGATCTTATTACCTTTTAACTCTCTCCTTTCTCATGTCCTGTCATTGGGTGACACTTCAATTTCTTTTACGATTGCTGCAGATAATTCACAAAAGGATCACAAAAAACTCATCAATACTCTATGGTCCTCTTTACAAGTTAAGGATTCAGTTTCAGATCCCTGTTCCAACAAGATTTAGCACAGGGATAAGAATTAGCAGTCGTTTGGTAATTATCAAACCTTTGCAGTTTTTGCCTTATAAATTGCATCAGATCAAATAGGCTGAAATATGCCATGACTCATATTGAAGTTGAAAACTAGGAACAGGAGGTATATGGAAAATGCTTCACTCTAGTGTAATGGTATTTACCATATGGTAAGTACCTCACACTGTTACTTCCAAATTGTAAATCAGCAAATCATTGTCACACCAAGGGACACTCACCTGAAATCCCGGGTTATCTTGCAGAAGCGATGATCTTCCAAAACTTCCCCTTGAGGTTAATCCTTAGCATTAGAAGAGATAGCTGATATCCTTGACTAACCCTAAGGGGTAGTGGGGTTTGGGGAGAGAGAGGGAAAGCAATGGTTCTGGTGTGAGTCAGAGCTTCTGTGTAAAGGATGGTGAATGGGTGTTAATGCTTCTGAGCTGGACCCCTCAAGCTCTAGAGGCAAGACACACTCCTTCAGTCAAGAGGGTTACTCTGAAATGAGAACACAATCACTTCAGACAACCGTACACTCAGCTTGAGGTGTGAGTCCTTAATGAAAAATACCAAACAAGAATTACTATAAGGAACTTAAGTCCACATGAAGCACTGACTGCCACACTGAATACTGTGCACATTTTCTTTAGCCTCTTCTCATATGGTTTCAAAATCTTCAAATGTCCTTAACATTATGTTACTTCACACAACTAGTCAATTTCCTATAGCCAAGGCATCCTTATTTAAACTCAAATTGCTAGAGTGTCCTTGAAGAAAAAGTAAATACCAAAACTAAAAGCTCATGGTTAGTGCACTAACCTGATGTCTGTGTAATGGGCCAGACTAGCTGTAGCATTAAAAAGAATGAGAGGATGGTCATAGTCAAGGCGATGTGTGTACAGCAGTGCCAGCTGATCGACCAGGTTTCTGGAATCAAGATTGTTGAAAGCTGTCCAAAGGGACAGATTTACAAGAGGGACTGCTATCTCCCGGTAGCAAGCAAAGTTGTCCAGGTTATTCTCGTCACAGGTGACTGGGCTGGCCCAGACGGGGTTCCGATAGATATTTTTAAACATAATGTTGACTTTTGGTCCCCCATTTTATTTAATCTTTTTAACGCAATTTCTGATGGTGTGCTGCCCGCAACTTGGGCCGAAAGTGTGATTGTCCCTATTTTTAAAAAAGGCAATAGAGCTAGTGCAAAATGTTACCGCCCGATTTTCCTCCTTGATTCCACATTTAAACTTATGGGCAGAATCTTGCTAGCCAGATTAGAATGCTGGGTTAAGGATAAAAACATTCTATCCGAAGCCCAATATGGTTTCAGAAGGGGAATCGGTACGGTTGAGCAGTGCATTAACTTAGAATTGCTCATAGGGAAATACACCTTAGCAAAAGCGGGTTTACTCCATCTCTGCTTTGTTGACCTCTCCAGCGCATTCGACCTTGTAAACCACACCACGTTATGGCAAACGCTGGAAGGGATGGGTGCCCCACACAATATCATTAGCCTTTTGTCGCAAATATATGTCCATCTAACATCAAAGATACGATATGGACAGAATGGGGAATGCACTACGCACTTTAGAGTAACCCGAGGGATCAGACAAGGATGTGTCCTTGCCCCCTTTTATTTTCCTTGTACATCAATGGAATTGACTTCTTATTGCAGAGTTTGAAGGCTGATGCTCCTATCGTTGGTAAACGTGTAACACCAGTTTTATTATATGCTGACGATGCAGTCCTGATTTCCAGGACTGCCAACGGCCTTCAACTATTGATAGATAACTTTTCTAATTTTATGACCGGTAAAGACTTAGCAATAAATTTGTCCAAGACCTTGGTTATGACGTGTGGAAAAGGTAAAGTCAAAAGTAGAACCCATTACGTTGATGGTGTACCAATTGAAAGGACATCAACTTTTTCTAATCTGGGGTTACTCTTTAACTGTAAAGGTACTTGGAATGCACATATTGATTTATGTAAATTGAAATTTTTAAGGACAAGTGAGGCTATTTTTAGATTTTCTCAAAGAATAGGCAATAAGCCAGTGCGAGAGATTTTAAAACTATATGGAAGCAAATGCATAGCAGGGGTATGCTATGGTGGAGCATTATGGGGTATGGCAGATACTTCCCCACTGCAAACTCTTGAAAATAAATTTTTACGGAGAGTGTTATCAGTTCCCAATTCCACAGCTACCTATATTGCCCATAGGGAAACAGATGTACCTTTTTTAAGCGATATGATTAGTATGTCTGCTCTAACACTATGGTATCGAATCTGGATAAAGGACGAAACTCACTTTACTAAGGAAATTATACGTGATTGTCTCACCTTCGACCATTGGAAGAAAATACCATGGCTACAATATATCAATGGTCTTCTTATTGAGTGTGATGTGAAACTTGACCATAGAGACCCTATGAGTATAGAGAATTATAGTAAGGGGAGTTAAAAGGAGACTTTTATATCCAGGGAAAAAATAAGGGAAGCCGTGTTGTGTACCAAATCAAGTGTTAGATCATATCGTGAAGGACCTTTATCGTTGGGAACCCAGCCATACCTCATTTTCATTAGAAATACCCAAAACAGATTTTATTTAACTAGATTAAGGCTGTGTACGCTGCATTTCCAGATAGCATTCCCAAAGATGGGTAAATGGAGCGCAAACCTGCCAAAGTGTCCGTGTGATGGTAAATCCGCCCAGAGCACTCTGCACTTTGTACTGTTTTGCAACTTTTATAGGGACTTAAGGACATCAATTCTACGCCCACTTTTTATCTCTAACAGATTGTACTCCTATAAAACCGCTTTTTATTTTGTTTGTAATTTAGAACATGTTTCGATATGTAATGCGGTTATTGCCTTCACTCAATTGGCCATTAAGCGAAGGAAGGAACTTTTATACTTGGAATCACTGGTTTATGAATTGGAATAGGTTGTACACTCTTTGTTTCGAAAACTTTGATCTATTTTAAATGCATTTTTAGCCTTGTAGTTCTTATGTGCTGTAATATAAAATTAACTGATTGCAATGTTTGTACCTACATTTGTATTTAAATATGACTTTTTTTATGGTGGAATATGGTCGTAGGAGGATGTACTTTGGGGAAATAATTTGACTACTGAAATTTTTTTATGATTGTTTGTTTTTTATGAAGAATGCTTTTATGGATATATATTTATATACCGAATAAAGCTGTTTTGACTTGACTTGACTGGGCTTGGAACTTGACTTGACTTGACTGGGCTTGGAACTCAAGGATGGCACTGAAGGGAGATACAATTAGAAGGCTGTCTCTGGCAGGAAACTGGGGTAGGAAATAGAAGGTTGAATAAATAAAGACATTAGGCACTAAAGCCTTCCTGGAGATTACTGAGTGTTTTTTATTGCATAGTAGGCTGTTTCTTGTAGGAGATTGGGGCTGAAATTGAGGCCTTTAAATACATGGCAGAACAGTCAAACAAATGAACAAGCAAGCATATCAGGTAACCTTGAGATCAGCAGGAAACAGAGGCTTTTAAGCAATCAGCATCACATGTTTGTTCATACAGAAATTCCAAGCATTTGCACTCAGTTAAACAGATCTTGAAACAGTGCACTCAAACTAAAGTACATACCATGCCAAAATAAAGTGCTCACCAGAGTACATGGGACCTGTCCAACTAGAAAACAGTGACAACAGTGGAGAAGAAAGAGCACAGGCAGACCAGGGTATGGCAATCATTTCTTTAAGCTCTCAGATTAACACAACTGTAGATAGGTGTTAGCAATTGGGTTTTTGGTTGGCAGAGATATGCACCCTGTCCATGCAGGAACCAGAATCCTAGTCAGGGTAAATTAGATACACACCATAAAGTAACCTGCGCTCAACCTCTGGTAGCTTGGCACAGAGCAGGCAGGCTTAATTTAAATGGCAATGTGTAAAGTATGTGTGCAACACTTCAAACAGTAACACAGTGAAAACACCACAAAAGACTCCACACCAGCTTAGAAAAATGGCTTCTATTTTTATGAACAAGACAAGACCAACATGACAAAAATCCAATAAGTATAACCAGAGTTGGATTTTTAATCATTAAATGAAAAAATAGTGTTTAAAATCTTAAATCACTAACAAGGGCTATCTGGTTACTCTGTACTGGGACAAATCTGAAGGTTCAGGCTGACTGCGCTGGAGCGTTGGTTGGCTACAGTGACGAGCCTTGGCCCGCTGAAAAGTACCTTACATGCACCGTCAAAGAGGCCAAAATGCGTGAAACAAATGATCATGCGCTGCCGTCGAAGCCCAGGTTTGTGGGCGATGCATTGTCATTGTGCCACGTAAATCGGGGATGCATCGTCGTCGAACTTCAGGATGAAGGCGATGCATCAGAAACTGGAGGCGATGTGCCAAGCAGTCAGAGATATGATGTGTTCAGTCCTTGCAGCAGTGCTGATGAGTAGCCCTTGAGGGAGATATGTTGGGTCCGATAGGCACAACAGCATCTATGTGTGGTTTCTGACAGTTGCAACACTTTATTCCCACGTCAAAGTGCCCAGACTGGATTGGCACTACATGGCAAGGCACGACTTGCAGCAAGCAAATTATTTGTAAGTCTTTGATGTCCCTGAGACTTAGAACAGGGGGCAACCCTTCGAGTCACTCTGGCTTCAAGTGAGATGGGTCCTGTTTTTCCCCTGCATGGAAGAGTAAAGCAAGCAGCAGGGCAGCAGAGCAGAAAAGCAGTTCTTCCAGACTAGCAGTCCAGCAGAGTGACTATCCTTGTAGCAGCACAGCAGTCTTTTCTCCTGGCAGAGTTCTTTACAGTTCCAGTAGTGTATTGAAGTGATAGGGCCCGAAGTCCAGTATTAAACCCAGTGGTGCCTTTGAAGTTGAGTGACTTCAAAGAGAGGTGTGGTGCAGTGGCCAGAGTGGCTGACTCCAGAGGGCAGGGATCACGGCTCGATCCACGGCACCGGTTGCAGCTCAGAATCATGTGAAACTGGGCAATAGCTCACTTTATCTCCCCGACGGACCCCAGCACCTTGAAACCTGAAGGGGTGATTTTTTCGCACTTTACAAATATAGATTAATATAAGAAGGGCTTTGAAGTGCACAGAGGTCCTCCCTCCCAGCTCTGGCTCCAGAGTCACTCCAGGGGTGTAGACAACCCTAAGTGTGAGGACAGGCCACAGTCTATTCAGGTGTAAGTGTCATCTCCTCCCTCCCATCCTGCCCAGGTTAACCCATCAGGATGCGGTCGGCCTCTCAGTCACTGCTAAGCTCCATTTGTGTGTGGCTGTTGAGAGGGACTGCACAAAGTTTAGCTGTCACCCATCCCAGACGTGTATTGGAGGCAGTCGGTAGGCACACAGGGCTAAGAGTAGAAAAATGATGGGGCATATTATCAAGGGCCATATCGCTGCTTTTTTGGCTTTAAAATCCCCAAAAGCGGCGAGATATTCATCGCACTATTAACAAGCTCACGCTAACCCTTGTTAGCGCTTGTTCTCGCGCGATGCCTGACGTTTTTTTTTCGCCCTGCATGCCATCGCTAATGACATGCAAAGTAGGCGTTCCTGAGTAAAACAGCATGGGAGAACTCGCTAACACGGCTTCGCGGTGTTATCAAGCCGGCAGCAGACCCGCGAAGCGATGATAATAATCGCGCTAAGCCCCCTTTATCGCAGAAATTTAACTCCTGCTATAAAGTTGACTTAGCCATGTTAATAATGGGAGGTGGATTGCAAGGCTAAGGCCACAGGGGCTTTTCAGCGAGGTTTTCATTATCGCTCAAAAAATATCGCAGCATTTCCCGCGCTATTCCCGCGTTTTGCTGCTATCGCTGGATTTTTTATCGCCTTTGAGATAAGCGTTGATATTAACGCACTAACTCGGCGATGAAATCCAGCGATAGCAGGCGATAGAAAAAAACGCGCTAAGCACGCCCTGCGATATTTATCGCAGTTTGTTGATAATATGCCCCTATATCTTTCTTAAAGTAAAAAGAACAAATGATGGATGGAATGCTGAACTATGTCAAACACTCAGTGCATAGATTTGGGCCTAAATCCATTGTTTTCTTGCTCACCACACCATTCCAGTTTGGACCCAGCCATATGCAAACTAGGCTTGACCCTCCGAACTCTAGTCCAAACTGCCAGACCAGGTCCTCCCCGGACTGGAAACAAGGATCCTAGGCCCATTTTTGGGATATGACCCAGGTGTGGGTTAACCGTCCCACTTAGGGTGACCAATGCAAAAAGAACAAATCAGTTTGCACAATGAATTCCTTAGAACAGTCAGGGGCCTTGAGCACAGGAGCTGTGCAAATGGCCTGCTTTAGGGCATCGAATGCTGTTTGGCATGCCTCTGTCCAAAGCACATTTCTGGGCTGCTTTTTCGAAGTCAGCTCAGACAAGTGGGGAACAAGGGTGCCATATCCCTTGCCAATACTCCTGTAATAACCTGTGAGGCATAGGAAGGCCCTCACCTCAGTTTGGGGGGCTCCAAGGTCATGATAGTCTCTATCTTGGCCTGGAATGGCTGCACCTTGCCCCTGCCCACCAGGTGTCCCAAGTAGCGGCGGCCAGCACAGGTAAGTGGGGTAGGGCGGAGCAGGGTGTGGCGGGGGAGTCAGCAGAGGGCAGAATAGGTATTATTTATTTATTTAATTATACCTATCCCATCGTCTGTCTACTTAAAGCCCCCGCCCCACCACATTTGCCTGTGCCGGCCGCAGCTGGTCCCAAGTACATCACAGACCCCTATCCTATATGGCACTTACTGGCCATGAAAGTATGGCCTGCCTTTTGTAGGGCCTGAAGCACTTCATGCAAGTGAAAAAGCTGGTCCTTCCAGCTGCCACAGAAGACAGCTATGTCATCCAAGTAAGCAGCACTGAAGGCCTCCATTCTGGTCAAGACCTGGGTCACCAGCCTCTGGTAGGTGGCAGCAGCATTCTTTAACCCAAAGGGCATCATTATGAACTGGTAGTGGCCCTCTAGGGTTGAGAAGTCTGACCTCTCCTTGACTCTTTTGGTTAGGGCAATCTGCCAGTACCCTGAAGTAAGGTCAAAAGTGCTCAGGAACTAGGCAGCCCCTAACCTATCAATCAGCTCATCAGCCCGGATATGGGATGCGCATCAGCTTTTGTGACTGAATTGAATCCCCTGTAATATACACAGAAACTGAGCTCTGGTGTATCGCTCGGTGGAGCAGCATTTGATATTAGCACCACAGGGTTGGGCCAGGGGCTACTTGAGGGTTCAATCACCCCCAATTCCAGCATCTTAGAAACCTCATCTTTGATGCTGTCTCTCACTTTGTCAGACAGCCTATAGATTTATTCTTGAGAGGGAGGCTGTCTCCTGTGTCCACATCATGGGTACAGAGATGGGTAGTCCCAGGAGTAAGGGGAAACAGAGAGGAGAATTGTCCAATTAGCTGGTGACAATCCCTCTGCTATTCTGAAGTCAGGGGAGGGGAAATGTTTGAACCTTCCACTGACCAAGCCTTCTCTTTGGAGGCTAAGAGATCAGGTAGGTTCACACTCCTCTTCCTCCTCTCCATCTGTCATAAGCAACATGGTGACCTCAGACCTCTCAAAGTGTAGTTTTGGATGGTTGATGTCGAGCACCCTCTGATGGTGCCTGGGGTTCTTGAGGTACACCTGGTAGGTGACCTACCCCTTCCTCTCGACTATCTCATAGGGGCCTGTCCAATGATTTTGGAGGGCCCTGGGCTTCACAGGTTCCATAGCCCACACTTTCTGCCCAGGCTGTAATTCCACACAGGTCGCCATTTGGTCATATTCATTACCTCCTGGCTGGCCTCTAAAATGTCAGAAGGTTGCTTCCACAACTTGGCCATCTGGCTCCTGATGACCAGCATGTAATTAACTACATCATGGGAAGTTTTCCTGGGAGCTTGCTCCCACAACTTCTTGACCAGACAGAGAGGTCCCCCTACAGGATGACCATACAGAAGCTTAAAGGGGCTAAATCAAACCGAGCTCTTTGGCACTTCTCCGGAAGCAAAGCAGAGGCATGGCAAGAGGACTTCCCACTTATGCTTCAGGGCCTCAGGCAGGCCCTTGATCATGACTTTGAGGGTCTTGTTAAATCATTCAACCAGCCCATTGGTTTGTGGATGATATGGGGTAGAGAACTTATATGTAACTCCACACGCCTTCCACATTGACTACATATAAGCAGACATGACGTTGGTGCCCCTGTCAGACACCACTTCCTCGGGGAAACTCACTCAGGTAAAAATCCCCATTAGGGCTTTAGCCACTCAAGTGCAGCTGAATTTTTTTGACTAGAGAGATCACCTCCGGCTACCTTGTGACATGAGCCAGCAGAACCAGCATAAACCTGTTCCCAGAGGCTGTCTCTGGATCCATGGGCCCCACAATGTCAATGCCCACCCTCTCAAAGGGGGTGCAATGACAGGCAAGGTAATCAGGGGAGATTTCAGCTTCTTCCCTGTCTTCCCACTGGCCAGAAATGTCAAGCTAGTCCTACAGAAGATATCTGAGGAAATCTTCATCATGGGCCATTAAAAGTGGGGCGCAAGCCTGACAAATGTCTTGCCATGGCCCAGAAGTCCTGCCAGGGGTATCTTATGAGCCAACCCCAGTAGGAAGACCCTGTAGCATTGGGGGACCACCAGAGCCCTTGTTGCCCCATGGATGAGTGCCTTAGGCTCACTGTACAGGAGGTTGTCCTCCCAATAAATCCATTGACTACTAGAAACATCTCCTACTGCCTGGGCTTCAGCCTGTTGCCTCATGCCCGCCAAAGCTGGGCATTCCTTCTGTGCCTTACAGAAGTCCTCTATGGTGGGCCCTCCTTCTACTTGCCATCCAGTAAGTTAAGGCAGGTCACCAAGGGAGACAATGTTCTCTCCACTGGGCTCCAGGGCAACCTCCTCTGGCGCCCCATCCACCTCAGCTGGGAGACAGTCAGGTGCTGACGTCCCACACCCCTTGCCCTTTCTTTTCTTGGCAGCTGTCTGGGCCATTTGTCCAAGCTCCAGACTTCCTTGACTCCCTTACTGGCAAGCCTTGGACCTTGTGATTGCACATACTCTCTCAGTCAACCCTAACAATTCCATGTGTGACCTAAGCTCACCTTCCTTACTGGTAATATCCTCTAGTTCATTCCCTAGCAAACAATCCACAAGCATCGCTGGGCTCCCAGCTACTTTCAGAAGACCTGAGACCTCCCCACTCAAATTTATCAAGGGCCACTGGGTAGTGACCCTCACGATTGTCTGCTACCACAACCTGGTAGAATGTATTGGGAAAAATCTGCTCTGGGGCCACCAGCTGACTCCTTACCATAGTCATACTGGCTCCTGTGTCCCTCAGAGCCTCAACACCTAAGCCTCAACACCTTGCCCATTGATGGTAACCTACTGTGTACACTTTGAAGTATTGTATGGCATATGTGTTTTGGGGTCATCTCCCTGTCACCCAGGGACACTAGCGTAACCTCACTGAGTTTTCCCCATTAACTGAGACAGACTCCTCCCAAAGCACTACACAGACCACCCTTGGTATCTTTCCTTCAGTGGGAGGCTATGCCCTCTTGGGACATTAGAGATCCCCCTTGCAGTCTCCATACTCATAGCACTCAAGGCACCTAAAGGGTTTACTCTAATTCTTCTCAGGGAAGCTCTTTTTCTGGTGGCCACATTGGGACTGGGACCCTTTCCCCTTTGGGGTCCTTTGGATAGCTCCTTTTTTTGCCCCTCTCCTTCTTCTGGTGGGAACCTTGATCAACCTTTTGGAAGTCACCATCAGATGCCTTTTCGGCAACTCTGGTGCTGACCCAGTTGTCCACCTCCTCGGTCATATTCCTGGGGTCAGTCAGCTTGCTATCAACCAGGTTTTGGTATGGCTCTGGAAAACAAATATCTAGCATGAGCTCTGTCAAAATCTAGTTGTACAGACCAGAATAATCCTCTACCTGCTGCCCCAACACCCTGTCCTCCAGTGCCTTGCAGGAATAGTCAAGGAAATCCACTCAAGCCTGTGATGAGATTTTGTGGCTGTACCCGAATCTCTGTCTATACCTCTCAGGGTAAGCCCAAATGTGTTGACAAGAATGGTTTTCATGGCACTGAGGGCGTGTATAGTCTTCCTCCTCTAGTGTTAGAAGTGTGTCCGTCCCCACAGTTGGCATGTACCTCCACAAGCTACCCCACCTGGACTTCTCAGGAACCATGTGCACCCTTAGAGCCATTTCATAGGCTGAGAACAGCTTGCCTATGTCATCCCCCACCACAAAATGGGGCACAAAATGTTTTGGGTTGCAGGCCCTTCCTTCACCAGTGGACAGTGTAGGTATGCTGCCATCATTACTGCTAGACTCTACTTGCATGGATTTGAAGTCCAGCTGCTAGCTCATAGGCCATTCTCTTTTCCTCCATGACTAGCCTCTTTTCTTCCAGAGCTTGCTCTCTCTCCATCTTCAAACTCTAGTTTTAACTTTTTCTCCTTCCTCTTGTCTGTTCCAAGATGACATACTGCTTTCTACATGTGAATGGACTTCCTGTCTTGGAAGCATATATCCCCCATCAACAGGTTGCATGTCAAGACCCTCAGGAAGGCATTGTTCCAACTCCTCCTTAAATTCTGACCCTTCTTCCTCATTGTCTGTGTGGTTCTAGTTGGCCTCTGATCATGCTCTCAAAGCTGTTTGGAGCTCTGCTTTCTAAGTGCTCCCTTTGATAAACAACCTCTTCTCCAGGCAAAATCCCTTGAGTTGGGCCACAGTGTAGTTTTCTAAGTTGGCCAGATCAAACTGCATCTTGGCAGGAAAGGCCACATACACTACAGTAAGAATGGGAATAAGTAACATTTGAAAAAATCTAAAATTGTCAATCAGGGAGAATTTACTTTAATTGGTCTAATTATGGAGTAGTAGTACACACCAAAATATGGCACTGAACAATCACAAGTCTTATCCTCACCACTGATCACCAGTGTTAGCAATTGGGTTTCTGGTTGGCAGAGGTATGCACCCTGTCCAAGAAGGAACCACAATCCTAGTCAGGGTAACTCGGATACACATCATAAATTAACCTGTGCTCACCCTCTGGTAGCTTGGCATAGAGCAGGCAAGCTTAACTTAAGAGGCAATGCGCAAAGTATTTGTACAACACTTCAAAGAGTAACAGTAAAAACATGACAAAAACACTCTACACCAATTTAGAAAAAGTATAACCGAAGTTATGAATTTTTAAAGATTACATGAAAATATTTGTCCTGATTTAGATTTCGATGGACGGGTTACTCTGTCACAATGGTGATGGACATCCCATGCGCCAAAATATAAACCCCATAATAACCTGTGGGATCTATATTTCAGCGAATGGGATATCCATCGCCGTTGTGATGGAATAATCCATCTGACGAGATCTAAATCAGGCCCTTAGTGCTTAAAAGCTTAAAGCACCAACCGGGGCTAATTGGTTGAGCTAGACTAGGACAAATCTGAAAGTTCAGATCAACCACAATGGAGCGCGGGTTGGATACAGTGACCAGCCTTGACCCGCTGAAAAGTACCTTAAATGCATCGTCAAAGGGGCTGACATGCATGAAGCAAATGGTGATGCATTGTCGTTGAAGCCCAGGTTTCTAGGTGAACCACAGGATGTATGTGATGAGTCAGAAACTGGAGGTGATGCGCCACGCAGTCAGCGATACAAAATATTTGATTCTTGTTGCAGCGGTGATACGTCAGCATCAAAGGAGATGTGTCGGTTCTGATCTGCGCAACATTGTCGATGGATGGATTCTGCCAATTGCAGCACCTTATACCCACTTCTAAGGGCTGAGGACTGGGTTGGCACCACTTGGCTGGGCAAAACTTGCCGAAAGCAAAGCCCAGGTGCTGTTTTAGGATGGTTGTAATCCTTTGATGCCTCTGAGACTTAGAACTGGAGGCAAGCCAACATGCCTTTGGAGTCACTTTGGGTTCAAGTGAGATGGATACACTCCTTTCTCAACAGGGCATAGAGTATCAGCTGCGGGGAAGCCGAGCAGAAAAGTAATTCTTCCAGAGCAGCAATCCAGCAGAGTGACAGTCTTTGTAGCAGCACAGAAGTCCTTCCTCCTGGCTGAGTTCTTCACATGTCCACTAGGGTACTGAAGTGATAGGTTCAGAAGTCCATTACGTATACCCAGTGGTGCCTTTGAAGTGGGGTTGACATCAAAGAAGGGCTTTGAAGTGCACTGAGGTCCTGCCTCCCAGCTCTGGCTCCAGACAGCCTATTCAGGTGTAAGTTTTAGCTCCTTCCTTCCATCCTACCCAGAATGACACATCAGGATGTGAGTGTCGCTGATGGTCATTGCCGTAGCTTGAAGTGCAGGTCATGCATTGCAAATGGCCATCGCTGTAGCTCAAAGAGCAGGTCAATCCTCGCGGATGGTTGTTTCTCCAGCTTCGTGTTGGAGGTCATCATGGGCTGTCATTGCTGTATCCCAAAGTGCAGGTCTTCCATTGCTGGTGGTCGCTGTTGGTGCAAAGATTAGATGTCTCCAAAGCTTCATGTTGGAGACCATCACAGACAGTGGAGTCTTGGCATGCATGGGCCCATTCATGGTTGCAAAGAGCGCAATCTTCAGGATTTTCTACTTTTCTTTTTTGATGCCAGCCAAAAGTCAAGGTCCTGGGGGTACCTCTTGAGGATCAGTACTCACAACAGCAGAGACCAGCAGCAGGGCTCAGGTAGGTCCAGATGCAGGTCCAGGCAAGTCAAGTTGCAGAAGGTCAGCTGGGCAGTTGCAGAAAGTCATCTGAACCTTGTTCCTTGTAGCTTATACAGGAGGTCAGCCAACTGACCATTGGATTGACTTTGTTTAGCATGGGATAAAGAAATGTAGTTCCAATGGTCCTTTTTAGACAGCAAGGCAGCCCTTCAAGCATCAGGTCAATCCTCTGGCAGCAGAGAAGCCCTTCTTCTGTAATTTCCATAGGTCCAGGAGTGTTCTGAAGAATGGCTCTGGATGTCCAATATGTATACCTTGTGCCAGCCTTTTTTGGGGATGGAGGGCTCCCTGCACTGCCCCCCAATCTGGCTCTGGAAAGTTTCCCTCCTTCCCTGTCAAGGTTCTAAACTGTCTGGGAGTAAAAGGACAGGCCTGGTGTCAGGTTCCTTTATGTGTATACAAGTTAACGCCCATTGAATTGTAAATGTGGTAGGGTATGGCCCTTACCCAGTCATCCTACCAGGATGACTCAAACTGTCCACATCTAAGCCCCATTTGTGTTACTGACTGGATGCAATACACAAACCCCAACAAAAATCTATTCACTCTCATCTGACACAGGACACTGGCTGAAGACACAGATAGTTGCTTTCAACTAGAAAATGCCAGTTTTCTAAAAAAATGATTTTTCAGGTTTGGGACCTAAAATACAACTTTACCATTAAAGAGGATTTTAAATTGCAATTAATTTGAGTGTAAACAGCCAATTTCTGTACGTTCACAATCCAAAGTTAGCACTTATTAAATGTAATAAGGTAACTCAGTGTCAGTCCATGAGTCAGATGACCCTTACAATAGTGAAAATTAACTTTAGGGGTTTTTCAGCATCAGGATACGCAAACCTTAAACCCACATTTCACACTTTTTAGATACCATGCACCCTGCATTATGAGCCTCTAAGGCTTACTTTAGGGGTGACTTCTATGTATTAAGAAGGCAGGTTTAGGCCTAGGGAAAGGTTTATGTTGTGAAGCCAAATTTGGCAGTAAAAAACTGCACTACCAGTCGCAGTGGAAGGCCTGAGAAATGTTTTACAGGAGTACTGTAGTGGTTGGCACAATGAGTGCTGCTGGCCCAATAGTATCAATGCATTTACAGGTCGAGGATGTGTTTCTTACTATTTACTAGGGACGTACAAGTGATTTAAATGTGTCAATCAGGTATAGGCCACTTTTACCATGTTTGAAGGAGAGAGCACAAGCACTTTATCACTGGTTAGCAGTGGTAAAGTGCACAGTCAGAAAGCCAACAATAACAATTTTAGTAAAACAGGGGTAAAGAAAAAGAAGTTTGAGGTGTCAGTGCAGAGAAAGCCAGGTTCAACAGGGACATTTTGAGACATATTTGTGAGTGCTTATAGGGTGTGTAGTCAGTGCCAAGGGTGGGTTTCACGTGATGGGGTAGCACTGGTACATCATGTCTCAAGCACAGTTCAGGGCAATGTTTTATGGCATTTCCTTATTATAGCAAGGTGGGACTTGTCACCACAATGTCTATTTCGTGTATGTATGCCTCTTCTTAACTACAGTTTTATTTCCCAGGCTTACAAGAGCAGGGTCTACAGTTGAGGACCCATTGACTGTTCAATCAATCAATCAAAACAAAAGGCCAGATAATGAAAGAGCAAATAAGTGGATGAGACACCAATAACATTGACATAATAAAGCAGTTAAAATCAATTGGTAGAACTAAGATGAACTCAGTTGTAAAAATGGCCATTTTTACAATGGTATAATCCACTTTTGGGATCGACAAAATCTGGATTGTGACAGGTGGAAGAGATGGGGACATAGGGACTATATATAGCATGAACCAGAAATTTGTCTAGAAAAAAACTGTGTGTTCAGAAGAGATAGCCAGATCCTCCATTTGCCCAAATAGCCAAACATTGACCACGGCACATTGAGATGCACTCTAATGCAATTGAACATTTACCATAGCCAGCTCATCATCATATACTGACTGGACACATTTTTACAAGGTGACGCAGGGCACCCTACCAGCCCAGTGGAAAGCACCAAATATTCATGAACCTTCTCAAAGAATTGTGAGAGGACCTCAAAGGGATCATTTTGAGAACGTATAAAAGTCAGAGGACTGCTGCCATATTCAAGGTGTAGTGTAGTTCCTATTTCCCTAATCGGCTCTGCGCATTGGAATAATATACCCTATAGGTTTGACATAGGACTGAGGTCAGTATGTCCCTATCGAGTATATTAAACTTAATTACTTTTGTGCCAGCTAACTCAGAGGCCACTAGAAACTCCTTGTAAACAAGAAGGGAGTAGTTTCTGGCAACCGCATAAACATGACAACTTTGTTTCCCTTTAGAATCGGAACACTCTCAGAATCGTGGAAACAATAGATAACAGTTTCACTCAGCTAATCATGCATGCTTAGTTTCCTCAGAGTTACACAGAAAGAATAGACGGGCGTTTCAATAAAAGGTTTTATTGAACAGTATTGTTTCTCGTGTAAGAGATATGAGCTGTTATGATCACAAGACAGTATGCAAGATATATAATGTACAGCGTAAGCAGTAGAAATAAATAATACTGCGCTAGCATTATCTTTTAGCATATATTCACATACATAAATAACATGAGCTAAAAATGCGAGTACTCATACGATGATTCTCTAAGCTAGTTCTACCCCAGTGTACCTAACCTGATCTAGGTGTAGGGCAAGGTAAGAAGTAGGTGAAGTATTCTCTAGTATGGTATACTATGAGTATGTTAAGTCTAGAATGCCAAGTATGCCAAGAGTCCCTCTAGGTTCTAGTCAGCTCCATACCTTGAGAATGAGAGAGGTGGGAATCTCCTGCCGGATCTCAAACTATAAAACCCAGCGAAGGGAGTCAGAACACTGGAAGCTGGATTCTCTGCGAGCAGGGATGACAGCGTCTCTTCTCAGTGCGTCAGGCCGGGATACGGGCTCCTCTGAAGTCGAGGTCTCCTCTAACTTGCTTGCACAAGGGAAGGTATATTTATACCTGGTAGGTGCCTTGGAATGTTAGCATTGACGTGAAGTCAGACAGAGGAAGACGTCAGGAATGAACCCTTAAGGTATAGCGGTTCATGCATAATAAATGAGTTCTTGGAGAAATCAATAATCCTGTGCTAGGGGAACTCCCAAGAGCTTAAGGGTCTGGTTTCTAAGAACTCGTTGTGACGTTAGGGTGGACGGATGTCGGTGACCATGCCTGTATTTGGAGTGCATGGCTAATGCCTAAATAAGGACTGGGATTCTATGCCTATATAAGGGCAATGCGAATTGTGACTATATAAGGACATGTTTCAGGAAAACCTATATACGGACACCTAAAGCGGAATACAACAAAGGGAGCTACTCTATCAAGAATAAAGAGCAGGAGTGAGTTTCAGCTAAGAAGATTTTTACGCAAAGTCCGTAGCCATGGTGTGATGTTGTGCTGCCAACATCTTTGTAGGCCCCCATGGTTTGAACCTACAAGTAATTAAAGCTATGCATAGCCACACATTATTGTGATTGCTAGCTGACATATATTGGGGGTTCTGGTGACATTTACAAACTACTTGACCTTTAGCCTTGTGGCTTATGATGTCATGAAATCCCTCAATGGCAATATGGAAAAGTTGCTCACTATGAAAGAACATGCAAATATACATACAAACACATACACTCTAGCAAGTGTCTCTGGGTCCATTGTGATTTATCTTAAGTTGCTCTATGTTCTTTGTTTCTATATAAAAGGAGGAAACTTGAGAGCCTCTGTTTCAATGCCATTACTACACTACTATATAATTAGGATACATTTAGCTATTGTCATAAACAACACAGCCAGCATCCTAAACGAATGAAGAGAATATTGTTTGGAATCACATAATCTGTGTATTTATTGTGATACCTTTTTTTGCTACATTCTCCACCTAGAAATGTATGTTGCAGCATTACCTGGAGAGGTGCTCAGCAGTTTATGTGGAGTGCTGGTCTAGAAGGGTGGTGGCTGGGTCACAGCAACTCGAATGGGATGAAGGATGTCAAACTTAGAGCTCTTCTTCCCATGCCAGAAAGACACCATATTTCTAAAAATGTATTTATGGCTAGTGTGAGAAAGCCATTTATTATTTAAGGTGGATTAGTGTCTGCCAAAGTAATAAAGTCACAGGTTTCAGTGAGCTATACCTAAGCTCAACCCCTGTTAGCTACGGCACAGAGCAGTTAGACTTAATTTAAAAAAAATGTGTAAAGCATTTAGAAGCACCGAAACCGTTAAAAATTCAAAGCCACAACACAGTAAAATACCCACTCCCAATTATAAAAATAGAGAACATTTTAAAACCCCAGTCTGAAATAAATTCAATAGAGGAACAGGAGATATGAATTTTTAGAGATGCAAGTGGAAAAATCACCAAGATGATAGTCAATGACAGTTAACGGTTGCGGGAGACTGGGAGTAAGGTTCAATTTCAAACCGAGCGTCATTGAGCCCAGGAGAAAGTCTACAAGTCAGAAAGTTATACAAATTTTCTAAGTCCCACTGGTCTGGAAGAATAGTTGTCAAACATTTCCAAACTTTCTTCTGATGCACGATCAACCATGGGAGTGCACTTCTACGGCCCCCAGGACCTGAGGGAGGCACTTAGGGGCAGATTTACAAGCCCCTTATGCCACTTTTGCGCCGCCGTTGCGTCACTTTTGTGACGCAGCGGCGGCGCAAATCATGCGCCATGCTGCGGGGATTTACAACGTGACGCATCTAGGAGATGCGTCACGTTGTAAGCCCTGCGCCACATGAAACCTGCGTCAGGTTTCATGTGGGCGTGCCGGCGCAGGGGCGTTCCTGCGCAAGGAAGCCCCGTAAAGTGACGCAGTGAAATCTACAAGATTTCACGGAGTCACTTTACGTCCCTGCTGCGTCAAATCCTTACGCCTGCTTCAAGCAGGCGTAAGGAGTGACGCAGCATGTTAGGTATAGGGCACCCCTGAGCAGTACTGGAGTTACGTCGCACTTGCGACACGACTCCAGTACTGCGCCACCCTTCCGCCGACAGATGCGTCACGCATCTGTTTATCCTTGCGCCATGATGCGCCGCATTGTAAATGCGGCGCATCTGTGGTGGCGCAAGGGTAAACTTGCGTCACGCATCTTCCCTGGCGCATCCCTGCTGATTTGCAGGGATGCGCCAGGGAACGTAAATCTGCCCCCAAGAGACTAACAGGGTGTCAGACAGAGCCCGAGGCTACAGGTCAGCAATGCACTTTAGAAAAAAAAGCCTCTGTAGCTTGTTGTGTCCCTATAGCCTCACAGGAGGTCTGCAAATAGACCTTTGGTGTCTCTTTCATTGTACCAGGTGCACGTGGGAATAATCCCAGCCCTGTTGATTTAGTAACATGTCTCAAATAGCAGGTGCAGTCCTTCTTCTGTTTTTCCACAAGTCCAGAAAGTGTTTTTAGGAGGTGCCTAGGGGTGCAGCGTTTATGCCTGCCACCACCTAGTGGGTGGGGGTGACCCCTGATTACTTCATAACTAATGTGGGAAAAGTATTACTTTTTCAGTAGTTCCTATTTGCTTTACCGCAAACACTTCCATAATGTTATGTGCCAGGGAAATCACAATATGGCTGAAGTCTTAAGCCACACTAAATCTGGGCTCTGAAGGCTGGGGTGTGTAGGGGAGTGGACTATGGAAATCACCAGTTTTCACCCATAACTAACACTAACATCCAGTTTGAGACAGGCCCTGTACCCACAACAGACCAAGAAACAGAAGTCTTGTATGACAAAAACACAGTCCTTTAGCAACCAGACATAAAATACACATAAACTGTCCTCGCATCATCTTTGCTCCTTTTTAAGTGTACCAAAGTCTTACATGTGACTCAAACAGACCTGTCAGGTAGAGCTGTATATTGTGGTGTCAACAGGATGACAGGCCTCCACCCTTCTGATGAGGGCAAAGGAATAATCCCTGCCTATTCAGATCAACCAGTCAGTCTTAATGATATATTGTGTAGCCCCTGGAAGAAATGTCACACTTCATTCACCCTTATTCAAGCCAAGTACAGGCTGGAAGATTCTGGAGAGTTAATAAAAATTAGCCGCTAGAAACTCCAGGAAAGGAAGAGGTTGTTTTCCTGCAATATTTATTAAAAATATGACTTCATCTTTAAATTGGATATTTAACACCTATTCAAAATTGTGGTTTATTAATTTTTCTAGCTTGTCTATTTCCCTAGGTACAGTATTAGTATTTTAAATCTGTTATCTGATTTTGTATATAGGTCAGCTAGGCCTGCTACACTGATAATAGCTTTATTGGCCTTATCACTGTAGAGAAATGTTAACATTAATTTTCTAACATGAACCCTAGCTTGCAGGCTACAATGTATGCATAGAGATGACTTCCTAATATTGTTTTACTTATTTTTTTTATTGAAAATACTATAAAGAACATACAGTTTGGCTGGGCCCGGCATATGCTGTATAACTACACTCATAGATGCAAGGAGTCAATGGAAACAACAAGACAGTATAATGTACATCAGAGTTAGCAGCACATTGACCGACAGTTTAATTTTCTCAGGAGTGAGGTTTGCATTACAATGCTAGAGGGAGACAAGCACCCGTTGGAGAGCAACACTATCTATACAATATGATAAACTTAAATGTCATTGCCACAGTAACACCGATAGATCACTTCTCATTACCTGCATGCATTGCCATCCAGGGACAGCATATTCGACACTCATCACTCACCCCCACCACTGATATATCCTCGTCCTCCATCGTTCCTGTCACCTTTCCAATTAGGTAGGTCTGGTATGGACCCCAATGGTCCCTGGGGTGACTCTCGGGAGGGAGCAACTCCCTGTACATGTCAGATTGTGTGTTACAATCAACCATATCGACATGCCATTTTTTAAGTCCTGTGAGCGGGCCATGAGCCCAGCGCATTACCACCAGATATCTGGCAAGTTGTAGAACAATGGCGACCAGCTGCCTAACCTCCCCATCAATTTCCCTGTCATATCCCAGCAATGCCAGCATCGGGGAAAACTCTAATGATACTCTAGTGATGGCCTCCAGAACGTGAAAAACCATTCGCCAGAACTCATTCATCCAAGGGCAAAACCAAGCAGGATGTGTAAATCCAGCCACACTCTTTCCACAATGCTGCGATTCAGCAGAATCTCATAGGCCATATCTGAATAGTTGTTCTGGAGTGTAATAATCCCGGTTGATATACTTGAAGGGTACCAACCTGTGCCTTCCATTCAACGAGACAGTCTGAACTACGGAAAAGTAATACTGCCAGTGTGTGTCACTTATAACCACACTGAGGTCCTTCTGGAGCTCAAGCAAGCCTTTATCAACCCAGGTCTACGTGCTTCTTGTGCATACGCATAAAGTCTCACTTCTAGCTTGATGGGGGAGTCTACCCATAGTAGGGAGGACAGTGCTGGCATTTCCAGGGGCTCCAAAATATCATCACCCAGCAATGCTCGTAATGTCTGTCTTGCTCTGTAATAATAGAAGCGAGTGAAAGCTGTTGGTTTGTCACCCCGTTCCTTAACCTCCTCCCATCCTGAAATAAGTCCCCCACGGTGCTGATCCCGAGTGTATGTAAGGCCCATGAAGTGCCCATCTCCTGACCCATAGGGAACCAGGAACACCAACTCAATGGAATGTGCGGTGAATATAGTATGGAGCCAGCCTGTCGCTCCAGAAGACCAAATCAAGTATGCACTGTAACATTTAAAGAATCAAGGATGCCATGTCATCACGTCAGGTTTTGAAACAGCACTAGAGGTAGTGTATGAGGAACCGCAGCATCTCTCTCAAGAAGCAAATGTTGCAAATCACGAGGACCGTAGATCCAACTGTATGCAAACATACTCTGTGCTGCTTTATAGTACATCTCAAGGTCCAATGCATTCAAACCTCCCATGTCATATGGCAAAGTGGGTACTTTCCAGTGTACACTGTGTTGTTTTCCTGCCCAGACCAATTATATCAACAAGGACGTAAGTTGTCAAACACTGTTCGAGACAATAGCATTGCCATGTTCTGGAACAGGAATAAGAATCTGGGGAGCACCACCATCGTCATAGTAGCTATATGCCCGATTAGCGATAGAGGCAGTTTAATCCAGTGGCACACTGCCTCTGAGAGCTTTTGTGCCATCTTCCCATAATTATCAATAAGTACCACCACCGGGTCAGTGTGGACTCTAATCCCCAGATAATGCACCAAGTCCGTCGACCACTGCAATTGATATTCTAATGTTATGGGTGTCATGGCTGGGGTGAGTGGAAAGATAGTGGACTTATCCCAGTTCATGCGAAGACCTGCGAATCCTCTGAACCGCATCTAAATTAGAAGGTTATAACCTGGAAAACGCAACCCCTGATGTCCGTAATACTCACAAAGAGCACACGCTAATGGTTCTGCCACTAGTGCACACAACAAGGGTGACAGGGAGCAACTCTGTCTGGTGTCTCTAGTAATCATGATAGGAGCAGTCACAACACCATTGACGTGTACCCGAGTGGTGGGCAAAGAATAGAGCACTGTCACCAGATGCAGAAACACCTCCCCCACAACTGTTGCGAAGCAGCACAGCTAGCATTAATCCCCTTTCCACTGAATCGAATGCTTTTTCTTCATCCAGAAAAATAGCAGCTGCCCTAATCTCCGAATCAATGCGTTGAATAGCGCCAAACAATGTTCTGAGATTGTAAGTGAGGCTACGACCTGGGACAATTCCGGCCTGCTCCAGATGCACTACCCCTGGTAATAACAGAGCTAACTTATTAGCCAACACTTTAGCGTTACAGCTTAGTACCCACATTTAATAGTGACAATGGCCTACAAGAGCAACAGAGGTTTGACTGTTTGCCAGGCTTCAGAAATGTCACTATTAGGGCCGCACGCATGGGGGCAGGCATAACATCTGTCTCCACCATTTCCTCATATAGTGTGACTAAGTGAGGGGCCAGTAGGTCTTGGCAGGCCTTATAAAATGCCACTGTAAACCCATCCATGACCTGCGACTTTCCTGATTGCATGCCCTTCAGTGCCATGCATATTTCCGCTCGTTACAGCTGTGCCATCAAATGTTCCCTATGGTCAGTGGTAAGCCAGGTCATAGCTATATGTGCTAAATATTCAGTGGTAGCATACTCATCATGGGGGACTTGTGACTGGTACAAGGCAGCATAATATCTGCGAAATCTGTCTGGGTCACTTAGTGGCTGTCCTTGCTCATCTTGTATTTCTAGAATAACATCGGACTCCCTGCTAGGGTGCAGAAATGCTGCTAATATGGCTCTGGGGCATTTCCCTTTCCCATATGTACACACAATAGCAGATTTTCCTGAGTGGTCAACTTCACTGTTCACTGTCTCATGAAACTCATCTATCTTTGCTTTAATATCCCCAAGGAAGCGGTCGTCGGCTGACCTCTGTTGTCTCCACTCCAATTCTGCAATGTACGACTCAAGATTCATCAAGCAGCCTCTCAGCAACCTATGGATGCCAGCCTATTTAGATATCGTGACACCTCTGATGTAGACATTGAAGGCCTCCCATACCACTGAAAAGTTATCAACAGTTCCCATGTTAATGCAGAAGAGCTGCTCAATGGCCTGTGCCTTTTCGGCTTTGAAGGCCGAGTCCAATAAGGAGTAAGGGAGAAGCGCCAAGCGAATGCAGTAGCCCTCCGGGCTCGGAGTTCCAGCTCCATCACCACTGGTGAGTCATCAGAATAGGTCCGCGGCAGTGGGTCACATCTCTGAACATGAGAAACCAGCCCCTATGATACAAGCCAAAAATCTATTTGTGTGTGGATGTCAAGTATTGTGGAATAGTGAGTGTACCCCATCCCAGTGGGGGATCTGTGATGCCAAACATCAAGAAGGTTCTCTCTATCAGCAATGTCCATGAGTGCTCGCACAGCAGCAAATTGTTGACAAGGGGGGCCTTTGTAACAATAACATTCAGGATATAAGACACAGTTAAAATACCCACCCCATATCTGTGACAGGACACCCCACTGGAGGTGGTGCGCACTGAGAGAATAATAAATCTACTCATCATAATTGGGTTCCGTACACTCTTACAAGCAACACAGCCAAGTCCTCTTTGGAGCAACGGGCTACCACAAACCTATCCCCCGGGTCTATGCACGTTTCTATTAAACTAATCCATGATCCACAGTTAACCCAAATCAGTGCAATGCAGACATGCGAGGTAAAGCCCGCTGCATACCAAAGGGCCTGCATTCTACACTGCGCCAATACACTGCACTCTAGGGCTAAGTGGGTATCTTGCAGTATTGCAACCTCCTTCCTATACCTTTTAAGATATGCCACCACCTTTTGTATCTTTCTGTTGTCATTAAGACCTCTGATGTTTCATGTAAGAAATGTAGTCAGTGGACAGCTATGTGGTCATGCCACTGTCTGCCCTATGTTAGCCATCAACCAGTGCCTGCTTCATATCTTCTGTCATGCCCAGCCACACAGCAAATAAAACACTTTTGCATAAATAACAGATAAAGAACATTTGTGATGAATACTCCACCCACGCCATGGAATCCCACAAATTGCATAGTATTTTGACATCCCACCCCAGCCCCATCCAAAACAAATGAACAATAAAAGGTGGTAAACACATAAGGATAGATGTTGCCTGGTCCAGTGCTCCGTGCCAGACTAGACCACATGCGGCCACATGTAAAACATTGTACGTGCCCAGAATATGGAAGAATGAAATAGTGGAATAAACCGATAGCACCACATTGCACCTCCATCCTGAACATAAAAATAATGCAATGATATAGTGGTAAGAGTGAAAAACAGCATAGGACAAAAAATATACAAAGGGAGAGCTTTCATGGTACAATTTGAACGCTCTTACCAGTGTCCAAAGCAAATATTGTAGGCAGGAGGTTGTAACTGGGGCACAACCTCAGCCCGAGTCCTCACAGTCCTTCATCATTAGGCGGTGGTAGAAGCCCACATGACAGTCACAGTGGGTCAAAGGCCAGGGCACACTCTCTGTGCAATTCCGCTGCAATTACCTCAGCTGGCACCGGCATTCATGATTTACCAAAGTATTACATCATTGTTCCTCTGTGTCCTGCATGTCTTCCCCATTTTTGTCTGCTGCACGTGGAGAACTGCACCAGCTACCAGCAGCTTCCCTCCGCTTAAGGAATAGATGCAGTTGTTTTTGGCTGGTGAAGAATAGCGCCTTACCGTCCGACATGACACGCAGTCTTGCTGGATAAAGCATGCTGGAGTCCTTCTGGAGTTTACGTAGCTTCCTTTTTGCTAGAATGAAGAGTCACCTGGCCTCTTGCACTTGCTGTGTAAATACAGGGTATAGAGATATTTCCGAGAATTTATGTTGTAGTGTCTGTAATTAATGAGCCCTTTGTAAAGCGGTGTCCTGGTCCCTAAATAAGTCTCTCATTATGGGGTGAGGGCCGGCTCCTGACACCAGTCTTGGAGCAAGTAAGTGATAAGCACGCTCCACCACAAACATTTCTGAAAAAATGTCTCTGCCCAGTAAATTAATAAGGAGGCATTCTACATAGCGGGCCAGATGCACGACCATTTCATTTAGCGCCTCGCAATTTGCGATACATTGCGAGTCGCAAATTGCGTGGCGCTAAATGAAATGTACAACAGTGTGTTTACCACTGTTTGCAATTCCCAATGGGGTCGCAAATTGCGAGGCTCATTAATAATAATGAGCCTCTCGCAATTTGCGAGCCCATTGGGAAAGACAGGCCCTCCCAGGGATGGTGTCCTGCTGGGCTCAGCAGACCACCATGTCTGGGACTGCTTTTAAATAAAGCAGTTTTTTTTTTTTTAAATGCATCCCGTTTTCCTTAAAGGAAAACGGGATGCATTTAAAAAAAAAACAAAAAAAACGTTTTCCCTGGGACCACTGCCTGCCCTTAAAAAATAATTTTGCATGCATTTGCAAAGGGGAAGGGATCCCCTGGGGACCCCTTCCCATTCGCGAATGCATTACCACCTACTTGAAGTAGGTGGTAATTGCCAGTGATTTTGGACGCCCCTTCCAAATAGCGAGTCGCAAAACCTATTTAGCGAGACGCAAAAAAATTCGGACTCACTAAATAGGCTATGTACATGGCCCAATAGGTTTTTTCATGCTCAAACGGGTTCGCAAACCCATTTGCGCATGCAAAAACGGGTCGTACATCTGGCCCAGCGTTCCATATTGTCAATGTTGGTTGTTTCGGCTGTGCGTTTTACGCTGTTCCTCCTCGAACAGGCCTCAAAGCCTTCTATCTTTGCTTGTAGTGTAAGCAGCAATTTATCCATCTTTTTGTGTGTTGCCATCACTGCGGGCCGCTCATCCTCAGTGTCCGATACCCGCCTCTCCACAGTGTCCAGTCCCTACGAGTGTTTGTCCAGCCTGTCCGACATCCTGTCCCTTCTGAAGGAGAGGGCGTTAATCTTGCCATCTATTTTTGCACGACTATGTTGCATGGCTGTGAAGATATGTTTCAGGTCTGACTCTACCATTCAAGGACCATTCAGGGACCTCCATCGCAGCACCCATCCCAGTCGTGCCAGCCTTGTGGAATTTGGGGGTTTTGCGCAGATCAAATTGGAGCTTTGGTTGAGACTTGTCAGCTTTACCCATGCTGCCAGTCCGGGAGGCACCACCAACAGGCATCCAATCTCTTCACTGGACTGCCACCTTCAGGGTCGCACTGCAGCACAATCGCAGACGCCCCACCACAGCTGCAAGCAAACAGAGTTCACCTCATCTAGAATCAAGGAGGTAGGCAGGTGGTCTGAGCCATGAAACTGCACCTTCAGTCTGGCAAAGGGTCTTGCAGGAGTCACCAAGTAGTGTATAAGAGGTCTATGGAATCTCCTCTCCCAGACAGGCTAACAGTCAGGTAATGAGATGGAGACCACATCCGAGAATCCGCCAATTGCGCTGCCAACAAACACACCCACAAGTGTCCCCCCATGCCACTGCCACCAATCACCACTATTATCCACAGACGGGGGCTGTGCCTATCGGGTTATCAGTGTCAGGTCCCGCAGGTGCGATTTCACCATAGGCAGCAGTCCTCAGACGATGGGCCCCAATGGGAGCTAAATATCCCACAAGTTAAAAGCATTGGGCACCAGAATCATTTAGGATAGTAGATCGACTGACAGAGCTATATTGGTTTGCAGCCATCTTGGAGCCAGGCAAGCTCTGCCTGATGACTTACTAATATCTGATTTGAGGTTTTTACATGTCAAAAAGGGTTATTTTAGCAGGTTAAACTGCAGGTTTGAACCACAGCTGCCAGGTTACAATGATAGACCTGCAGCCATGTTTTCCTTGCCATACTGGTGGTTGACACAATAGGTGCTGTAATCCACTTGTGACATTTAAGTTTCAATGACACTGGTGCAAATTCTACATCATATAATATGGCCTTTCATGGAGAGTTACAAATCCTGCCTTACACAGTTTGCACAAAGCCAAGCAAAAGTTGAATTGCAAAGACATGTGAAATTATTATTATTAAAACTCCAGTAACATCATTTGACTTGTAAGTCCATGAAATATGAATTTGAGGAACAGGGGTTGAGTATCATGGATTTAGACAAATGCATCAGACCTTTAATGGAACTTAACACGGTTTTCATGGCCTTCACCTCCTAATGTTAAAAAGACTCAGAGGCATATTCACAAGGACTTATCGCCGAGTTATTGGCACTTTAGCACATCAAAAGTGGAGATAGATTTATAGCCCCATTCACAAACGGGTGCAAACTGTAGACATCGCCAGTATTCCCGCGATAACTGCCGCAAAATGTATCTCCACGGGTGACACCACCAACTAACCCTAATGAGATACAGAGTAGGCGTTCCCGTGCAAAAACACACAAAAACGCCACTTGGCAACATTCACAACGAACTGCCAGATCCGCGATGTGAGTCAAAACGACGCGATAAGCCACGGTAGCAGCAGGGATTTAACACCTGCCTATTGCTGGTGTTAAGCAGGATGACTACCTGCAGTAGGTAACGGAGCCCCACCCACAGCCACACCCGAAGAACAACCAACACCATTGACCTACTCATCATGCAGCTTGGAGCCCCAACAGGGCCACCACCCCCACCGCCACCACCCCCAGGACCGCCACCACCCCCAGGACCCGGACCGACAACCCCCCCGGACTACCACAGAGGCAGCGCAGAGTAAGACAGCGGACCTACCGAAAACGCACTAGTCTCACAGACCTAACGCCCGAGGGAGTCATTGCCCACTACAGGCTCAAAAGGACAACCATCCTCCGCATCATGACCCACATCGGCCACAGGCTGACGGTCCCAACACAGCGGACAACCAACATCCCTCCGCAGACAAAGCTACTGGCTGTGCTGCACATGTTGTCCTCTGGTACCTTCCAACCAACAACGGCCAGAGTCGGAGGAGTCTCACAGCCAGCCCTATCAAAGTCCATCACACCTGTCATGGATGCCATCATCAGCTTCATACCCCAGTACCTTCACTTCCCCCACACTGCGCAGGAACAGCTGGAGACCAAGCAAGGCTTCTACGCCATAGCTGGATTCCCTCATGTGTTGGGGGCCATTGACTGCACACATGTCCTACTTGTGCCCCCTGCGGACACTGCACACATCTACCGCAACAGAAAGCACACGCATTCCATCAATGTGCAGGCAATAGTGGACCACTGGGGAATGTTCACCAATGTCGTCGCAAACTACCCAGGCAGTGTGCACAATTCCTACATCTTCCGACAGTCCATCATCAACCAGCGCTTCCAGGATGGCACCTATGGAAATGCACTGCTCGTTGGTAAGTACCAAATCAACACACCACACACCTCAAATCCACCATCATACAACGCACAACTGTGGGAATGCACACGTGACAAACCACATACAACATGTCAATCAACATGCCCACCTACCAGACACGACAACACAACTCCATTGGGATCCTGGGCTTCCCATGTACACAAGCCAGCTACATCATGGTACCACTGCCACACAACAGCTGAACGTGTGGAGAGGCGGAAAGCAGGCATGTGCGAAGGAGGCAAGTGACCCATGAATGGGAATGTACACAACGACAAGTGTGGCGTGAATGTGCTGGACAGACTTGGGTATGCAAACCACAGATATGTCCATGCAGACATTAACTGCTGGTGTCTGGAGAGTAGTGGACAGTGTACGCAACCATGTCACCTCAGGCTGTGGGGTAGATCACGGAAATATCGCTTGCTGCGTCCCCCCCTGTGTGCGTGAGCGTAGTGGGTTGGCCCGGCGTACGCCAGGCCTGCGCAGGGGTGTGGATAAAAACACCGTGGTGCTGAGCTTGGTGCTCTCCCGGAATGGCCAACGTGACTGCCAGGGCGGCACCTCTCAGCCCGCCACGAGGCCGATGCCGTGAGCAGCGGGGCCTGTGAGCCTGTGCGCCTGCTGCACCCCAGGCCACTGATCCCCAGACCCGGCTTGCCCGCCCCAGCGCACCCAGGCCGCACTGCTCACCTGCCGACACCGGCGTGTGTCAAAGAGGGCCCACCATGTGCCGGTGCAAGCTCCAAGCCCCATGCCCGTGACCTTGGCAGTATCCTCAGACCATCGCTGTCCTCCGTGACACAGGCCCCCAGGAGTCCTTATTCGTTGACATACTCCACCGCTGCAGCCGGCCTACACTGCAGTCCAGTAGGTCCCACATCTAGAACTGAGTCTTGATTAATCAATGGCAGAGTTAATGCCAGTGAACGCATGGAGAGGAGTGAGAGGAAAATTCGGTTCAGTCCGGTGGAAACACGGATCACCGTTACGGAGGAGGTCGACCACTAGCAATGACTGACCTGGTGCCACTAACCCTGTGCGCCGTGAGTCACCGTCAGCCTCCAGCAGAACATTGTTGGTGTCTGAGCCTGTGGCCTGGGGGTTGTCATCAGCAACTGGCAGGTATAGACTTGGTGTTTGGCATGAGTCTGTGGCATTCATATCCGCCATGTTGCCGGACACAGCTGGTATGTGCCCTCTGCATCATGCCCTGGGGGTACACCTTCCACTCTCCCCCGAGACACTCCGCGGAAACCACCTTTGATACCTACGAGACCCTGCTCTGCTCTAATGACCCTACCCCAGTGCCCCGCAAGTCAGCGTCCCGTGGCGGTAGGCCCGTGTCGGCCGCTGTGCATCTGGGGCCACTAACTCTGTGCAAATGAAGTCATGGTCCCTTGCTGGTCGAACATTGCATTTCTGAGTGCCTGATGACTGTTGTAGTTGTTGCCAGCACCAACCACTCCCTGAGGGCTGGCTTACACTCACCCCACACACAGCCAGCACAGGCGTCACTGGACTAGTGGGCCTGCCAACACATCATGCCGATCCAAGTATTGACTCTTTTCTCTCTTCACTGTCACAGGTGATCAAGGATATGCACTTTGCCCTTGGATGATGACACCCCTCCGAGACCCGAACACACCCGCCCAGAGGCAGTACAATGCGGCCCACATACACACCAGGGGCATTGTGGAATGCACATTTGGCGTGTTGAAGTCACGTTTCAGGTGCCTGGACATCACAGGTGGAAGGCTCCTGTACAGGCCAGACATCGTGTGCAAGATGATCGTTGCATGTTGTGTGTTGCACAACATCTGTGTACGCACCAATGCCCCATGGATCCAAGTGCCAGAAGCACCGGACGATGATGAGGACGATGGGGCAGGTGGCCCACATCCCACTGCAGCTGCGGCAGGAATAGCCCGTAGGAACACCCTCATTGCCAATTTCTTCACATGAGCACGTCACATTGTGACCATCCCTGGCAATCATGGGACAGTACAATATGTCCACAGGCACAGCATGTGTGAATAAAAAATAATTGCAGGTTACAGGTTGTACTCGTACATTGTCATGTCACAGTTTCCTGCTATGCCAGATGTGATTGGCCATGTTGTGCACATATGCGGCACCAGTTGTGTCCTGTGTTCTGTTGTGGAGGTGTTGCTGTTTGTAGCACGATGTTGTCAATGTCGAGGTGCCCTTATTCTTATGTGCATATGCTGCACGGTGGGTGAGTCGCTCCTGCAGCTCTGATTAGGCTGCCACTTATCCCTTCGGTGTGCCTTTCAGTTCTGTGCTTCTACAGTGCTGAGATGTTGCAGACTTGGGTAACTTGTGTTCTTTGTCGAGTTGTGACTCTTGGGCATAGTTATTCCGCAGATGTGTTGTTGACGTCAGGGGTTGTTTGTGCAGGTGGATGTGTCTGAGTGTGACCGGCTCCTTTCCGGTTGTGGTCCGCACTCAGCCACCTCAGTGTCGTGGTGTGCACATTGTCATGATGATTGGACTGCAGCCATGCTACTCGTCATGTGGTGTCTCTTGCATTGTCAGTGTGGCTGACGGATATGCATGTTTGCTGTGTTTCGCACGTGTGCATGTGTTGGTTGTGTGATTGGTGATGTATTGGGTGGTGGACCCTTTGGGCACATGGTGGACGTGGGACTACTTGGTGTTTGTGTGTGTGCTGAAGTGTTCCTGTGGGATCAGGGACATGATCCAGAGTCATTGTGTGTGTGCAGTGTGCTCTGCTTAATTGTGCATGTGTGCCATTGTGCCCATCTCCCCCCGTCCCCCCACTCCCTGGTCGGTACGCACCCTGTTGATGTAGTGTCGGGTCATGTTGAGCAGTGTCCGGATCCCCAACTCCTGTCACCGTCTCCCGACTGATGACTGTGGCCACCATTTTCTCCATGTCATTCAGCTCCTGGTGTTCTGCTGGCCTCCCTCCTCCGAAGTGCGTTGCTGCTTTCATGTTGGCAGCGAGTTTCTGCTTGGTTTTGCCATTCACATCAATCCAGCGCCTCTTGTCCTCTTCCATTGTCCTCCTCGGTGCTGCGACGGCATTCACATGGTCCAAGAAGGTGTGCCATCTTTGCATCTTTGTTGCCAATGACACGTTGGAGGTGACGTACAGTTGGTGGTGGTGTTCTATCTCATCCGTGACGATAATCGGGTTTTCCTGCAGACTGTACCCCGTCTTCCTCTTCCTCTTCTCATTGCCCTTCCACGACCCCTGGATTCTTGGCTGTTCCTCCGTTGGGCTTGTGGGGTTCATGTTGTCCTCTGCAGTCGGTCAGGGTGCATCCGTGGTACTCCGCAGTTCATTTCCTTTTTAGTGGCATTTTCCGTATGCTGTTCTTGTGCTTTTTCCCGCATTCTGCGTGGGTATTGCTGGCCTCTCGCTGGTTATCACTGTTTTCTTATCGCGTTTGGGCCCATCGCGACTTTTTACGCGTTGGGGTTTGTGTTTTTATCTCCGTCGCAGTGGTTGTATCGTGGACATTGGCCGCGGTTTCGGGAGACTATCGCATGGTACCGCCGTGTTGTGGATTCCACGTTAACACAGGGTTATTTTCCCACGATGGACTGCGCTGTGTAAAGTTGCGTTAACCTTTTTTGGCGATGTTTAGCACACGTTCTTGTCAATATACCCCTCAAAGTTTTCTTGGATTTGCATTTTATTTTATTCAATTCAGACAGACTTGAATGGCTTTCACCTACTACTGTTGAAATATTCAAACGTTTCTTGGATTTGCATTTTTAGTTAATAATTAATTAAAGATTTTGCAGCAATAACAAGTGACATCTCCAAGGACTTCAAGATGGAAAATATAAAGGGAGGTTTTTGTTTGGATGCTGGAGCTGAAAATGAATTCAATGTGATTAAAAGAATGTTTTTGTATTCTCTAATGTTATGCCATCAAGACAGCAGAAATGCACAAATTGCAGAGACTTTTTCTCCTGAAAAGGTAGTTAGAGCACTTTTCTTACATTTATAAGAAAACAATGGACGTAAATACCTTGTTTTCCATTGGTCGCCTATCAGGGAGTAAATAGAATTTTTCAGTCCCTTAACGAGAACTAAAGCCTAGGAAGATGACTTGAACTGAATGGAGACATATTTTGATGGGCACAAGGAAACCATTTGAAGTTCAAACTGCTAACTGGAAATTGAAGGGTTTGCTAACTTCTTCATAGTGGGAATAGTTAGTAAGCTAGATGGGTTTTTTACTTTGCACCATATTATTTGACTATTTGGTATGCACCTTGTACAAAGAATGTTTTTACTGATGCTTTATATCATCACTATCCAGATGTGTCACTTACCTATGATCAACCTACAGTCTCTTCTCATTGTGTGGTTGGAATTGTTCAGTCATTTCTAGAAAGGGTTAAGATGTCTGCAAAAACAAATATTCATCTTAAGACACATATTTACAACAATCGTATTGTATTTTAGTAAACAAGCATTTTTTGTTTCTTCTTATGAGCTACAGCTTGATTTGATGCCTCTGTGCAATTGTTCTACTATTTCTGGCCATCACAGAGTGAGGGGTAGGTTACATATAGGCTTATAATCTTTCGGGTGACCTACTATTTACTCTGATGTTCAAGAATACATTCTTCCTTATTCTATTTATGCGCAAAGTTCATTGTCAGATTCCAATCCTTTTCAACTCTGCAGCTTGTTGTAGTGATGCCTAACCTGTAGCATATCCTATCATGTGAATTATAATGGACCTTCCACTTTAAGAATAAAATCAAATAGTAATGGTTACAGTAGACACTTTTTCAAGGACAGCAAATATTTCTCCTTTGTATAGGTTACCTACAGCAGAAGAAAAGGCTCAATGATTTTGACATACAATTTGATCCTCATGGTGTGCCTCATTCCATTATTTTTGACTGAGTATCTCAATATATTTCACATTTTTTGAAGGCTGCTTGCAAGATACGAGTAAATGAACTATCTGTTTCTTCATGTTTTCACACTCACTCTAGTGGGCAAATAGGAACAGTATCTTGATGGTACTGTGATTGCATGCAAAATAACTGGGCCTCTTTTTGAGTGATTAAAAGGTTTTCTTATCTTAACATGACTCCCAATGCTACCAAAATGTCTCAATTTTCGTGCTTTCAAAGATTCTATAAAAGAGTTGTTCCTTTGTCTCCTGGAATTGATCATTTTTGACACAAAGACATCTATAGTTATGAAAATTTCATTCTACGCTCATGATGAGAGAATCATCCTAGAGCTCAAGATCAAGTTCTGCTCCTTTTCCTATTGCAGTTAATGTTTGGTTGTCTTCTGACTTTCTACCTTTTCACTCATTGCCAGTGAAGGTTTGATTTTGATATTTTGGTCTATCTGTCATTATGTCTCACATTAACACAGTAGCCATTGTTTAGAATTTAATTCACACATGGAGAATTTAGCCTTTGTTTCATTCATAACTGTTGAAACCATATGTTTCTGATCCTTATATTCAGCACACATCTGTACCTCTGCTGATAATGGTAAATGGACAGCCAGAATATATAAAACAAAAATTATTCCTACATTTATTGAGAAGGCCCTCAATTTCTGCTTCTTCAAAAGATGCTCAATTGTTGGTTTATTATTTCATCCAGTCTTATCCTGATAAACCTGGAGCTCCAGCAGTGGGACATACCGTTAGATCCATGCCATAGGCTTACCAGAGGCAGTGTTGTGCAGTTATGAGGAGGCAGCACTTCCCTAGTTGCCATGAATAAAGCTTGGTGAGGCGGTGAATCTCTGGTTTTTCCATTTGCTGCCCTGTCTGCATTGGTAATCATGCAACGAAGGTCACTGTGATTGGGGCTCCCCAGTTTGCATGAAGCACCAGCCTGGAGGTGTGGCAGCCAGGGCTTGGAGGCTCACATGGTAAGACGGATGTCAAACTCAACCTTCTTTTCATGCTGGAAAAATAATTTCTTCCTGAAGATGTAATTGTGGCTAGGTTTTTTACATAACTCTTTACAAGATATATTTTTCAAATGATCCCCTGCCGGAAATTTCTAAACTAAAATTGAGTTAACCTTTTTCCAGTGATGAAATTTCCATTTACACCACATATAAGGAGGCTCTGAAAAAAGATGGTTTCATTGCAACATATTAGTTACCTTATTTTTTGTCAATTCATCATCCACTTGTTATCATTTTTGTCTGCATCCTTCATCAGGAATTTATAAGGTCAGTTCTTTATCTACTTTGTTTCAGATGGTGTTTGTGCCTTCCGTATCAACATCTATATGTACTCATCATTTCAATAAATAGCTATCAAAATTGTCAAGGAAGGTTGTCTGCCCTTTGCAGCTTTTTTGTTCTAACTGGGACACAACTAAACAGAGACTCTTGACAAGTTTCTTGTATATATTACATGCAAGGCAGCATTATGACTGCACGAGGGAGTCACACTTTTCTCAGTCAAACAAGATGTTGTTTTTATTAACCTTTCTAGAGTCAAGTCCTTGACACATCATGAGACTCATAATGCTAAATGGCTTATTTGTGTCTCATATTACAAATCAATAGTATGACCCACTGTCAAAGGATATTGGTGATTAATGCTGGTAAAATTAATTGAGGTGAAATTATAACTACAAGAAAATACTCTGAAGCTGTTGGGTATCTAACAAATAAGCATCTGTTATGGTCTACAAAAAATATGTAAATATTTTCAAAACAATATTGGTAATCCCTCTAGTGGCATTGTGTTTATAATAGGGATAAACACAATGTCGCTGTGGGAAGAAAATATAACACTAGAGGCATATTCCCTACAATTGGGACAACGTTATACACTTTGCTCATCCTATCACATTATTGCTTTTTGAAACTAAAATCATAAGAGTTTTTTCGAATAGTGTTATCCCCAGGCTGATGCATAAAATCCAACAGGTTTTCCCAGGATTGGCAATTTACGTAGGAGAGTTATTTCATCCCTTCATCAGCATTCTATTCTCTAATGTACAACAGTCAGATAAAGCTGTGCCTCCCATGTGCAAAACAGTTCAGGTTCTAACATTTGATTTCAAATGGAGATCCAAATGTGAGAGCATGCATGCTTTTTTGTTTCTATTTAGCAAACTATTGACCACAACAGCTTTTCATTCGGAAATGTTCACTATCCCACATGACAAAATAGATCTGTGTAGATCTTAAAGCTAAAGAATTTTACTTTTGTTGAATTTTATTTTTGGTTAGTCCAACAAAAGACTTTGTTTCCTGGACCGCATGTAGTATATCTGTTATATAAGAATAATAGCAAGATAAATATTTCAAGACTTGTGAATGTTTGAGCTTGAGAACAGTGAGTAATGGTACTAGCAAAACTAAACCAAGGCAAGCTATATTTGTGAACCCTAAGTTTATATCCTCCTTTCCTTTAGAACAATTTAAAGGTACTACATGTTATTTGTTTTAGATGTAAAGCATTATAAGCAATGTATTGTTATAGAAAGATTTTCTCTCTGTATTTATGTATTTCAGGTCCCCTCTTCAGTGTGTAGTCAAAGCTGCCTGCCTGGGTTCAGAAAAGCTGGGATAGAAGGGCAGCCAGTTTGTTGCTTTCTGTGTGTCCCATGTCCTCAGGGTGAGATCTCCAACCAGAAAGGTAAATTAATCTGCATTTTTGGATCTTCACATTAATAGCTTACATGAATCTATGATCCACTGAGAAACCTTTTGCTTTTCAGCAGAAGAAATAAGACCCATTCCTTCAGGAATCCTTGTCTTAATGCCAACATCTGTGATCCTGAATTACATACTCTGTCCATCTCCAAAAGTACCCTCATGAAAATCACTCAATATGGAATTAAACATCTTCCAACTCAGCAATATCTGGACTAATGTCTGGGCCCAATCCTTACGCTTCTAACAGGAGAAGTAATTTAGTCCAGTTTCTAGTTTCAGAATTACACTGAAGCCATCACTGATGACTTCTAAAGATGTACACAAAGATCATTAGCACAATCTCACAATAGATGCATTTTGGTCATATTTCCACTTTTACACAATCCTGCATCATCTGTATTGAAGGAGGGAAAATGTGTAGAGAAGAACCATTATATTATATGCTAGTGCTTCTTGATTCCCTCTACTATGTGCCAGCTGCTCTCCCAAGTCATTCCAAGACTTCAGCCTAGAATACCTATAAAGGACAGGTCTGTCTGCCAAACCAGCTATTCAGACACCTGAGATCAGCCATGAAAAAACCAACTGATAATTAACAAAGCTATAGATAGGATTTAGCAGTGGGTGCCCTCAGGCAAATTTAATGGAAAAAACAAACGTTAAAGCTAAGTTATAGTTAGGATTTTTTTATTTATTCTTTTACACACAAACTCAAAATAAACAGAAGAGATTATTAAAGTTATAGTGACAACTAAATTTTCTATATTTTGCACAACTATTTAGAAGTTAAATTTATAATTTGTGCACCACCTTCAATTTACTATACATCATGCACCTCTGTACACATTCTTCTCGCATCAAACACCACACTACATTAACTATTAATTGCCCTTTCTCCATGCACTGGTTATACCCATGCATATTATATTGTGGCATGTGAAATAATAGCAGTTATATTACCAATTATCCCATCTGATATTGCATTATTTCTAAGAACACAGGGGCATATTTACAAGCCCCTAATGCCAACACAACGTAACTTTTCAGGACACTTAGCGTGGCTTAATGCTGCCTTGTAAATAAGGCCTCCTTTCATGCTACAGTTAGCATGAAAGGGATGGGCAATAGGTGTTGCAGTGGAACACCCACCGCAACACCCATTGCCCACCTCTTTCACGCTAAGCTTAAAAGGGAGGCGTAAATTGGAGGCAGCGCCAAAATTAAGACCAGGGAAACCTGGTATTAACCTGGCAAAATGAGGAGAAATGCTTTATTTCTCCTCGTTGTTGCTGTTGCTTTGTGTGCTACACAACACAGCACACATAGAAACAGCAAAACGCCTTTGATTGTTTATGCGCAGGAAGGTGCCCCTTCCTCCACATAAACAATTCCCAAAAAATTACGTTTTGCAACTTCTATGTGTGCTGCATTAAGCAGAACGCATAAAAGTTACAAAACACCATTTAAAGATTGTTTATGTGCAGGAAGGGAGACCTTCCTGCACATAAATAATCTTCTCCTCAACGCACTGGCGCTAAGCTGATAAACTTAGCGCCAGCGCAGGGGGAAACACAGGGCTGCACCATGTTGTTGTAAATATGGTGCAGCCCTGCATTTCTGAAGTGGTGGAGCGCGGCGTTAAGCCAAGGAGGCTAACGCTACGCTCTGCCACTTTGTTGTAAATTTTCCCCACAGTGCTTGTAGAGTGTCGAGTTATAGTTAATGTAGCATGGCAATTGATGCAAGAAGAATATGTACCAAGGTGTACAACAGATAGTAAATGGAAGATGCATAAATTATAAATGTAATTTGTAACTAGTGGTGTTTAATTTAAAAATGTAAGGTATAACTATGAATTTATAATTTCTCCTGTTGAGTAGTTTAAGTAGGATTTGTGTATAAAAAATAAATATAGTTTTCATAACTATAACTTAGCTGTAACCTTTGGTTTCTTCATTCAATTTAAATGTTTTTCATTTTTAACAAAAATGTGTTTCAAATCATACTGTCCAGTGTCATTTAATGAAGTGTTGTTAAAAATATAGATTTTTCAATTAATGTTCTGTATTTTAGTATATATTTTAAATGTATGTGATGTATGTTTTTTGTATAAGAATTGTTTATATTTTTTAATATATGTGTTACATTTTTAGTAATTTTTTTTTTTCTTTGAATTTTGCATTTAATAGTTCCGTAGCGGGTTGTGGGTTAATAGGGGAATAGGGTGTTAAGTAATTTAATTATATTAAATTAATTGATTATTTTTTATTTATTAATATTTATTTAATTGAGATGTTATAGTCTTAAAAGTGTAAAGTAATTTATTATTAATTAATTAATAATTGGTTGTTAATCAATATTAATTAGTTAATTGGTAATTAATTTTAGGTGTGTGTTTTGGTATTTTTAGGTGTAAAGGTTTTTTTTTTTAAATAATGAATTAATAGTTGGTTGTTAACTAATATTAATTGATTAATTGGTAATTAATTATGGTAATTGTATAATTCATTTTAGGCGTATGTTTTGGGTTTTATAGGGGTAAAGGGTGGGGAGTAATATTTTTTATTATTAATAATTCTTTGTTAATTGATATTATTTAATTTAATTAAAAATAAATTATGGCAATTGTGTATTTAAATTTAGGTGTGAGTTTTGGTGTTTATAGGGTTAAAGGGCGGGAAGTAATTTGTGTTTAATTAATTAATATATAGTTGTTAATTAATGTTAATTATTTGATATTTATTTTGGGTAATTTTTTATTTTCTTGTGTGTTGTTTTTACTTTTAAAGGGGTAAAGGGTAGGTATTAAATACATTTTAATTACTTTATAATTAGTTGTTAATAGTTATAGTTTTCATTTTAAACTAAGTTTTAATTGTGATTTATTATTTTAGAGGTTAATTTAGGTGTGTGTTGTGGATATCATACTGCTAAAGTGTGTGTAGTCAATTACTGTTTATTAGTTTCTTTCTATTAATATTTTTTTAATAGATAATTAATTATGTTAATTATGGAAGTACTTTTGTTTTAAAAAATTAGAAGTGAGTTGTGATGTGTGGGGTGTTATAGGGTAGAGAATAAAATAAATACATTTATGTAATAATTAATGTTTTGATTGTAAATATTTAGAGATTTTCTCCCTCCGCTATCCAACACTTCCCCTACTGTTGCATTCACTGGAGTGGGAATAGTAATTTTTACCCCTTCGCTATCCAACGCTTTCCCTACTGTTGCATTCACTGGAGTGAGAATAGTAATTTTTACCCTTACGCTATCCAACACTTTCTCTACTGTTGCATACACTGGAGTGGGAATAGTGATTGTATCTCTGCGCTATCCAACACTTTCCCTACTGTTGCACTTACTGGAGTGGAAATAGTAAATATTATCCCTCCGTTATCCAACACTTTCCCTACTGTTGCACTCACTGAAGTGGGAATAGTAATTTTTACCCCTCCGCTATCCAACACTTTTGCTACTATTGCACTCACTGGAGTTCCAATAGTAAATGTATTCCCTACGCTATCCAATACTTTCCCAACTGTTGCACTCACTGGAGTGGGAATTGTAATTTTTACCCCTCCACTATCCAACCCTTTCTCTACTGTTGCACTCACTGGAGTGGGAATAGTAAATGTTACCCCTCCGCTATCCAACACTTTCCCTACTGTTGCACTAACTGGAGTTGGAATAGTAAATTTACTCCCTTCGCTATCAAACATTTACCCTATTGTCGCACTCATTGGAGTTGGAATAGTAATTTTTACCCTTTCGCTATCCAACACTTTCCCTACTGTTGTATTTATTGGAGTGAGAATAATAATTTTTACCTCTCCACTAACCGACATTTTTATATAATTTTAAACGTTTAAAATAAATTAAAAATAATAGTGTATTAAATGTTTTAAAGTATTTCTATATATATATGAATACACTATTATGATTGTGTTAATATTTTTTTAATTTAGTTTATTTGTAATATTTTGTTAAAATATATATTTCATTTATTTTATTTTGTTAAAATTAATTACATTTTTTAATACCACATGCATTTTTTAACACCGCGGCGGTGCAGCGGTCAGCAGCACCCGCCGCAATGTTAAAGCTGCAGGATGCGACCGCCACGGTGGCGGTCGCATCCTGATTTGGTGTGCGGAGCCGCCGCAGGTATTGCGGATGGTCCCGGTTGCCACCACCATGGTGGACGGACTCCAGTCCCTCCGCCATCGAAATCGGCCCCTATGTTTGTATTTGTTGTTGATGTACTCACTATAATGTTGATTTGTGTTTAAATAGTTAAAAGGAAAACAATGATAAGTGACTGCTTATTTGTTGGTAGAAGGTTTGTTTGAGTTCGCTACTGATCAACTTATTTGTAAATATTGTTACAACAAATTAGAAGAGAACAAAATGCCAGCTAGAGCAGTATATAACACCTTATAGTTGGTAGCTATTCCTCAGGAACTGGCAGATTTTAATGCATTTGAGTCCATTCTTATTCAATATGTGCACCCATTTCAGGCTTTAGTTCGTACAGAGCCTAAAACCGGTAAGCTGCCACCAACAGATTTTCAAAGAGGTCTGAAAGGAAGAGTTGTGTACTTACCTTTAGATTTTAGAAAAATATTGAAACTGTTGGTGTAGACAGGGATGAAAATGAGCCAGTTGTTATTCTAGTAAATTGTGTGCCAACAAAGAGTCGGACAATATGGCAAGGGTTTGTAGTTGTTAATAAACTTCAAAAGGCTACATTATATCTGATACAAAATAATATTCATTATAAGAATGTAAATGTTGATGAACAGGTAATCTTGTTAGAAGATGAAACAGAAATTTCAAGTGGCCAAATAGAAAAAGTGGACTAGTCCAAGAGTGAAGAGATTTATTAACATTATACTATACATCCTCTACATTCAAAGGAAATGATTGGAAACAGTATTGAACTATTTCAAATGAAGGAAGCAAAGGAAACTCCCATGAGTGTATGGGAAAAAAATTTAGAAGCTCGTTGTTTTCCACAGCTATTCCCCACTGGAGAAGATGGACAATTTGATGAGTGAGCTGGACGGATTCCAGCTTCAGAATACCGCTTGTCAAGATTGTACTCTGAAGATCCAAGATTTCAACAGTGCATTCCATATATATTTCATCTTGTGTTTGAAAGTGATTTGTCTACGCTTTCATAAGCAGTGAACCACATATTAAAAACAGGAGTTCATCTTCCACATGATTCTGCAAAGGAATTCATGGACAAATTTCAACAAAGAGATAAAAATTTAGAATCTTAGGGGCATATTAGCACGAACGGCGTTAAAATTATCGCTGCTTTAGCAGCAGGAAACTGCCGCTAAAGCAGCGATAATGGGCTTGATAATATGCCCTTGAGAATTCCAATAGAAGCCCAGGATCACACTAGAACATGGGCTTCTATTGGCATTCTCAAGGGCATATTATCAAGCCCATTATCGCCGCTTTAGCGGCAGTTTCTTGCCGCTAAAGCGGCGATAATTTTAACGCCGTTCTTGCTAATATGCCTCTTAGTTAATTAATTTGATGCGGTGTCAACGTGGTACCCACAAGTATTGGTATCGTTGTCATGGAAAATTTAAATGCATGTTAAGAAACGTAGGTACTCCTACATGGTTTGTAACACTTAGCTGTGCTGAATATGCGTGGGACGATTTACTTGAATTTCTAAGAGAATCAAATTCAAATGTTAAAAACATTAAATTGAAGACAGCTGGAGAACTGTGTTCCTTGGATTCTGTAAATGTGTGCAGATATTTTAATCATAGGTTTCAAGCTATGATGTCTTTAATCTGCAATAAAAAAGAATCCACCTCTTGGAGAGGTAACAGATTTTTTGGGGAGAAAGGAGTACCAAGCCAGAGGTGCTCCTCATATACACATGCTATTATGGATAAAGAATGCACCAAAATTTGGAACTGATACTGATGAAACTGTTTTGTCTTTCATCGAACGGTATGTTACATGTGCTTTTCCAAGAGATGGAGGAGAAAAGAGCTTGAGACAACAAGTTTTACGGTTTCAAAGTCATCGATGTGTGAAATACTGCCAACGAAAATACAAGTGTAAAGGAAAATTTTATACGAAATGTCGTTTTGGATTCCCATGTCCTATAATTTCTAAAGGAAGAGTAAATAGTTTTTTGTCAGCAGTAAGGCATACAATAACTCAGAAATCTCCCAAGAATACATACAACTTAAATAGAACAGAAGCTTTAAAGTACATTAATGACTACAATCCAGTTATTTTGAAAATGTGGAATGCAAACATGGATATTCATTATGTTGCAGATAATTCAATTGCTGGAGCTCGCTATGTTACATCATATAAAACCAAATCTGAAAAGACAGAGATGAAAGAAATGTGGGAAGAAATTTCACAAGAGAAAACTCTTAGCAAGAAATTGTACAGCTTCAGCTTGAAAATGCTTTCCCATCGAGAGATTGGATCCTATGAATGTTCGGATCACTTGAGTTCAGCCAGTTTATATTCAAAGTCAAGAGGAATCATTTGTGTAAGTCTAGGTCTTGCCGCCACACGAAATAGAGTATTGAAATCTCTACAAGAAATCAAATACTTAGCACAGAATGAACCAGAAAGTACAGAAATTGTTAAAAAAATATGTTGGAAACATACTATCCCAAGAGGAGCACACATCTCAAAAACCTATGTCTCTATGAAATACTTCAACAATAGAGCTTTAAAAGAAAAGTTACAGAAAATATAAAAGAAGAAAAATATGCAGTAATTGGATGTGAAGGATGTTTGGTAAAACATGCCAAAGGAAATGTTATTAACCATAGAAAACTCAGTTGCGAAAGTCCAGATAAAAGGGAATTTTTCTATTTAGCACTTCTGCATCTGTTCAAGCCTTGGCGTAGTGAAACAGAATTACTTGGAGATTTAGACAGCTATGAAGATTCTTTTAATGTAAGTAATGGTAGTATTCAGTGCACAAAGTTTCCTACATATCTACAAATGTCAAAGGATGAGATTGAACAAGAAATTACTATTGCAGTGGAAATAGGTAGAGAAAGTTCTCATGATAGTCAAAGTTCTGCTCCACTCACTCAAGATCCACTGGGACAACCAATTATTGAAAACGAAGCAGCAATAGCCATAAATAAGGTAGAAACTGCAATGCAACAAACACAACAGGATATTATTCAGTTGGAAAAGTTAGAAGAACAACTAAATATTGAACAGAAAGAAATATATCTACAAGTGAAAGAACAAATACAACATGGTTTGCTACACACAAAAAAAGAATGGCAATGTTCACCGTTTAAACCTATTCTAATGTACATCAGCGGTCAAGCTGGAACAGGAAAAAGTTTCTTAATTAAAGTTTTGACCAGTTATCTATACAAAACTACAGAATCACATTTATCTTGTGTTGTAACAGCTCCAACTGGATTAGCAGCACACAACATTAAAGGGATTACTTTACATCGATTACTTATGCTACCAGTTGAACATGATAATACATTGAAATATCAGAAGCTATCTGGAGAAGCTTGTAATGAAGTCTCAAGAGTACTGAAGAAAATGAAACTTTCAATCATTGATGAGGTGAGCATGGTCTCAAACTTAATGCTTGCATTTGTACATTTAGAAAAATGCAGCTGATTTTAAAAACGGATTATGATGTTTTGTTTGGAAGAAAACATTTAATTGTATTCAGAGACTTACTACAACTTACTCCTGTCCATGAAGACACTAGGAAATCTTTGGGAAATATTGGAAATGTGAACATTTGGTTACATTTTGAATACAAGGAACTTGTTAAGAATATGTGACAAGCAAGTGATGAAGATTACGGAAATATTCTTCAAGACATAAGAATTGGGGGCATATGTACAAGCCCCTATCGCCACCACAACATCACTTATATCAATTTTGTGGTGGCAATAGGGGCTCCTCTTATTTACAAGGCAGCACTAAGCCACTTAACGTTGCTTAACACTGCCTTGTAAATTAGGCCCCCTTTCACGCTATTGTTAGCATGAAAGGGTTTGGCAGTGGGTGTTAAGGTGGGCGTTTCACAGCAACACCCATTCAATTTGACGCTGCCCCCTATGTACAAGGGTGGTGTACATAGGAGGCAGCACCCTAATTAAGACCAGGGAAAACCTGGTCTTAAGTTGGCGAAACGAGGAGAAATGCATTATTTCTCCTCGTTTCTGCCTTTTCCATGTGTGCTGCCTTGGGTGGCAACTTAATTCAAGTTATCAAACTTGGCCACTGTACACTGTAGCTGAGCGCTGTTGCAAAATATTAACCATACGCACAAATTTAAATCCGTTTACAAAAACCTTTTGTATTGGCACAGTATACAACTTCAATGTTATACCTCAAACAAAAACATTATTCATGAGAAACAAATTGTTAATTCAACATGACATCTTCATTTCTGTTGGGTTCACAGAAAATTCTTGTCATTCAGATGGTGTTGAACATATTCCAATTCTACAATCATGCCAAATGCATTTCGGGCCTCCTGGCCCTTCTTCAGGGGCTTATATCTGAGAATAACGAAAACATGGTCTGTTACAATCAAGTACAATGTGCAAAGAACTGTCAACAAACTCATAAAGTTTGATTGTTATCATAATAACCGTGCTTATGTACTAAACTTCTGTTGTGAAAATAACGTCCAGAAAATAAAAAGACTATGTGAGGCAAGGGGGGAAGATTAACAAACACTCAGGGGTATATTCACAAGAACGTGTGCTAAACATCTTCAAAAAATGTTAACGCAACTTTACGCATCGCAGTCCATCGTGGGAAAATAACCCCGTGTTAACGTGGAATTCACAACACGGCGGTACCATGCGATAGTCTCCTGAAACCGCGGACAATGTCCGCGATACAACCACCTCAACGGAGATAAAAACACAAACCCCAACACCAAAAAACGTGCGATGAGCCCATTCGCAATGAGGAAATCAGCGATAAGCCTGCCATACACACACGGCAGGCGGGAAAATCACTACAAAAGGAGAAAAAACACACAAACACAAAATGACCAACACCAAAGCACCATGGAGGCAGCCGGAACAAGCGCAGAGGACGAGCGCAACCCCACAAGCATCCTGGACGACCAGCCCGGGACCTCAGGGACAAGGAAGGGCAAGGGCAAGAAGAAGAGGAAGACGAAGTTTAGTCCACAGGAGAATAGGATCCTGGTCACGGAGGCGATAGAACACCATCAACAAATGTTCGTCGCCTCCAATGTGTCATTGGGCACCAAAAATGGATTATGGCGGGCCATCGTTGACAAGATGAATGCCATCGGAGAGCACAATAGGTCAATGGACGAGGTCAAGAGGAGATGGATTGACATCAAGCGCAAGACCAAGGAGAAACTCGCAGGCAACCAGAAGGCAGCAATGCAGACTGGAGGTGGGAGCCCAGCGCCACAGCTGGAGCTGGATGACATGCAGGAGCTGGTGTCGACAGTCATCAGTGTGGAGACCGTGGCAGGAGTCGGGGGAGCGGACACTGCTCGACATGACACAACACCACAGCAACAGGGTGAGTAACCACCAGGTACTGGGGGATGGGGGGAGATGGCCACAATGGCACACATGCACAATCAAGCAGAGCACAGTGCACACCCACAATGACTCTGGATCATGGCCCTGATCTACACACTGTCACAATGTATATTGCCATGCTGTCTGAATGTCAACATGTACCATGCGGCCAAATACATGAGGACACATTGTAACACAGCATCTCCCCTTCACATTGCAGGGGCACCGTGAACGCCACCTGCAGAGCAGTCCCAGCCACTCTTCACTGATGACGAGGAGGACACCACCAGCATCGACACCCAAGCCCTCCAAGACATCATGGAACTCATCCGCCACTCACCTCCAGGACCAGGGCAGCCCAGCTGCATCGAGGAGACCCCACCCACTCCACAAACTACCCAGCAGGAGGCACCCACAACCCCGTCTGTCTCCCAAGACCCCCCCGAACAACACATGGCCTTCCAACGCCGTGTGTTGGAGGTCCAGAGGGAGATGGCTGAGCAGGTGTGGGTGGGGTTCGATCTCATGGCTACCAAACTGGACGCAATCCATGGGTGTCTGAGTCCCATCAGGGACCACCTCCAGTCCCTAACGGACACCCACACGCCGCTCCATGGTCTCCAACGAGCCCTGGCTGACATTGCTGGAGTCATGACTCGGAGACAAGACCACCGGTCCGCTCAGAGTGGCTCCAGTGATCTCAGCCAGGAGATGGCACGCATGTGGAGGCTCATGGAGGACATGGTGCAGATGGAGGCGGAAAGGATGGCAGCCACCGCTGCACATCAGCAAAATGTAGCTGGGATCTACCATGCCCTGCATGTCCTCATCATGGCATTGCTGCCACAAGGCGTGGCACGGATGAATGCTGCTGCCCCTACACCATCCACATCTCCACCCTCTGGTGTGTCCATGCCCCAAAGTGCGGCAGATATTCCACCTCCAGCACCTGATGTGTCACTGCCACAAAGAGCGGCCGGCAATCCACCTCTGGCCCCTGATGTGTCAGTGGCACACAGTGCTGCAGCCGGAGCAGCATCACCCACAGGTGGGGCAGGCCACACATCCGAGGACAAGGACGTAGCTGGATTTGGGATCAGAAGGAGGCACTAGCATTCATTTCCGCCACCTGGCCTGTTGCTCCTTGGTGCCGCACATGGCCCCATGACCTCCCACTGACCCCCGATACACTCTGCGGCACTCACCTTGGACAACGACATGGACTTCCATATCCTGTTTGGTGACCAATGACACGGCTACCAGACTGCGGACTGTACTCTTCCTCATCCTCTGTCCTTGTCATTCCCCGATGGACTCTGGCTGGCCCTCCACGGGCCCATATTGTGAAGTGGGGTTGGCATGGCCCTGTACTGCTCCAGCTGCTGAACTCCACTGGATGTGCAATAAACATTCAGGAATGCACTGCTGTGTCATGTCTTTCATCATTCAAGTATGAATGTGTGAATGAATGTAGGGTCAGTGTTACCCCCTAATGTCAATGATGCTCATCTAGTGGGATGCCAGTCACAGTGTGCTACGTTGCCGATTGCATTGCGGGTGCCGTAGACACCACAACAGGGACACACGCATTAGTCACTTCCTTGTCCGGACATGGACTGCACCATGCCCACAGCCCCCGAGTCGTTGTTGCAAGCCCTGTGCTGGTCTGGTGTATGCCAGGACAGACCACTCCGCTTACGCTCCGAGGGGGGGGCCACATAACCACATGTCACAGGTTTACACGCTAGTGGTCTGCAGGTCGCTGGTCTAGTTGTCAGCATGTCGCGGCCACTGCCTGAGGGCAGGTTTGCACACACACCACACCCATCCGGCGCAGGCGTCACAGGCCATGTGACCCCGAGTATATGAGGGGCCGGCAACGTCACATTCCCCACTGCCGGAGGTGACTGGATGACGGACGTACCACGTGGCTCAATCATGAAGGGCCCATGAGTTGTTGCACACAGGGTTGGTGGCACTCGAAGCCTTGCGGCCGTCACGGGCCTACCACCACGTGGCGCTGACTGGGGTTGCACAGGGTTAGTGGCACGCGAGGCCTTGCGGCCGTCACGGGCGTACCACCACGTGGTGCTGACTGGGGTTGCACAGGGTTAGTGGCACGCGAGGCCTTGCGGCCGTCACGGGCCTACCACCACGTGGCACTGACTGGAGTTGCACAGGGTTAGTGGCACCCAAGGCCTTGCGGCCATCACGGGCCTACCACCACGTGGCACTGACTGGGGTTGCACAGGGTTAGTGGCACCGAAATTGCCTAGCGGGTGTGCAGCCTGCGATGATGATGTGTGCAGTGATGTGGTCTCTGCCATTGATGCCTCAGGACTCAGCGCCATGTGTGGGACCTGCTGGGCTGCGGTGCGGGTCCGCATGATGTGGAGCATGCCATGGTGGCGGGACCGGGGCCTGGAGCTTACAGGGGCACGTGGTGTGCCCACTGGTGGACACACCATCGGCGAAAGGTGAGCAGTGGGGCCTGGGTGCTCAAGGGCGGACAGCCAGCACTAGCTGGCGGGAGGGGGTAGGGTGCGGCTGCATGTGTGCACAGGGGCGGACAGGCATTGTTGCCGTGTGCAGTGGGATGGACTCTGACATGATTGACTCTTGCCTCGGTTACAGGTTGCAGACCTGGTGGCTTGCAGTGTATCCCGGCACTTGTTTGGAGACACACCGGTGGCAGCAAGTGAGCAGTGGTGCCTGGGTGCGCGGGGGCGGCAGTGTCCTTCCTTCTCTAGCTCTCCCTCTCCCTCTCCCTTTCTTTCCTTCTCCCTCTCCCTCTCTCTCTCCCTTCCTTTCCTTCTCCCTCTCTCTCTCTCCCTCTCCCTTCCTTTCGTTCTCTCCCTCTCTCTCCCTCTCCCTTTCTTTCTTTCTTTCTTTCTTTCTTTCTTTCTTTCTTTCTTTCTTTCTTTCTTTCTTTCTTTCTTTCTTTCTCTCTCTCTTTCTCTCTCTGCCTTTCTTTCATTCTCTGTTTCTCTGTGTCTCGCTCCTTTGATGTGTGCATGACACACGTTCTTATTTTGGGCTTTATTTTCCAGGCTGTGACATCAGGATTGTCCCGGACGGACCCGACAGGAGTCTTCCGCATTGGTGTTTTGTGTTGTATTTCAATAAAGTTTTTGGTTGTTACTTCAATGATGAGTGACTGTTTCTCGTTCTTCTGTCTCAACATGTGTGTTTCTGTTTGTCATTGTGCGACGTCATGCGCTTTTTGTGGCTCTTGTGTCGTGCACGGTATGTGTTTGTCCGGGGGGGGCCTGGGGCGGGTCCTGGGGGTGGTGGCGAGCCTGGGGGTGGGGGTTGTGGCCCTGATCGGTCTCCGAGCTGCATGATCATTGTTTCCACAGCATCTGTGGGTCTTCAGATGTGGCTCTGGCCTGGGCTCCCTTTCATGCTGCAGGTAGTCGTCCTGCTCAACACCAGCAAAAGGCAGGTGTTAATTCCCTGCTGCTACCGCGGCTTATCGCCTGTTTTTGGTTCGCATCGCAGATCTGGCAGTTCATTGTGAAAGTGGTGTTGAGGTGTTTTCGTGTGTTTTTGCACGTGAATGCCTACTCTGCATCTCATTAGGGTTAGTTGGTGGTGTCACCCGTGGAGGTAAATGTTGAGGCGGTTATCGTGGGAATACTTGCGTTGTCTGCAGTTTGCAACCGCTTGTGAATGGGGTGTTAAATCTGTCACCACTTTTGTTGCGTTAAGTTGGCGATAACTCAGAGATAAGTCCTTGTGAATATCCCCCTAAGTGAAAAGAAAGAAAAAGAGGTCATAGCTCCTAAATCCCAGATGCACACTCTACAAATGGAGTTGAATCCAAAGTGGTGTCTCATGCTTCATTCCTGAATAAAAAAATGATCATGCCATTAAAATCAAGATACCAACTTACTGTATGAACTGTCCGGCGTCAATTACCCGAAAAATAACAATGTGAAGGTGTAAGACGAACTGAAATGCTTCTACTGATAACAGGCTCAAAAACGACCTCTTGGTCACTAACCTTTTTCGATTGGGGAGGTACTACTTCTCATAAACCAAATCCAGGTGGAAATGGCTCAACGCTAGTCCCAAACTTGATTCTGAAAAACATAGTACACCTCCGCTATAGCAACTGAACTGCCAAGTCCCACACTTACTCCATTGTAACCTCCTCACCTCTTCCGTATGCGAAAACACACTTGAACTGCTCGTTCCCTCACCGCGCTCGAGTATCAGATTCAAAACCGCTGATCACGCTACGCAAAAACGACGTAGTAACAATAAATGACGGACACCGCCGCATACAGATCACTCCAGGACGTCAATTTTAGTCACCATATTGGCCAGAGGTAACTCCATTCGCGAACAACGTGATGGCAATGAATAACGGACTGAGCCGCATACGGAACACTTCAGGATGTCAGTCTTAGTCACACATGGAAAAAGCTAAATGCCATGGTTGGTCCATTTCTGTACATCAACAAACCTTTAAAAAAAATTCAATTTTTTGACTTTCATGTGTGCTGCATGAAGCAACACACATGACAGTGACAGAATGGCAGTTTAGGATTGTTTGTGTGCAGGAAGTGAGGGGGGAGCGGAGCTAACCTCTGGTAATCTTTGGTGAGAGTTCGGAGGACCGGAGGGTACCCAAGTTGGGCCCACATGGAAAACTTTAATAACATTTTCGAACGGGATACCCCTCGCCTGACCTCATAATGGCGCCCGCCAGGGGCATATCACCGCAGAGAGAGGATGACCCCGCATCCGGGTCCTGCCTTACCATCTGGAAAGAGACTTAACAGAGAAACAGTAATCACAGTGGCAAGTCACCGGGATCTACAGATTCCTATAATCTGCGCATCGCATTTCCCCTTCTACAGTGAGTGCCTTTCTCTACCAGCCTGACTCCCTAAAATGGCTCCCATAAGTATGCCTAGTCCAAAGCACTCCTACTCCCCTTGTTGGGGATGGATCCAGCTTTTATGCCCTGGAGTCTCAGAGACCCCTCTGAGAGAGTCCACCGCGACAAGGGAGTCACACATAGTGGAGGACTGGGATAGATCCCCTTACCGCTGGGAACCGTCTCCTACCCTGCCGGACGTCGGACACTGTGTTCCCGCTGGGTTTCCTACCCCCTCCCCCACCTCTTCCCTCCTTCATTCTTCTGAGTATGCCGGTGGCCAAAGCACTCCTCTCCCCTTGTTGGGGAGGGATCCAGCATCTATGCCCTGGAGTCTCAGCGACCCCGCTGAGAGAGTCCACCGTGACAAGAGAATGACACATAACGGAGGACTGGGAATGATCCCTTTACTGCGGGGAGTCGTCTCCCACCCAGCCGGACGTCAGACACAGTTACTTCCTCGTCTCCACGCTGTGTCTCCTACCCCCTCCCCCACTGCTTCCCTCCTTCATTCTTTGTTTACCCCCTATTCCTTTCCTCTCTCCCTGAATTTCTCTCCCCTGCCTGCTTTGTTTATCCTTATGCCTATGCTCTGCTTAATTCTCCCTCCCCGTTACCCTTTTACATTAACCCCGTACCCTTCTACACGCCATGAACCAATGGATGTAACTTGTAACTGATCTACCTTCTGTAATCAATGTGTAACTTGTAACCTATGTAACTCTCCTCATGTAAAGCGCTTTGATACCTCCGGGTCTAGCCAGCGCTATATAAAACTCAAATAAATAAGGAAGGGACACCTTCCTACACATAAACAATCCTGCCCTGCATGCAGACACCCTTGCACTATGGTGCAAGGGTGCCTGTGTTAGCGCTAAGTTGCTAAACTTAGCGCCATCACAGGGGGAAATGCAAGGCTGCACCACATTCTTTTAAATATGGTGCAGCCTTGTGTTTCAGAAGTGGCGGAGAGAGGCGTTAAGCCAGGAAGGCTAATGCACCTCTCCGCCACTTCCTCGTACATATCCCCCTTGGTGTCTTAACAAAACATGGTAAGCAAGCTTTAGAAAGACGGCTACTAAGGAACTTGTTTACAACTGGAAACACATCAGCTGAAGTAATGTACAACATGCTTGGAGAAAAGCAGTCTATAGTTTTCCTAATGCCTACACTGCAAGAGTGTTCTATATTTAATCAACAACTTCTCAAACTGGAAAAATAACAAAAAGTGGAAATTGAAGCTATTGATAAAATTGATCACCAGGGAGTGACTATTCTTCTTACAGAGAAACTACAGGCTAAATTGGATTCTTTGGAAAAGTCTGTATCTAAAACTGCAGGCTTAAATAAGACTTTACATGTATGTATAAACTGTCGGGTAATTCTACGGCGTAATTTAAGTGTAAAAGAATGTTTAGTAAATGGAGCAATGGGAAAAGTTGTTGATTTTGTAAAAATTCAGAATAGAGATGGAATACAATTTTTGATTATAAAATTTGACCAAATTAAAGCGATAAGACAGATTAGGTGTTGTGTTGTACGTTTTTGCTTGTAAAAGATTTGTATGTTCGCAGACAACAGTTTCCGCTGTCTCTAGCATATGCAGTAACTATTCATAAATCACAAGGTTTAAGTATAGGCACTGCTTTTGTAAATATTGGAAGTACAGTGTTCAAAAAAGGAATGGCATATGTTGCATTGTCTCTAGTAAGAACATTGTCTGGTTGTGTTTGATAGATCAGAAAAAGGTTAGTGCTGATGCAAATTGTGCAAGAGACTACAATCGTTTAAGAAGACTTTGTGCTCATGATTTAGGTGAATATCCCATATATGAGAAACGTGCAGTGTGTCCAAAATGGAAGCATGTCAAAGATGCAATTGAGGTTCAAAAACTGAAAACAAATGAAGAGAAATTTGAAGGCGTAAAGAAAAAGAAAATGGAAACTGTTGATGACATTGAAGGATACCAGTTGGAAAACAGTTCAGGTATCAACTGTTAATGTGATTCTGAATTTTGTGTTTTATCTACAAGATCTTCATTGTGAAATCATGGGAAATCGTGAAAAAAGATTCTGTTCTGCACTACAACATGTATTTCAACAGTTTGTAACTAACAGAACTAAAATCCATACTGCTTCTGGCATTCAGCATCTTTTGGATATATGTACTGGTTCTTTGACATTTACTCTCAAAATACAACAAGATGCACAATGATTTCTAATGCTTATGCTTGGAGTATTAGAAGATGAAGAAATACAGACTGAAATATTTTTTTGACTAAGTTACAGATGGGATCATAAATGTGCAGTGTGTCCAAAATGGAAGCATGTCAAAGATGCAATTGAGGTTCAAAAACTGAAAACAAATGAAGAGAAATTTGAAGGCGTAAAGAAAAAGAAAATGGAAACTGTTGATGACATTGAAGGATACCAGTTGGAAAACAGTTCAGGTATCAACTGTTAATGTGATTCTGAATTTTGTGTTTTATCTACAAGATCTTCATTGTGAAATCATGGGAAATCGTGAAAAAATATTCTGTTCTGCACTACATCATGTATTTCAACAGTTTGTAACTAACAGAACTAAAATCCATACTGCTTCTGGCATTCAGCATCTTTTGGATATATGTACTGGTTCTTTGACATTTACTCTCAAAATACAACAAGATGCACAAGGATTTCTAATGCTTATGCTTGGAGTATTAGAAGATGAAGAAATACAGACTTAAATATTTTTTTGACTAAGTTACAGATGGGATCATAAATGTGAAGAGTTTTCATTTACTTCTACCACTGAAATACAAACAGAACGATTCATATACTTCACAATACCAGACTGCAAATCAGTACCTTTTAAAAAAATTGATAAAAACAGCCAATCAGGACATGAGATGTATGCATTGTAGATCAGAGATGTTGTCTACATTACATATAGAAAGATTTGGAAAATATCTCATTTTATTGCTACACTGTTGTAGAGCAAATGGAACAAAATTGCAAACAAAAATTAACATTTTTAAAGCAAGTCAAATATCTTTTTCAGGAAGAACTTTTACAGCAGTGGCTATTATTTTCCATGATGGACCTACTACAACATCTGAACACTACACTGTGTATTTAAAGTGTAATAAAGGATGGACACATTGCAATGATGCCCACTTGGAATTCAAACCTAGATTGCCTTATGAATTACCAAATTCATATTTGTTATTTTTGAAGCCAAAGTTTGGAGTACATCATTCAGCCTATTGGGAAGATGTGAACAAAAAGTAGACAGGAGTGCAAACTATTAGTTCTTATACTTAGTGTTTGGAATATTGTTTGTGCTAATTGATATTGCATTTGGAAAATTGTGTTTTAAAGCAAACAGTTTCTATATTTGTTCTCTATATTGTACCAGATGTAAATGAGAGTCTACATTTTGGCAAATGTATTTGAGATAAAAATTAGAGTTCATGTAGATGAATGAAGTAATTAACAAAGTATAGATAAAAAGACACATAGCTACAGATATTGAAAATGATACTCTATGCTGATTTATTTTTTCTACAATCAATTTGATTGTTTTTCCCCCGCTGTTCAGTGATGATACTACATTGAAATCACTGTGTATGGTGAAATTAAGTGGAATCTGAGAACAGCAAAAAAGGGAAACCGAAAATGTTATGGAATTCTAAATTCATGTTGGGTTCTTAAAAATATAATATTATCATTTCTGTAATATATTATCATTAAATAACAGTTTTTCTTCTTCTTTATAGTAGCTACTGTTGAAGTTTGAAAAGACTTTTAATGCTGTTTAGGACAATACTACTCTAAAATACTTCTACTGAGTAATGTATCTAAATTACTTGAAAGGTAAGAATACATAATATAATAGGCATGATAATGTGAAAAAATATTTAAAGTTTAATTATATGTTATTTGTTTCTAATATAAATAATGTTGATCCTTTACACTATTTGAAAACTATCATTATGTTGCTAATGTAATCAGGCAGGCAGTCATCCTTTCACGTAGACACTACTCATCCACTCAACCATTCTCTGAAGCACAGGTCTTGCACTAATAGGATAACCCAGGCATTATCCTTGCATTCTTTCTTCACTCATGTGATCACCCAGGCACTACCCATGCACTCATACAATCACTCAGGCACTACTCTTGCACTCATTAAATCGATTAGGTACTTTTTTTTATTTTTATTTATTTGAGTTTTATATAGCGCTGGCTAGACCCGAAGGTATCAGAGCGCTTTACATAAGGTTCCACAAAATTACATCAGTTACAAGTTACATCAGTTACAAGAAAACATTTCAAGAGCGTCGGAAGATTAAATAAATGGAGCTTAGAAGGGAAAGGGGGAGAGGTAAAGGTGTAGGAGGGAGAAAGGATGGAGATAGGATGGATGGAGAGACGAAGGAGAGTCTGCCCAAAGTCCGGCTGGGTAGATGACGGCCGAGGGGGAATTCCACAGCCCATCTCCTCTATAGCTATCAGGTAGCTCCACCGGGCATCAGTCAAGCGGCTAGGTCTCAATGAGAAAACAATTAGAGAGCAAAGAGGAGGGATAAATGGAGCATAAAGGAGAAAGTGGGTGGAGTAAAGGGGTAGGAGGGAGAGTACGACGGAGAGACGAAGTAAGGTCTGCCCAATGTCCGGCTGGGTAGGTGTCGGCCGAAGGGGTAGTCCACAGCCCATCTCCTCTATAGCTATCAAGTAGCTCCACCGGGCATCAGCCAAACAGCTAGGTCTAGGTACTACCCATGCACTCATCCATTCTCTCAGGAACTACCCATGCACTCATCCAATGACCCAGGCATTATTCATGCAGTCATCCTTTTACTTAGGCACTACCCATGCACTGATATAAGCACCTAGACATTACTCTTGCACTCATGAAGTAACTCAGGCACTACCCATGTACTCATCCAATCACCCAGGTAGTAACCCTGCACTTATGCAATTATCCAGGCACTGTCCATGCACTCATGAAATCACTCAGGCAGTACTTTTGCGCTCAAACATTTACTCAGGCACTACCCATGCACTCATCCATTCACTCAGGCACTACCTATGCACTCATCCAATGACCCAGGCATTACCCTTGCACCCATCCTTCCACTCAAGCACTACCCATACACTCATCCAATCACCCAGGCACTACCCCTGCACTCATGCAGTCACCCAGGTACTACCCATGCAGTCATGCAATCACTTGGGTATACTCTTGTACTCAACCATCCATTCAGGCACTACCAATGCACTCATCCATTCCCTCATGGACAACCCATGCACTCATCCAATGACCCAGGCATTAGCCTTGCAATCATACTTTCACTCAGGTACTTCCCATGCACTCATACAATCCCCCATGCACTACCCCTGCATTCATTCAATCACCCAGGCACTACCCATGTACTTATGCAATCATTCAGGCACTACTCTTGCACTCAAGCATTCACACAGGCACTACACATGCACTCATCCATTCCCTCAAGGACTACCCATACACTCATCCAATGACCCAGGCATTAGCCTTCCACTCATACTTTCACTCAGGTACTTCACATGCACTCATACAATCACCCAGGAACTACACCTGCACTCATGCAATCACCCAGGCACTACTCATGTACTTATGCAATCATTCAGGCACTACTCTTGCACTCAACCATTCACTCAGGCACTACCCATGCACTCATCCAATGATCCAGGGATTACTCTTGCAGTCATTCTTTTACTCAGGCACTACCCATGCACTCATCCAATCACCCAGGTACTACCTCTGCACTTATGCAATCACCTAGGCACTGCTCTTGCACTCAAACATTCACTCAGGCACTACCCATGCACTCATCCATTCACTGATGCACTACCTATGCACTCATCCAATGACCCAGGCATTACCTTTGGACCCATGCTTCCACTGAAGCACTACCCATACACTCATCCAATCATCCAGGCACTACCCGTGCAATCACGCAGGCACTACCCATGCAGTCATGCAATCACTCAGGCACTACTCTTGCACTCAACCATTCACTCAGGCACTACCCATGCACTCATCCATTCACTCAGGCACTTCCCATGTACTCATCCAATGACTCAGGCATTACGCATGCAGTCATCCATTCACTCAGGCACTACCCATGCACTCATCCAATGTCCCAGGCATTACCCATGCAGTCTTGCAATCACCCAGGCACTACTCTTGCATTCAACCATTCACTCAGGCACTACCCATGCACTCATCCAATCACCGAGGCAGTACTCCTGCACTTATACAATGACTCAGGCACTACAAAGGGCTCATCCTCTTCCTCAAGCAAGGTCTAGTCCTCCTCCTCTTGCAGGTCTTTTGTTGCCATTTTAAATCTTGAAAGACAAAATGTAAAAAACACCAAACCACCTGCAAAATAGCTGGTCCTAGAATGAGAATGACTGTTGGTTACCACACCCTAAAGAAGAAGAAAGAGGGTGGGATCTAGCAAGTTTAATGATGACAGGATGTTTGACCAATCAAATCTCTTTTTTTGAGTCACATGGGGTGCGCGACTCCTATGCGGTGCCACCGCGTATCGTACGCAATTCCGTTAAAAAAATTTTTTTTTTTGCATTTCAACAATATTAAGTTGTATGTTATAATATTTATTTACAAATAACTGTACCTCCTTATTTAAATAACAGTAAATACATTTATATTTATATATAATTTTACGCAACAAATTACGAAAATTCGGAAGTTGCAATGTATGCGACGTGCCGCGACTCCTGAAATTACCATTAGAAAAACGTTATAATAATTTTCATTTATTAATATACAAGTTTAGTAACTATCTTAACAAACCTATAACCTCAGACTTAATATTATTATTGTCTATATATATGTGAAAAATCACACTGGAGCCGCGTTCCGTACGCGGATCCGGAACTAACGCTCAGCAATGTACAGGGATACGCAATGCACAGGGATTTGCGTCAGGCACGCGACTCCATGTTTATATTTAAAAAAATATAGATATAAAAATCCACATATTATATAAAAAGTATATATTTTAAATTTAAAAAATATAGTAATTGAAAAAAAAAATACATTTAAAAAATATTAATTATATATATATATATATATATATATATATATATATATATATATATATATATATATATATATATATATATATATATATTATCTACTGGCGGTCGCCAGTAGATAGTTATAGTTACAACCTATTATCCATAGGAAATCCACGACATTCTATTTGAAATAACTCTCTTGCCGGTTGACGTATCTTCGCGAAATTTTCAAACTTTGTGGCCCGCTCCGGTCCGCTCCTACCCTGAAAGTCTCGGGGGATTCGTCAAGCGGGGGCCGAGAAAAAGGGGGTCCCAAAACGCATTTTCCCCATGCACTTTTCCATAGGAAACTTTAGACACGGCTACAGCCCGAACTGCTGAACGGAATTACACCAAATTTGGCAAAGAGGTAGTTCTTGGTTCAGAAAAAACCCTTTTGTTAAATGGTGTAAATCCGTTCACTAGTTGCTGAGAAAATGAAAAGTAAAAAGTTAGTGATATCTATGGCCGAGTAGGGTCCGCGTACCCTCAGCGCACCCTGCGCGCACCGTCCCGATCATGAGCTGCATGTTAATTGGCTGTCAGCTGGCTGTCAACATTCCGATTCAGGAAATGTTGGCAGCCATTTTGTCCCTCGGTAGAACCGAGGGACAGAAACAAGTGCGCAAAGCGCACAAAGGGGGCAGGGTAGAAACACCCTGACCCCTAGGTTTGCTCAGGGGTCCCACAAGGACCCCTGGGCAAAAAATAATAATAATTTTTTTAAAAATCGGCAGGATGCGCTCAGGGTGCGCGAATCCTGCCGAAAAAAAAATCGAGCGCGCTCTCCCGCGCTTCGATAGTCACTGGCCCCCGGGTGGCCCAAGTCCCGGGGGCATGGTGGGGGGGATAATTTAATGTGTGGGGGCCTCAAAGGGCCCCCAAGCCCCGGGACCGCCACCCCCGGGGCTTTTTTAAAAATGGTGCGGGAGGGCTCTGAGCCCTCCCGCAGTCCCGGGACCACCACCTCCCCGGGGCTTTTTGTGTATACATTATAAAACCTGTGTGGGGGGCTCCAGCCCCCACACGCCCGAGGACCGCCACCTCCCCGGGGTACTAAACATTTTAATATGGGGGTCCGTTACGGACCCCCAGAGCCCCGGGACCACCACCTCCCCGGGGCTGTGTACTGAATGGGAGGGGGCCGCGCGGCCCCCTCCTGGAGCCCTTGATGGCCCTGGGGACCACCACCCCCAGGGCCGGCTCCTGCAGTGTCCCGGGGTGCCTACCCCCGGGACACTGTAGTTTGCTATGGCAGGACGGGAGCCTCGCGGCTCCCGTCCTGCCATAGCAAACTGCTTTGGATATTGGAAGAGAGAGCAGGGAAACCTGCTCTCTCTTCCAATATCCAAAGCGATTGCTTTTCCACATGGGGAGCAGCATGTCAGCTGCTCCCCATGTGGAACAGCAATGCCGGCTCCCAAGGGACGTGGGGAGCTGGCGGGACTGTGGGGGATTGGGGACCCCCCACAGTCCCCAACGGAGAGGGCCAGCCCCGGGGGATGGGGTCCCCGGGGCAAGTAGTGGCTCGGGAGGGGGCCACGCGGCCCCCTCCCCAAAAAAGAGAATTTTTTTTTTTTAAATGGAAAGGCCGGCCCCGGGGGATGGGGTCCCCGGGGCCTTAAAATGGCCAGAGGAGGGGGCCACGCTGCCCCCTCAAAATAATAAATATAGAGGCCATGCCCCGGGGGATGGGGTCCCCGGGGCCAATACAGGCCCAGGGAAGGGGGCCACGCGGCCCCCTTCCCGTTTTTTTTTTTTTGTAATTTAAAAAAGGGGTAAGGCCCTGGGGGATGGGGTCACCAGGGCCCAAAAAGAGAAAAAAGGAAGGGGGCCACACAGCCCCCTTCAGGGGACAAAAAATAAAAATAAAAAATAAAACGATCGGGCCCGCAGGCCCCGCCCCTTCCTTCACCACTCTGCAAACGCGCCCCTGGCGCGTTTGCAGAGAGGGAACAAATTCCCCTTGAATACTGGGGGTCCCTGGGGCCAACTAGCCCACCAGGAACCTCCAGTATGCGCCAGGGGGCTGCCTTGCAGAGACGTGTAGAGAGGCCACACCCCTTTTACAGCTCTCTGCAACGCAGCTCTGTGGCGCTTTTGGAGGTATATGGTGGGCTAGTTGGACTCCGGGGACCCTCAGGATTCAAGGGGACTTAATCCCCCAACTTAAAACGCGCCACGGGCGCGTTTGCACAGTGGTGAAGGGAGGGGCGGGGCTTCAGGTGACATGTGTGCAAACAGGCCCCGTGGCGCGTTTTAAGATGGGGATTAAATCCCTTCAATCCTGAGGGTCCCTGGGGGCCAACTAGCCCAACAGGTACATCCAGAAAGCGCCACAGAGCTGCGTTGCAGAGAGGTGTAAAAGGGGTGTGGCCTCTCTACACGTCTCTGCAACGCAGCCCCTGGCGCATATTGGAGGTTCCTGGTGGGCTAGTTGGCCCCTAGGGACCCTCAGGATTCAAGGGGACTTAATCCCCAACTTAAAACGCGCCACGGGGCGCGTTTGCACAGATGTCACCTCAGGCCCCGCCCCTCCCTTCACCATTGTGCAAATATTCCTCTAAAATCAGCCGAAATAGGAATTCCGATTTACTCACCTGTTATAAGGAGAGACCTCAGTGCTGTATCTTTCAGCCCAGTACTGGTCCTGAAAAGTAATTTTAACCGTACTTACCAGTAACTTGAATTTCCTTCCATAGGCTAACATTGACTGGTTTCACTTGGAAATTCTTCTAAGTGTGGAGTTTTGGAACTTTATTATATTCCTCTAAAATCAGCCGAAATACGAATTCCGATTTACTCACCTGTTATCAGGAGAGACCTCAGTGCTGCATCTTTCAGCCCAGTACTGGTCCTGAAAAGTAATTTTAACCGTACTTACCGGTAACTTGAATTTCCTTCATAGGCTAACATTGACTGGTTTCACTTGGAAATTCTTCTAAGTGTGGAGTTTTGGAACTTTAAAATATTCCTCTAAAATCAGCCGAAATACGAATTCCGATTTACTCACCTGTTATCAGGAGAGACCTCAGTGCTGCATCTTTCAGCCCAGTACTGATCCTGAAAAGTAATTTTAACCGTACTTACCGGTAACTTGAATTTCCTTCATAGGCTAACATTGACTGGTTTCACTTGGAAATTCTTCTAAGTGTTGATTTTTGAAACATACAAATATTCCTCTAAAATCAGCCGAAATCCGAATTCTGATTTACTCACCTGTTATCAGGAGAGACCTCAGTGCTGCATCTTTCAGCCCAGTACTGGTCCTGAAAAGTAATTTTAACCGTACTTACCAGTAACTTGAATTTCCTTCCATAGGCTAACATTGACTGGTTTCACTTGGAAATTCTTCTAAGTGTGGAGTTTTGGAACTTTAAAATATTCCTCTAAAATCAGCCGAAATACGAATTCCGATTTACTCACCTGTTCTCAGGAGAGACCTCAGTGCTGCATGTTTCAGCCCAGTACTGATCCTCAAAAGTAATTTTAACCGTAATTACCGGTAACTTGAATTTCCTTCATAGGCTAACATTGACTGGTTTTCAGCAAAAAGTTTCAAAGTGTTGATTTTCACAAACTACAAATATTCCTTAAAAATCGCCTGTATGACTTAAACGCATTCTTTCAACTGTTTACAGGAGATGCACCAGTGCTGGATCCAGGATCCAACACTGAGTAAGAAAAAGTAACGATAACAGTTTTTACCTGCTAAGTGAATTTCCTTCCATAGGATAACATTGGTGATTCTATGAGAAAAAGTTTCTAAGTGTCAACTTTTAAAATACAATAATATTCCTTAAAAATCACGACTGTAACCAAAACGCTTTTACTCAACTGTTTACAGGAGATGTACCAGGACTGAATCTAGGATCCAGTCCTGTGGTTAGAAAAGTAATCCATAAAGTAACTAATTGCATTTAACTAGAAATTCATATTGAGCTGAATGTTGCATTGTGTTTGAAAATGTGTTGCCCATTTCAACAACTGTAACTACTGTACTTAAAAGTCTATTGCCTATCTGCAAAGTATTTAAACTAAAGTAATTCATTAAGAGAAAGTATTTTTTGTAATGTAATGTATAATGTAATTACAATGTAATTTAAAAAATAAAATATGTTAAAAAAAATTGTTTCTAAAAATGTAGTAAATCAGTATGAAAAAAATTAATATAACAATTAATACATTTAAAAATGGTCATTTACAAAACCTTTGAAATTCACTAAAAAAACCGTAGGTTTCAGGCACGTTATAGTTAGAAATTAGCATTTAAAAAACCTTTGAAATTCACTGAAAAAACCATAGGTTTCAGACACGTTATAGTTACAAATTAGCATTTAAAAAACCTTTGAAATTCACTGAAAAAACCATAGGTTTCAGACACGTTATAGTTACAAATTAGCATTTAAAAAACCTTTGAAATTCAGTGAAAAAACCATAGGTTTTAGGGACAGTTATAGTTACTTGGACATTGCACTCGTACAAAACCCGTGAAATTCCCCCGTTATAGTTAGTTCAGCTAACTATAACTCGCGCCCCGCAATGCACTGCTGATGACGTCACATATTACATCACTCATGACATGGTCAGTGACATCACTGATGACATCACTGATGACATCTCAAATGACATCACTGATGACATCATCCACGTGATAATCTGATGCACCTCCTCACACCCTAATATAACCTTTGATACACCCACTCTAAATTACAGACTGCCATTCGCAAAACCATAGACACTCCAACACCAATAACTACATACCCACTCACTGATTCTTAGGTCTACACACACACATCCACTCACTCACCCGTACAGTCACTCATACTTACGGTCACTCAGTACAGGACTATCATATGCACTCATACTCCTATATAGACACTCAAACACCGCCACTCATCCATAGAGGTACTCACACACCTAGTCAGTCATGCAAATAATTAAACACACTACCATTTACTCACCTATACAGTTATACACACACCAGCTCACTTACTCATACAAATACTAGCACATTCTTACGCTCTTATACAATCACTGATACAAGCACACACTCATCCATACAGCCACTATCACAATCAGTCACTCTCGCTATAGCTATTTATATACTCCAACACACATATATACTGCCTTTCACATATGTAGTTACTCACACATGTACCACTGGGACATACATTCACTCTCTAACACACTCTTACACACACTTACCCACCCATACAGTCTATCACAGATGCACTCTTGAAACCATCCACCCAGTGAATCACCCACTCACACATCTATGCACAGAGTCGCACACACCCCTCCCACACAAACACTCAGGCACCCAAACAGATACTCACACAAGCATTCAATAACTCAAATAGACACTCATGTAGCTATTCACAAACACATGCAGCCACTTACACAGCAACAGACAGACGGATACAGACATTCACCCAGTTTAGTCACTAACCCATGCATTCAGTAAGATACGTTAAATCACTCACTTATACAGTCAGTCACGCACCTACTAAATCATCCATACAGACACTTACACACCCACTCATTCTTCAATACGTCTTTTCCTATATATATTAAAAATATTTAAACTTTAGAGAAACACACAGTCACTGGATGATGTCATCAGTGATGTCATTTGAGATGTCATCAGTGATGTCATCAGTGATGTCACTGACCATGTCATGAGTGATGTAATATGTGACGTCATCAGCAGTGCATTGCGGGGCGCGAGTTATAGTTAGCTGAACTAACTATAACGGGGAATTTCACGGGTTTTGTACGAGTGCAATGTCCAAGTAACTATAACTGTCCCTAAAACCTATGGTTTTTTCAGTGAATATATATATATATATATATATATATATATATTCACAGTAAAAAATAGAGGTTTCAGGGACATTATCTTTAGTAATTAGCATTTAAAAAAACTTTAGAAATTCACTGGAAAAACCACAGGTTTCAGGGATGTTATAATTAGGAATTAGCATTTAAAAACCTTAGGTATTCACTAAAAAAAACATGGAACGTTATAGTTAGGCTGACATTTTACTCATAGAAAACCAGAGAAATTCAGCCGTTATAGTTAGCTGAGGTAACTATAACTCGCGCCCCCGCAATGCACTGCTGATGACGTCACATATTACATCACACATTACATGGTCAGTGACATCACTGATGACATCTCAAATGACATCTTGGCATGGTCAGTCCCTGTTTTTTGTTCCACTACATAGTCAACCCCCTGAAAGAAAATGGACCACCTCAAGAGGTTGGGGTTCTCTCCTCTCATCTGCATCAGCCACCTAAGAGGCCTGTGTTTGGTATGAACTTGAAGTGAGCCCCAAACAAGTAGGGTCTTAGCTTCTTCTGGGACCAAACCACAGGAAAGGCTACACTCTCAATGGCACTCCAACACTGCTCTCCAGGGAGGAGTTACCTGATAATGTAGGCAACTGGTTGATCCTGGCCCTCATTGTTGGTTTGTGACAACACTGCATCAATCCCATGTTGAGAAGCATCTGTTTGAAAAATGAACTGTGTTCCATAATCAGGTGCTGAGCACATGGCTGCTTTCAGGGTGTCATAAACCTTTTGACAGCCTGCCGTCCAAATGACTTTGGCTGCTTCTTTGAGGTTAGCTCAGTGAGAGGGGCCACAGTGGTTCCATACCCCTTCACAAACCTCCTATAGTAGCCAGACAGGCCAAGGTATGCCCTGACCTGAGTCTGTGTCATTGGAGCCTCCAAGTCCAGAATAGTCCAGATCTTGGGTTGGAGAAGTCTTAACTGCCCTCCAACTACAAGGTAATCCAGGTACACAACAGTACTCTGCCCAATCTGGTACTTGCTTGCCTTGATTGTGAGGCCTACCTGATGCAGGGCCTGCAAAACGTCTCTGAGTTGGACCAGGTAATCCTCCCAGGTGGATCTAAAGGCAGCAATATCATCTAAATAAGCTGCACTAAAGTCATCCAGGCCTGAAAGAATTTGACTCACCAACCTCTGAAAAGTGGCAGGTGCCTCTTTAATCTGAAGGGTATCACTTTGAACTGGAAGTGGCCCTCTGGGGTACAGAATGCAGATCTCTCCTTTGCTCCTTTGGTCAAGCCAATCTGTCAATACCCTGGCGTCAAGTCAAAGGTGCTGAGAAATTTGGCTGCCCCCAGATTATAAATAAGTGCATATGCCCTTGGGATGGGGTGAGCATCAGTTCTGGTGACTACACTCAACCCTATGTAATCCACAGAAAAACCTCATCTCTAACTTAGCACCCTTTTGGTGAGGTTTGGGAACCAGTATCACTGGGCTTCCCCAGGGACTGTTAGAGGATTCAATGACCCCAAGCCCTAGAATCTTGCTGACTTCAGCTTTAATGCTGGCCTTGACTTGGTCAGACAGTCTATAAATGTTATTCTTGCAGTGTACACGTCTTGGGTACACCATGTTGTCTGTCCGAGGGTCAAGTAAAAGAGCCCTGCAAACTGGCTGAGGACATTCCTGCAGTCACTCTTCTGCTGTGCAGTGAAAGAGTCGAACAAGACTACACCCTCCACTGTACCATCTTGAGGGTTTGTTGAGAAGAAACCAGGAAGGGGTTCAGTTTTCTTCCCCTGTCCCTCATCAGTGACCATGAGCATGGTCATGCCAGCTCTATCTTGGTGTGGTTTTAGGTGATTTGCATGGAGAACTCTCAAAGGACTCCTAGGTGTCCCTAAGTCGACCAAGTAGGTGACCTCCCCTTTCCTTTCCTGGGCCCTTTCCTGAATAGGGCCCAGCCCACTTGTCCTGAAGGGCCCTGGGAGCCACAGGCTCCAAAACCCACACCAGCTGACCAGGTTGATGCTTAACCATGGCTATCTTCTGGTCAAACCAGAGCTTTGTGGGCTCCTGGCTTGCCTGCAGATTCTTGTTCGCTTTTTTCATGTACTCTGCCATATGTGAGCGTAGGCCTAGTACATAGTCCACTATGTCCTGTTGAGGTTGTTTGAGAGGCTTCTCCCAACCTTCCCTCACCAAACTTAGGGGAGCTCTTGCAGGGTGCCCAAACACATGTTCAAAGGGGCTAAAGCCAATTCCTTTCTGAGGAACCTCCCTGTATGTTAACAGGAGGCATGGCAGCAGGATATCCCATCTCCTCCTGAGTTTTCCTGGGAGTCCTTGGATCATGCTCGTAATGGTCTTGTTGAATCTCCCCATCAAGCGATTAGTCTGGGGGTGATAGGACCCCTTCCTTAGGAAATCTAACCTTGGTGAAGATGCCAAGGATGGCTTTGGCTACTGCTGGAGCAGTTGTAGTTCTAAGGGGGACTGCCTCTGAGTATCTAGTGGCATGGTACACTGCCACTAGGATAAATCTATTTCCAGATGCAGTAGGAGAGTCAAGGGGACCAACCATGCCAATCCCTACCATCTCAAATGGAGTCCCAACCACAGGTACTGGAATTAAAGGAGCCTTTGTAGTTGATACTGCCTTGCCACTAGCTTTACAGGTTGGACAGGAATGGCAGAACTTCTTGACCTTCTCAGACATCTGGGCCTTTCCCAGGTCTTAGTCTGTCCCAGATGTCCAGCGAGGGGGATGTTGTGGGCCAATTTAAGGATGAACTCTGTGTATGACTGGGGGACCACCACTCTCCTGGTTGCCCCTGGTTTGGGATCTCTGGCCTCAGTATACTGGAGCCCATCCTTTCAATAGACCCTGTGAGTTCCACCCACATCTCCCTCTTTTTGCCTGGCAGCTTGCTGCCTCAGGCTCTCTAGGGTAGGGCACACCGTTTGCTCTGCGCACAAGTCCTCTCTGGAGAGTCCCCCTGCATCAAGAAGCTCTGCCAGGTTAGGCCCAAGCTCCTCAGCTGCAGTTCCCTCCTCAGGTGTCAGGGCATCTCCCTCAGAAGATTTCTCCCCATGACCCTTGGACTTCTTGGAAGCTGTGTCACTAGTCTTCCTGCCCTTTCCCTTTTTCTTGGTTTCTTGGGCCATACTTTCAGGCTCCAAGTCCTCTTGACTATCCTTCTTTGCAGCCTGTGCTCTTGTATTCACTCACACCCAATTCAGGGAGGCCCAGGATACTTGCATGGACCCTCTTTGCTACCTCTGCCCATGCAGAGGCCTTCGGGTAATTTCCTAGCTGGTAACGTAGGGGACACTACTACCTATTTAGGAGCAGTCCCCCCCATTCTAAACTAACCACGGCCAGTGGATGCTGCATAGTCACTTTGTCGGCATTGGTGGTTTGGTGATTATTTAGCACCAAGGATGTACATGCTTTTGGGAAACCAGTTTATCTGTCACCATAGTGACACTGGCTCTTGTATCCCTAGGAGCTTCTTCCTCAGTCCCATTGATTCTAGTTCTCCTCCTGTACCTTGACAGGTTGTCAGGCAGAGCATCCAGAGGTTCAATGTCTACCCCACCCAGGTAGACTAAAGTAACTGCTGTGTAACCTCTGGTCTCTAGAGCAAACACATAAATCCCCATGCCCAAACTCGTTAAACCCTTGGCAGGTCCACAAGTGGGTGACTTCTTGGTGCATGCTGGATCACCTCTCTTATGCCCTGGGTCATTACAGTCAAAGCATGTCCCAGCCCTCTTGGGATCCCAACTTTTACCTTGGTACCCCCTCCCTGTGGTTGGGATGAGCCTCATGGTCCACCCTCCTGAAAAGATTTTTGGGGGCCTTTTGAGAACTTCTTCTTTTTATATTTGTCAGTGCGCACCTCCTTTCCCTGTTGAGAAGTCCAAGCACCCTTCTTGGGTTCACCCCCACCTTGCATATTTTTCTGGTATACCCTGATCTGGCCCATTTGTCTGCTTTCTACCCCAACTTGACAGGAAAAGACACATCAGAATCTACCAGATGCTGTCTCAGTAAATCTGTCCTACAATTAGTCAAAATGTACTCTTTCATTATCAGATTATATAGCCCATCATAAGTGTCCACCTGATTGCCTGTAATCCAGCCCTCCAGTGCTTTGACTGCGGAGTCAACAAAGTGCACCCAAGTCTGATCCTGTCTTTTGTGGGTCTCTCTGAACTTTACCCTGTTCTCCTCTGTGGTGAGCCCGAACCCCTCAGTCAGTGTCTCCTTCATGAGTGAATAGGATTCAGCCACACTCTCATCAAGGAGCAGAAGTCTATCTCTATCCTTCTTTGAGAATATCTCCCAAATTAGAGAGCCCCATTGTTGGTGACCTAACCTCCTCATCCTGCAGCTCTCTCAAAAGCTGCAAAAAACTTGGTTATGTCATCTACAACTTTGGGACAATCCCTTTGGGGACCTTGGGGTCAAAAGACACCTCTTTATCTCTGTTAAAATTGCTGTCACCATCTTTTGGAACCAGTCCCATTTTAGCTGTGTTGATATCAAGGGCTACTCTCCTTTCCTCCAATTCCAACATTTTCTCCTCCAAGGAGAGTACATCAAACTTGTAATTAAAGTCTCCTATCACCTTACTAATGGAGGGGACTCTAGAGTGACCTTGGTCACTTTCTGATGATGAAGGGGGTCTGGAGAAGTTCTGAGATTCAGGATCATCAGAGACCTACCTGGGCAGTGAGCGCCTCCTCATCCACTTGTGGGGCACATGTAGAGGAAATGTCATCCCTGACTAGGGTTTCTTCCTCATAATCTCTGAGGGTCTGTTCCAGGTACTCTTTCTTAAAGGTTGCTCCAAAGCTGATACCTCTAAGTTTGCATCATGCCCTCAGATCATTTATCTGTAGGATGGAGAGAATGGGCTGATTGAGGCTCAGGAAATTCTCCATTATGCACTACTTTGCTTTATCGAGTTATAGGCACTTATTAGAAAATCCTAAGAACTTTTTAAACCTTTGTCCCTAATTTTTCTAAAACACTTGTAAACTTTTAACACAATTGGAATAGGGATGTAACACAGGGCCCTAGCAACTAGTATTAAATCTAGCTTTTGAAAAAAAAATCAAAAAAAATCTTGACAATTTTAATGATTAATCTGTGCACTAAAAAATCTACTTAATGTCAGGTGATACAAATGAAACACAGGATCTAGATCCCACCGCTGAAACACCTATTTTGCTAGGTGGAAGTGGTATGTGATATGCCTGGGAGGCCTTATCATGTAATACTAACACAATACACAAAAGTGGACCTCATATTCACCCTTTGCAGCCTTAGCTCGGTCCTGGTTGTGTAGCTTGAGCAGTCAGGCGTACTCAGAGGAACATGTGTTAAGCATTTCAAAGAACCAACATTGACAATAAGTAAGTGGCATGACTTGAAAGAAATCTTGACAGCAATTTATAAAAGTAGACTGTATTTTTATATATAGATATTGACACCAAACTGAACTTGATACGCTGTTGATAACAAGAGTTATCGAAATTCAAAACAGAAGAAAATAAATGCAGATGAAACTGTCAAACGTTCTCCATTGAAGTCAATGGGAGAAAACATACTTAGCAATACAATACTTGCAAGGTGAGCTCAACTGAGCTCTCTCGTAGTTAGGTTTCTGAAGGCCCCTAGATTAAGACTCGACAGTCACTCTCTCTTTACCTTGCCCAGGAAGTCTGGGTGCAGAGGTCACTTGGCTGTCCTTGGTGCTGACAGGATCTGCGGTGGCAGCCAAAAATGCAGCACTTAGCAAAGCCACACTTCTTGGTGAAGATGCACTCTACCCTTGGAAAGTACAGGCCTTTGGGGACCCTGGACCTGGATTCAACAGCTGGATTTCTTTTACCGTGCTCAGTGGCTTAGGGTGCAGAGGGAGCTAGCAGCTGTCAATCACAGGGGCAGGTTGCTACACAGATGCTTTACCACACTCTCGACGACACCATCTTCAGGATGCAGAAACTCAGCAGCAGGGTCATTGTTGTTGTTGGTCACTGTTGCTGTGAAGTGCTATTGAGCTGGAGATGTCTATGAAAGGGTCGATCACCTGACTGGCGATCACAAAGCCTTGGCTGCGGCAAATGTAGTCTCCAGACTCTTCAGTGGCTGGAGGTCAACAGGAGGGGTCTAATGGCTCGAAACTTGGCTTGAGCTCAGCTACTACTCCAGAATTGCAGGACACCACTTCTCATCAGGCTCACTCACAACAAGTCCAACTAGTTGCAATTCTTGTGATGCAGCATGTTGATTCTTCTGCAGCTTGCAGTTGATTGTTACCACCAGTAAGGAGAGTCAGCTTTGGATTTCTGGTGTCCACTGAAGTCCCTCTTGCTGGGAGTGGTGAGTTTTCACCACCGGCACACGTCTACACTCGGGTTCAGTATATGGTGTCTTCAGGGCACTTAAGGGTCCTCTCTTTGTGCTGAAGCACAGTCCAACGTCCTGACTTCAGTGACGGCAACTTCTTCATGTCTCGTCTCAGAATCCAATGTAGAACTGAGGTTCTGGTGCCAGGGAGCCCCTTAAATACTAATTCAGTGGGTGCTGAGGGTGTGAAGGACAGCGGGCAATGGGCTACTGATCCCTGTGGCTAACCCACCCCTGTTGTGACAACATAATGTGGATGTACATCACTATGCTATCCAGAATACTCTATCTCAAAATGGCAGAACCCTTCATCAGCTGTACAGACCCCTAGCCCACCTTAAAGGTATGGCTAGGTCTTGGGGAGTGTACACCTCCTGCATAACAAGTTTTCCCACCTGCAAATCAAGGTTGGGGAAAGCCTTTGAGGCTCACCGCCTTGATAGCTGTAATCACTAGCCATCCTGGGAGGGTAGAGGTATCACCTCCTTCCTGCCCAGGCCTTCCTCTTTGTCCTGGGGAAGTGCTAGCACATTCCATAAGGAGGGCAGTCTCTTGTCTTAGCAGAAAAAGCCCGGGGTAAGCCCACCAAGGCACTGGAGCTTTGTATCCTAGGGGGCACCCACTCAAGGTTGCATCCCTGTGCATGCCAGTTCACCCTCAACACGAGAATCATGTCAGCTCTGAAAAAAGCACTGTTTTTTATACCAAACAAGACACAATTTGTTCATTCCATAATGTAGCTGGCTATCCCGAGCTTGCCCGGTAGTCAGTCCATGTTACTCTATGGGATGTCAGTCACTTACAGTAAAACCTGGCTTTGCAGGGTTACTGTAGGGATATATATTATCTACTGGCGGTCGCCAGTAGATAGTTATAGTTACAACCTATTATCCATAGGAAATCCGCGACATTCTATTTGAAATAACTCTCTTGCCGGTTGACGTATCTTCGCGAAATTTTCAAACTTCGTGGGGCGCTCCGGTCCGCTCCTACCCTGAAAGTCTCGGGGTGATACGTCAAGCGGGGGCCGAGAAAAAGGGGGTCCCAAAACGCGTTTTCCCCATGCATTTTCCCATAGGAAACTTTAGACACGGCTACAGCCCGAACTGCTGAACGGAATTACACCAAATTTGGCAAAGAGGTAGTTCTTGGTTCAGAAAGAACCCTTTTTGTTAAATGGTGTAAATCCGTTCAGTAGTTGCTGAGAAAATGAAAAGTAAAAAGTTAGTGATATCTAGGGACGAGTAGGGTCCGCGTACCCTCCCGATCACGAGCTGCATGTTAATTGGCTGTCAGCTGGCTGTCAACATTCCGATTCAGGAAATGTTGGCAGCCATTTTGTCCCTCGGTAGAACCGAGGGACAGAAACAAGTGCGCAAAGCGCACAAAGGGGGCAGGGTAGAAACACCCTGACCCCTAGGTTTGCTCAGGGGTCCCACAAGGACCCCCTGGGCAAAAATAAATACATTTTTTTTAAAAATCGGCAGGATGCGCTTAGGGTGCGCGAATCCTGCCGAAAAAAAATCGAAGCGCGGTCTCCGCGCTTCGATGTTAATTGGCCCCCGGGTGGCCCAAGTCCCGGGGGCATGGTGGGGGATAATTTAATGTGTGGAGGGCCTCAAAGGGCCCCCAAGCCCGGGGACCGCCACCCCCCGGGGCTTTTTAAAAAATGGTGCGGGAGGGCTCTGAGCCCTCCCGCAGCCCCGAGGACCACCACCTCCCCGGGGCTTTTTACATACATTATTAAACCTGTGTGGGGGGGCTCCAGCCCCCACACGCCCGGGACCACCACCTCCCCGGGGCACTAAACATTTTAATATGGGGGTCCGTTACGGACCCCCAGAGCCCGGGGACCACCACCTCCCGGGGCTGTGTACTGAATGGGAGGGGGCCGCGCGGCCCCCTCCTGGAGCCCTTGATGGCCCTGGGGACCACCACCCCCAGGGCCGGCTCCTGCAGTGTCCCGGGGTGCCTACCCCGGGACACTGTAGTTTGCTATGGCAGGACGGGAGCCTCGCGGCTCCCGTCCTGCCATAGCAAACTGCTTTGGATATTGGAAGAGAGAGCAGGAAACCTGCTCTCTCTTCCAATATCCAAAGCGATTGCTTTTCCACATGGGGAGCAGCATGTCAGCTGCTCCCCATGTGGAACAGCAATGCCGGCTCCCAAGGGACGTGGGGAGCCGGCGGGACTGTGGGGGATTGGGGACCCCCACAGTCCCCAACGGAGAGGGCCAGCCCCGGGGGATGGGGTCCCCGGGGCAAGTAGTGGCCCGGGAGGGGGGCCATGCGGCCCCCATCCCCCAAAAAAGAGGAAAATTAAAAAAAAAAAAAAATGGAAAGGCCGGCCCCGGGAGATGGGGTCCCCGGGGACTTAAAATGCCCAGAGGAGGGGGCCACGCTGCCCCCCTCAAAAAATAAATATAGAGGCCATGCCCCGGGGATGGGGTCCCCGGGGCCAATACAGGCCCAGGGAAGGGGGCCACGCGGCCCCCTTCCCGTTTTTTTTTTAAAGGTAATTTAAAAAAAGGTGTAAGGCCCTGGGGGATGGGGTCCCCAGGGCCCAAAAAAGAAAAAGGAAGGGGGCCACACAGCCCCCCTTCAGGGAGAAAAAAAAAAACGATCGGGCCCGCAGGCCCCGCCCCTTCCTTCACCACTCTGCAAACGCGCCCCTGGCGCGTTTGCAGAGGGGAACGAATTCCCCTTGAATACTGGGGGTCCCTGGGGCCAACTAGCCCACCAGGTACCTCCAGTATGCGCCAGGGGCTGCCTTGCAGAGAGGTGTACAGAGGCCACGCCCTTTTACACCTCTCTGCAACGCAGCTCTGTGGCGCTTTTGGAGGTATATGGTGGGCTAGTTGGACTCCGGGGACCCTCAGGATTCAAGGGGACTTAATCCCCCAACTTAAAACGCGCAACGGGCGCGTTTGCACAGTGGTGAAGGGAGGGGCGGGGCTTCAGGTGACATGTGTGCAAACAGGCCCCGTGGCGCGTTTTAAGATGGGGAATTAAATCCCCTTCAATCCTGAGGGTCCCTGGGGGCCAACTAGCCCAACAGGTACATCCAGAATGCGCCACAGAGCTGCGTTGCAGAGAGGTGTAAAAGGGGTGTGGCCTCTCTACACGTCTCTGCAACGCAGCCCCTAGCGCATATTGGAGGTTCCTGGTGGTCTAGTTGGCCCCTAGGGACCCTCAGGATTCAAGGGGACTTAATCCCCCAACTTAAAACGCGCCACGGGGCGCGTTTGCAAAGATGTCACCTCAGGCCCCGCCCCCTCCCTTCACCATTGTGCAAATATTCCTCTAAAATCAGCCGAAATAGGAATTCCGATTTACTCACCTGTTATCAGGAGAGACCTCAGTGCTGCATCTATCAGCCCAGTACTGATCCTGAAAAGTAATTTTAACCGTACTTACCGGTAACTTGAATTTCCTTCATAGGCTAACATTGACTGGTTTCACTTGGAAATTCTTCTAAGTGTGGAGTTTTGGAACTTTAAAATATTCCTCTAAAATCAGCCGAAATACGAATTCCGATTTACTCACCTGTTATCAGGAGAGACCTCAGTGCTGCATCTTTCAGCCCAGTACTGATCCTGAAAAGTAATTTTAACCGTACTTACCGGTAACTTGAATTTCCTTCATAGGCTAACATTGACTGGTTTCACTTGGAAATTCTTCTAAGTGTGGAGTTTTGGAACTTTAAAATATTCCTCTAAAATCAGCCGAAATCCGAATTCTGATTTACTCACCTGTTATCAGGAGAGACCTCAGTGCTGCATCTTTCAGCCCAGTACTGGTCCTGAAAAGTAATTTTAACCGTACTTACCAGTAACTTGAATTTCCTTCCATAGGCTAACATTGACTGGTTTCACTTGGAAATTCTTCTAAGTGTGGAGTTTTGGAACTTTAAAATATTCCTCTAAAATCAGCCGAAATACGAATTCCGATTTACTCACCTGTTATCAGGAGAGACCTCAGTGCTGCATGTTTCAGCCCAGTACTGATCCTCAAAAGAAATTTTAACCGTACTTACCGGTAACTTGAATTTCCTTCATAGGCTAACATTGACTGGTTTTCAGCAAAAAAGTTTCAAAGTGTTGATTTTCACAAACTACAAATATTCCTTAAAAATCGCCTGTATGACTTAAACGCATTCATTCAACTGTTTACAGGAGATGCACCAGTGCTGGATCCAGGATCCAACACTGAGTAAGAAAAAGTAACGATAACAGTTTTTACCTGCTAAGTGAATTTCCTTCCATAGGATAACATTGGTGATTCTATGAGAAAAAGTTTCCAAGTGTCAACTTTTAAAATACAATAATATTCCTTAAAAATCACGACTGTAACCAAAACGCTTTTACTCAACTGTTTACAGGAGATGTACCAGGACTGAATCTAGGATCCAGTCCTGTGGTTAGAAAAAGTAATCCATAAAGTAACTAATTGCATTTAACTAGAAATTCACATTGAGCTGAATGTTGCATTGTGTTTGAAAATGTGTTGCCCATTGCAACAACTGTAACTACTGTACTTAAAAGTCTATTGCCTATCTGCAAAGTATTTAAACTAAAGTAATTCATTAAGAGAAAGTATTTTTTGTAATGTAATGTATAATGTAATTACAATGTAATTTAAAAAATAAAATATGTAAAAAAAAATTGTTTCTAAAAATGTAGTAAATCAGTATGAAAAAAATTAATATAACAATTAATACATTTAAAAATTGTCATTTACAAAACCTTTGAAATTCACTAAAAAAAAGTAGGTTTCAGGCACGTTATAGTTAGAAATTAGCATTTAAAAAACCTTTGAAATTCACTGAAAAAACCATAGGTTTCAGACACGTTATAGTTACAAATTAGCATTTAAAAAACCTTTGAAATTCACTGAAAAAACCATAGGTTTTAGGGACAGTTATAGTTACTTGGACATTGCACTCGTACAAAACCCGTGAAATTCCCCGTTATAGTTAGTTCAGCTAACTATAACTCGCGCCCGCAATGCACTGCTGATGACGTCACATATTACATCACTCATGACATGGTCAGTGACATCACTGATGACATCACTGATGACATCTCAAATGACATCACTGATGACATCATCCACGTGATAATCTGATGCACCTCCTCACACCCTAATATAACCTTTGATACACCCACTCTAAATTACAGACTGCCATTCGCAAAACCATAGACACTCCAACACCAATAACTACATACCCACTCACTGATTCTTAGGTCTACACACACACATCCACTCACTCACCCGTACAGTCACTCATACTTACGGTCACTCAGTACAGGACTATCATATGCACTCTTACTCCTATATAGACACTCAAACAACGCCACTCATCCATAGAGATACTCACACACCTAGTCAGTCATGCAAATAATTAAACACACTGCCATTTACTCACCTATACAGTTATACACACACCAGCTCACTTACTCATACAAATAGTAGCACATTGTTACGCTCTTATACAATCACTGATACAAGCACACAATCATCCATACAGCCACTATCACAATCACTCACTCTTGCTTATAGCTATTTATATACTCCAACACACATATATACTGCCTTTCACATATGTAGTTACTCACACATGTACCACTGGGACATACATTCACTCACTAACACACTCTTACACACACTTACCCACCCATACAGTCTATCACAGATGCACTCTTGAAACCATCCACCCAGTGAATCACCCACTCACACATCTATGCACAGAGTTGCACACACCCTCCCACACAAACACTCAGGCACCCATACAGATACTCAGACAAGCATTCAATAACTCATATAGACACTCATTTAGCTATTCACAAACACATGCAGCCACTTACACAGCAACAGACAGACGGATACAGACATACACCCAGTTTAGTCACTAACCCATGCATTCAGTAAGATACGTTAAATCACTCACTTATAGAGTCAGTCACGCACCTACTAAATCATCCATACAGACACTTACACACCCACTCATTCTTCAATACGTCTTTTCCTATATATTTTAAAAATATTTAAACTTTACAGAAACACACAGTCACTGGATGATGTCATCAGTGATGTCATTTGAGATGTCATCAGTGATGTCATCAGTGATGTCACTGACCATGTCATGAGTGATGTAATATGTGACGTCATCAGCAGTGGATTGCGGGGCGCGAGTTATAGTTAGCTGAACTAACTATAACGGGGAATTTCACGGGTTTTGTACGAGTGCAATGTCCAAGTAACTATAACTGTCCCTAAAACCTATGGTTTTTTCAGTGAATATATATATATATATTATCTACTGGCGGTCGCCAGTAGATAGTTATAGTTAGGACCTATTTTCCATAGGAAATCCGCGACATTCTATTTGAAATAACTCTTGCGTCGGTTGACGAATCTTCGCAAAATTTTCAAACTTTATGGCCCGCTCCGGTTTGCTCCTACCCTGAAAGTTTCGGGGTGATTCGCCAAGCGGGGGCCGAGAAAAAAGGGGGGTCCCAAAACGTGTTTTCCCCATTCATTTTCCCATAGGAAACTTTAGACACGGCTACAGCCCGAACTGCTGAACGGAATTACACAAAATTTGGCAAAGAGGTAGTTCTTGGTTCAGAAAGAACCCTTTTGTTAAATGGTGTAAATCCGTTCAGTAGTTGCGGAGAAATTAAAAAAATAAGAGTCAAAAAATCAATTTCCCATAGGAAACTTTATGCAAGGCTACAGCCCGAACTGCTGAACGGAATTACACCAAATTTGGCAAAGAGGTAGTGCTTGGTTCAGAAAGAACCCTTTTGTTAAATGGTGTAAATCCGTTCAGTAGTTGCTGAGAAAATCAAAAGTAAAAACACATATATATCTGGGCGGAGCCTAACCACACATGTCATCGTGAGATCTGATTGGCTGTCAGCACTTCATCCTGGAATTGCTGGCAGCCATCTTGGGACCAATATAAATGATAGTACCCCATTGAAATGCCTTGTAGTGAATCAAAGATTTTGAGGGTTACCAAAAGGAGAACTATAAAGGGTGATAACAGACTTTAGTTACATTAGAATTCATTTGTTGATGGTACCATACTAATTTCAGGAATTGTGGTGTGTTCTAAGGTGATTTTACCCTGTGAAAAACCTTCTGCTGGGATATCATGAATCATGTTTGAGAGAAAACTATTTTCACATGCTTGTCCCATACAGTTTTGGAAGGTGCTACAGAAGCTAAAATGAGAGTATATTTTCTGTAAATTCACATTATCTTTCTCAGTCATGTGAGAATGAAGTCTGACATTCTCAGTAAAACATGTACATCCAACAAGGGCAGAGACTGTCAGTTGATTCCTTTGTGTTCTACTGCAGCTTCCCAGAGTGTTCTAAAGAACAACTAGAGTGCTAACAGCCTTACTTATGACAAAAGTATGGCACACCTGAAGCCATCTTGATTGGAATAAACTGGTAACACTTAAAACATTTAATTTAAAAAGGAACACAATGATGGGGTTCATCTTGTCATAGAAATTATGGTTAGTGCTCTGGAAAGAAAAATTAGGACATGTTTCAAGTGTAATCTCAAATATCTTCCTGTTATATATCAACAGGAGCAGCCTGTCAGTTGATGCCTTTGTGTTCTACTGCAGCTTCCCAGAGTGTTCTAAAGAACAACTAGAGCGCTAACAGTCTTACTTATGACAAAAGTATGGCACACCTGAAGCCATCTTGATTGGAATAAACTGGTAACACTTAAAACATTTAATTTAAAAAGGAACAAAATGATGGGGTTCATTTTGTCATAGAAATTATGGTTAGTGCTGTAGAAAGAAAAATTAGGACATGTTTTAAGTGAGATCTCAAATATCTTCCTGTTATATTTCAACAGGAGCAGCCTGTCAGTTGATGCCTTTGTGTTCTACTGCTGCTTCCCAGTGTGTTCTAAAGAACAACTAGAGTGCTAACAGCCTTACTTATGACAAAAGTATGGCACACCTGAAGCCATCTTGATTGGAATAAACTGGTAACACTTAAAACATTTAATTTAACCCCTTGCGTGCGCGGCGAATTTTCGCACTGTGCGGGCGTTTGTATTAGTGGGCAGGATTCGGACGGCCCCCGGCCGTCGTGCGCACATGCCCACCGTGACGCGTGACGGCCGGGGGCCGTCGTGAGCACCGAAGGGGTTAAAAAGGAACAAAATGAGGGGGTTCATTTTGCCATAGAAATTATGGTTAGTGCTGCAAAAAGAAAATGTAGTGCATGTTTTAAGTGAGATCTCAAATCCTCTTCTATTTCATTAGAAAATTCTGACATGCAGACTGAAACAATCACTTTCAATACCAGCAGTAGACTTCCAGTTAACTCCTTGGTGAGCAGTAGCTTTACTACAGTGATCTAATGAACAACTAGAGTGCTAACATTCTGAATTTATGGCAAATGTGTGACACATCTGAATGCCTTCTTGATGGAATCAAAGTAAAAAACTGAAAGCATTTCCTACTGAGGAGACTGCAGTAAATGAGGAAATTAGGAAACTTCATAACAAAGAAGTCTTCCAAGATGGCCACCAGTGAAAAAAGAGCCCAAATGTAGCACAAATATTACCCAGATGTAGCCCACATATAGCCCAATGACAAAAAGTGTGCAAAACACTTTTTATTTTTAGTTTTTTTGCAGTTTTATGTAGTGCAGACTGGTCAGGTATTGGAGCGATGCATCTTAAAACATGACCCCCCCTACACTACAAAAACACCACTGCACTACCCTAACCCCTAAAACACTACCCCCAGCACGACCCCCTACACTACACAAGCACCACTGCACTATTCTAAACCCTAAAACAACACCCCCAGCATGACCCCTACACTACACAAACACCACTGCACTACCCTAAACCCTAAAACACTACCCCAACACCACTGCACTAACCTAAATCCTAAAACACTACCCCCAGCACGACCCCTACACTACTCAAACACCACTGCACTACCCTAAAACATGACCCCCTACACTACACAAGCACCACTGCACTACCCTAAACCCAAAAACACTACCCCCAGCACGACCCCCTACACTACACAAACACCACTGCACTACCTTAAACCCTAAAACACTACCCCCAGCACGACCCCCTACACTACCCAAACACCACTGCACTAACCTAAATCCTAAAACACTACCCCCAGCACGACCCCCTACACTACCCAAACACCACTGCACTACCCTAAAACATGACCCCTACACTACACAAACACCACTGCACTACCCTAAACCCTAAAACACTACCCCCAGCACGACCCCCTACACTACACAAGCACCACTGCACTACCCTAAACCCTAAAACACTACCCCCAGCACGACCCCCTACACTACCCGAACACCACTGCACTGCCCTAAACCCTGAAACACCAGCCCCTGCACGACCCCCTACACTGCCCGAACACCACTGCACTGCCCTAAACCCTGAAACACCAACCCTAGCACGACCCCCTACACTGCCCAAACACCACTGCACTGCCCTAAACCCTGAAACACCACCCCCTTCACGACCCCCTACACTGCCCGAACACCACTGCACTGCCCTAAACCCTGAAACACCACCCCCAGCACGCCCCCTACACTGCCCGAACACCACTGCACTGCCCTAAGCCCTGAAACACTACCCCCAGTAAGACCTCCTACACTGCCCGAACACCACTGCACTGCCCTAAACTCTTAAACATCACCCCCAGCAAGACCCCCTACACTGCCCGAACACCACTGACCTAAACCCTGAAACACCACCCCCAGCACGACCCCCTACACTGCCCGAACACCACTGCACTGCCCTAAACCCTGAAGCACCACCCCCAGCACGACCCCCTACACTGCCCGAACACCACTGCACTGCCCTAAACCCTGAAAGACCACCCCCTGCACGACCCCCTACACTGCCCGAACACTACTGCACTGCCCTAAACCCTGAAACACTACCCCCAGCAAGACCCCCTACACTGCCCGAACACCACTGCACTGCCCTAAACCCTGAAACATCACCCCCAGCAAGACCCCCTACACTGCCCGAACACCACTGCCCTAAACCCTGAAACACCACCCCCAGCAAGACCCCCTACACTGCCCGAACACCACTGCACTGCCCTAAACCCTGAAACACCAGCCCCAGCACGACCCCTACACTGCCCGAACACCACTGCACTGCCCTAAACCCTGAAACACCACCCCCTGCACGACCCCCTACACTGCCCGAACACCACTGCACTGCCCTAAACCCTGAAACACCACCCCCAGCACGACCCCCTACACTGCCCGAACACCACTGCACTGCCCTAAACCCTGAAACACCACCCCCTGCACGATCCCCTACACTGTCCGAACACTACTGCACTGCCCTAACCCTGAAACACCACCCCCAGCACGACCCCCTACACTGCACGAACACCACTGCACTGCCCTAAACCCCAAAACACTACCCCCAGCAAGACCCCCTACACTGCCCAAACACCACTGCACTGCCCTAAACCCTGTAACATCACCCCCAGCAAGACCCCCTACACTGCCTGAACACCACTGCCCTAAACCCTGAAACACCACCCCCAGCAAGACCCCCTACACTGCCCGAACACCACTGCACTGCCCTAAACCCTGAAACACCACCCCCAGCACGACCCCCTACACTGCCCGAACACCACTGCACTGCCCTAAACCATGAAACACCAGCCCCAGCACGACCCCCTACACTGCCCGAACACCACTGCACTGCCCTGAACCCTGAAACACCACCCCCAGCACGACCCCTACACTGCCCGAACACCACTGCACTGCCCTAAACCCTGAAACACCAGCCCCAGCACGACCGCCTACACTGCCCGAAAACCACTGCACTGCCCTAAACCCTGAAACACCAGCCCCAGCACGACCCCCTACACTGCCCGAACACCACTGCACTACCCTAAACCCTCAAACACCAGCCCCAGCACGACCCCCTACACTGCCCGAACACCACTGCACTGCCCTAAACCCTGAAACACCAGCCCCAGCAAGACCCCCTACACTGCCCGAACACCACTGCACTGCCCTAAACCCTGAAACACCACCCCCAGCAAGACCCCTACACTTCCCGAACACCACTGCACTAAAGCCTGAAACACCACCCCCAGCAAGACCACCTACACTGGCCGAACACCACTGCACTGCCCTAAACCCTGAAACACCACCCCCTGCACGACCCCCTACACTGCCCAAACACCACTGCACTGCCCTAAACCCTGAAACACCACCCCCTGCACGACCCCCTACACTGCCCGAACACCACTGCACTGCCCTAAACCCTGAAACACCACCCCTCAGCACGACACCCTACACTGCCCGAACACCACTGCACTGCCCTAAACCCTGAAACACCACCCCAGCACGACCCCCTACACAGCCCGAACACCACTGCACTGCCCTAAACCCTGAAACACCACCCCCTGCACGACCTCCTACACTGCCGGAACACCACTGCACTGCCCTAAACCCTGAAACACCACCCCCAGCACGACCCCCTACACTGCCCGAACACCACTGCACTGCCCTAAACCCTGAAACATCAACCCCAGCAAGACCCCCTACACTGCCTGAACACCACTGCCCTAAACCCTGAAACACCACCCCCTACACTGCACGAACACCACTGCACTGCCCTAAACCCTGAAACACCACCTCCAGCAAAACCCCCTACACTGCCTGAAAACCATTGCTCTGCCCTAAATCCTGAAACACTTGCCCCAGCACGACCCCCTACACTGCCCGAACACCACTGCACTAAACCCTGAAACACCACCCCAGCACGACCCCCTACACTGCCTGAACACCACTGCACTGCCCTAAACCCTGAAACACCAGCCCCAGCAAGACCCCCTACACTGCCCGAACACCACTGCACTGCCCTAGACTCTGAAACACCAGCCCCAGCAAGACCCCCTACACTGCCCGAACACCACTGCACTGCCCTAAACCCTGAAACACCAGCCCCAGCACAACCCCCTACACTGCCCGAACACCACTGCACTGCCCTAAACCCTGAAACACCAGCCCCAGCACGACCCCCTACACTGCCCGAACACCACTGCACTGCTCTAAACCCTGAAACACCACCCCCTGCATGACCCCCTACACTGCCCAAACACCACTGCACTGCCCTAAACCCTGAAACACCACCCCCTGCAGCACCCCCTACACTGCCCGAACACCACTGCACTGCCCTAAGCCCTGAAACACCACCCCCTGCACCGCCTCCTACACTGCCCGAACACCACTGCACTGCCCTAAACCCTGAAACACCACCCCCAGCACGACCCCCTTTACTGCTCGAACACCACTGCACTGCCCCAAACCCTGAGACACCACCCCCAGCACGACCCCCTACACTGCCCAAACACCACTGCCCTAAACCCTGAAACACGACCCCCTGCACGACCCCCTACACTGCCCAAACATCACTGCACTGCCCTAAACCCTGAAACACCACCCCAGCACGACCCCCTACACTGCCCGAACACCACTGCACTGCCCTAAACCCTGAAACACCACCCCCTGCACGACCTCCTACACTGCCGGAACACCACTGCACTGCCCTAAACCCTGAAACACCACCCCCAGCACGACCCCCTACACTGCCCGAACACCACTGCACTGCCCTAAACCCTGAAACATAAACCCCAGCAAGACCCCCTACTGAACACCACTGCCCTAAACCCTGAAACACCACCACCTACACTGCACGAACACCACTCACTGCCCTAAACCCTGAAACACCAACTCCGGCAAAACCCCCTACACTGCCTGAACACCATTGCTCTGCCCTAAATCCTGAAACACTAGCACCAGTACTACCCCCTACACTGCCCGAACACCACTGCACTGCCCTAAACCCTGAAACACCACCCCCAGCACGACCCCCTACACTGCCCGAACACCACTGCACTGGCCTAAACCCTGAAACACCAGCCCCAGCAAGACCCCCTACACTGCCCGAACACCACTGCACTGCCCTAAACCCTGAAACACCAGCCCCAGCACGACCCCCTACACTGCCCGAACACCACTGCACTGCTCTAAACCCTGAAACACCAGCCCCAGCAAGACCCCCTACACTGCCCGAACACCACTGCACTGCCCTAAACCCTGAAACACCAGCCCCAGCACGACCACCTACACTACCCGAACACCACTGCACTGCCCTAAACCCTGAAACACCAGCCCCAGCACAACCCCCTACACTGCCCGAACACCACTGCACTGCCCTAAACCCTGAAACACCAGCCCCAGCACGACCCCCTACACTGCCCGAACACCACTGCAGTGCCCTAAACCCTGAAACACCACCCCCTGCATGACCCCCTACACTGCCCGAACACCACTGCACTGCCCTAAACCCTGAAACACCACCCCCTGCAGCACCCCCTACACTGCCCGAACACCACTGCACTGCCCTAAAGCCTGAAACACCACCCCCTGCACCGGCCCCTACACTGCCCGACCACTGCACTGCCCTAAACCCTGAAACACCACCCACAGCACGACCCCCTTTACTGCTCGAACACCACTGCACTGCCCCAAACCCTGAAACACCCCCCCAGCACGACCCCCTACACTGCCCGAACACAACTGCCCTAAACCCTGAAACACCACCCCCTGCACGACCCCCTACACTGCCCGAACACCACTGCACTGCCCTAAACCCTGAAACACCACCCCCAGCACGACCCCCTACACTGCCCAAACACCACTGCACTGCCCTAAACCCTAAAACACCACCCCCAGCATTACCCCCTACACTGCCCAAACACCACTGCACTGCCCTAAACCCTAGAACACTACCCCCAGCACGACCCCCTACACTACCCAAACACCACTGCACTACCCTAAACCCTAAAATACTACCCCCAGCACAGCCCCCTACACTACCCGAACACGACAGCACTGCCCTAAACCCTCAAACACTCCCCCCAGCATGACCCCCTACACTACCCAAACACCACTGCACTGCCCTAAACCCTAAAACACTACCCCGCATGACCCCCTACACTACCCAAACACCAATGCACTACCCTAATCCCTAAAACACTACCCCCGCATGACCCCCTACACTACCCTAAACCCTAAAACACTACCCCCCGCACGACTCCCTACACTACCCAAAGACCACTGCACTACCCTAAACCCTAAAACACGACCTCCTACACTACACAAACACCACTGCACTACCCTAAACCCTAAAACACTACCCCCTACACTACACAAACACCACTGCACTACCCTAAACCCTAAAAAACTACCCCCAGCATGAACCACTACACTACCCAAACACCACTGCACTACCCTAAACCCTAAAAACTACCCCCAGCAGTACCCCTATACTACCCAAACACCACTGCACTACCCTAAACCCTAAAACACTACCCCCAGCAGTACCCCTACACTACCCAAACACCACTGCACTACCCTAAATCACTACCCCCAGCACGACCCCCTACACTACCCAAACACCACTGCACTACCCTAAACCCTAAAACACTACCCCCAGCACGACCCCCTACACTACCCAAACACCACTGCACTACCCTAAACCCTAAAACACTCCCCCAGCACGACTCCCTACAATACCCAAACACCACTGCACTACCCTAAACCCTAAATCTACCCCCAGCATGACCCCCTACACTACACAAACACCACTGCCCTAAAACATAAAACACTACCCCCAGCACGACCCTCTTCACTACCTAAACACAACTGCACAATTTGTTACAGGCGTTGCAACGCAGGCCTGTGGTGCTTACTGGAAGTACCTAGTGGGCTAGTTGGGCCCCAGGGACCCTCAGGATTCAAGGTGACCTAATCCCCCAACTTAAAACGCACCACGGGGCGCGTTTGCACAGTGGTGAAGGGAGGGGCGGGGCCTCAGGTGACATGTGCGCAAATACTCCCTGTGGTGCGTTTTAAGTTGGGGAATTAATTCCCTTTGAATCCTGAGGGACCCTGGGGCCAACTAGCCCACCAGGTACCTTCAGTAAGCACAACAGAGTTGCGTTGCAGAGAGGTGAAAAAAGGTGCGTGGCCTCGGAACGCCTCTCTGCAACTCAGCTCTGTGGTCCTAACTGTAGGTACCTGGGGGCTAGTTGGGCCCCAGGGACCCTCAGAATTCAAGGGGACTTAATCCGGCAACTTAAAATGCGCCACGGGGTGCGTTTGCACACATGTCACCTCAGGCCCCCCTCCCTTCACCACTGTGCAAACGCGCCCTGTAGCGCGTTTTAAGAGGTAGTTTTAATCCCCCTGCCCTATTATGTACTAGGGACTTGCAGAGGAGGTCATGCTAATCACAGGGGTACCCCAACGCATAGTGTTCCCTAGTGTATGTAGGTGTTTTCACTGTATTCTAAGTGTCTTTTAGCATAGCACTGGCTCTGGTTAGTCAGAGTCAGTTACCACCAGTACCCGTCTGAAAAAGTTGTGGGCACAGGATGATTTTGCAACAAGGCCTCTTTCTGCTCCTCTGTTGGTTCTTTCTGCACATCTTTTGCTTCTTTCTGTGTTTTTTTTCTTCTTTCTTCACATGTCCTACCTCTGTAGGCATAGTAAGAAACTAGAATTTAAAAAACCTTTGAAATTCACTTAAAAAATCATAGGTTTCAGGCACGTTATAGTTAGAAATTAGCATTTAAAAAACCTTTGAAATTCACTGAAAAAACCATAGGTTTCAGACACGTTATAGTTAGAAATTAGCATTTAAAAAACCTTTGAAATTCACTGAAAAAACCATAGGTTTTAGGGACAGTTATAGTTAGTTGGACATTTCACTCGTACAAAACCATAGAAATTCCCACGTTATAGTTAGTTCAGCTAACTATAACTCGCGCCCCGCAATGCACTGCTGATGACGTCACATATTACATCACTCATGACATGGTCAGTGACATCACTGATGACATCACTGATGACATCTCGGATGACATCACTGATGACATCATCCATGTGATAATTTCATGCATCTTCTCACACCCTAATATAACTTTTGATACACCCACTCTAAATTACAGACTGCCATTCTCAAAACCATAGACACTCCAACACCAAAAACTACATACCCACTCACTGATTCTTAGGTCTACACACACATCCACTCACTCACCCGTACAGTCACTCATACTTAGTCACTCAGTACAGGACTATCATATGCACTCATACAACTATATAAACACTCACACACCGCCACTCATCCATAGAGGGACTCACACACCTAGTCAGTCATGCAAAAAACGTAATCACACACCCATTTACTCACCTATACAGTTATACACACACCAGCTCACTTACTCATACAAATACTAGCACATTCTTACGCTCTTATACAATCACTGATACAAGTACACACTCATCCATACAGCCACTCTCACAATCACACACTCTCACTTATAGCCATTTATATACTCCAACACACATATATACTGCCTTTCACATATGTAGTTACTCACACATGTACCACTGAGATATACATTCAATCACTAACACACCCATACACACACACACCCACCCATACAGTCCATCACAGATGCACTCTTGAAACCATGCACCCAGTGAATCACCAACTCACACATCTATGCACAGAGTCACACACACCCCACCCACACAAACACTCAGGCACCCATACAGATACTCAGACAATCAATCAATAACCCATGTAGACACTCATGTAGCTATTCAGAAAGCCATGCAGCTGCTTACAAACCAACAGACAGACGGATACAGACATTCACACAGTTTAGTCACTAACCCATGCATTCAGTAAGATACATTTAATCACTCACTTGTAGAGTCAGTCATTCACGTACTAAATCATCCATTCAGACACTTATACACCCACTCATTCTTCAATACGCCTTTCCCTATATATATTAAACATATTTAAACTTTACAGAAACACACAGTCACTGGATGATGTCATCAGTGATGTCATCAGTGATGTCATTTGAGATGTCATCAGTGATGTCACTGACCATGTCATGAGTGATGTAATATGTGACGTCATCAGCAGTGCATTGCGGGGCGCGAGTTATAGTTAGCTGAACTAACTATAACGTGGGAATTTCTATGGTTTTGTACGAGTGAAATGTCCAACTAACTATAACTGTCCCTAAAACCTATGGTTTTTTCAGTGAATTTCAAAGGTTTTTTAAATGCTAATTTCTAACTATAACGTGTCTGAAACCTATGGTTTTTTCAGTGAATATATATATATATATATATATATATATATATATATATATATATATATATATATATATATGTAGACACAAAATCCTGACGAAACTCCCTTCCAAAGGAAATCAGGTACGGACCACAGCAAGTTTAGAATGACGAGGTGCTTTATTGCATATCTCTCACAGCATGACGCGTTTCGACCAGGTTTCCCCGGTCTTGATCACATGACGTGCCAGAGCAAATGACAAGTTTAAATAGTGATGTGGTGATTGATGCATTACTCCCCTGACAGAATAAAACTGAAAGAAATACTACATGCAAAATTTAAAATTTTAAAAAAAGTACAAATGTACAAATTTCATTTTTCATTATAACCTAGTGCATTAAATTAATACAAAGAACAATCTTTGTATATCATACTTGTAGCCTAATGGCTAAATGCAGTAGTTTATTAAGACATGTAGAAAACAGGGACCCTTGTATTTATTAAGAAACAAATGTCCCGCTTTGATATATATAACTAATACCTCAAGGGAGAGAAAAAGAACAAAACCTTAAGTGCCTAAACAATACAGTGCATGTGCTAATTTCTAAAAAAGGAAACTTATATATATAACCAATCGCCACAAAGTTAAAGCGAGCTATTCAAATCTTCATAGCTGTTAACTATATGGTTGTACACGGGAGAGCAGTCAAAGTTGATTCAGAGGTTTCAAAATGGACATAAAGTGCAAGTGCATTGATCACGACTAGACCTTATATACTAGGTTTACCTCATACATAAAGAGTAATAGTGCATAATATTATGTCAAATGTATAAGATTTTTAAAGAACAAATCAGATATATGATCCGTGCTTAAGTAAGCAACATAGTGCAAATGAGCAAAATTAAGGCAATGGTGCAAATATACAATACTTAAATCATTATTCTAGCCCCGGCAGATATACAGTACAAAAATAGAAATTTATACAGTACAGAGATAAGAATAAGTTAATTAGTTATACTTATTTATAATTGTGGGATTATATACAGTGCTTTAGAACCGATTAAAACCAAGTAACAACCCTGTAAAAACCAAGTAAAACCAAGTATTAGGTAAAACTAGGTAAAAACTGGGTAAAAACGAGGTAAAAACAATCGGGTAAAAAGTCTGAAATATAAAAAGTCCACCACAATTAATCACAGATAAAATTCATCAAACAAGGCTAAAAAATTATTAAATTATTACAGGAAATTGTGCAAATCCTCGCCCATATTCAAACCATTGGGCATCTTAGTGACAAGCAATAGGATGTACTGTGTTTCCAACTGACGAAGTTTATTTTCTCTATTGCCTCCCCTTTGTGACCTCGGTACAGCATCAATAACATAGTAGCTCAGATCTTTCAAGTTGTTGTTATGAACGAGTGTAAAATGTTGGGCAACAGGGTAGCTGGGGTCAGAATTAACTATTGCTCGTAGGTGTTGCAAGATGCGATTAAATACTTGCAACTTGGTGCTACCTACATATTGTAAATGACAGGAGCATTCAAGTATATAAACCGCATATTCTGTTCTTCAGGTAAACATCCCCTTGATCTTAATGGGTGTATAGTTAAATGCGTTGGTGTATTCCTGTGTATTGACCCCAAACTTACATGCTCGGCATGTGCTACACTTATAAAAGCCGGTCCTGGTGGATAACCAATTAGTAGGAGCAGTAATCTCAGGACTAGTTTTAACCAAAACATCCCTCATTGAGGGTGCCTGTCTAAAAGTTATGGAGGGCAACTCTGGCACAATTTGTGATAATGTTATATCAGTTTGTACTATAGGCCAGTGTTTATATATTATACTCCTTACTTGTTTTTCTTGGTTACTAAAGTGGTTATGAGTCTGGCTGTGTCTCTGTTGTTGTGAGGTGTGTCTATGATCTCAATTCTAGGTGGATTTTCATCATGATCTGAGGTAAGTACACATACTTCACTGTTGGTACTGTTGGCCCTAGATAATGCTGCGTTTAAATCCTTTCTTGTGTACCCTCGTTCCAAAAATCTTTGTAATGCCTCTGTTTGGCATTGTGAACGGTTTATGTCAGAATTACAGATTCTCTTGATTCTTAGAAATTCTCCATATGGTATACTTTTAATAAGGTGTTTAGGATGGGAGCTGCTGGCATGAAGTACCGAGTTCCCTGCTGTCTTTTTTCTATAAAGCTTGGTATGTAAGGCATTGTTCTCAACATATATCTCCACATCAAGAAATTGAACATTTTGATTGCTGATGTGTGCTGTAAACTCTAAATTGAGATTATTGTTGTTAATTGCTTTAACAAAGCTTTGAGCAGACTCAAGTGTTCCCTGCCAGATCATCCACACATCATCTATAAAACGCCACCATTGGAGTACATGATCATCAAACAATTGTTTGTGAGTGTGTCTGAGGACATGCTCCTCCCACCATCCAACGTGCAAGCACGCATAACTGGGAGAGAAGCATGCCCCCATGGCCACTCCGCACAATTGATGATGAACTTCTTTGTTAAATAAAAAATAATTATTAAGTAGACATAATTCAATCATTCTTATGAGCATGGCATTATGTTGGAAAAATTGTATATTTCTTTTAGCTAGATAATATTTTACAGCTTTCAAACCATCAGCGTGTTTTATGCTCGTATATAAGGAGCAGATGTCCATGACTATCAAAAAATAACCTTGATCCCAAGTGGCGGTCGCCAGTAGGTAGTTATAGTTAGGACCTAGTTTTCATAGGAAAAGCGTTATTTGTTTTCCGAATAACTTTGCCACCGGTTGACGAATGTTCGCGAAATTTTCAAAATTAGTGATCAGCTCCTGTCTTGAAAGTTTTGGGGTGATTCGCCAAGTGGGAGCCGAGAAAAAAGGGGGGTCCCAAAACGTGTTTTCCCCATGTATTTTTCCATAGGAAAATTTAGACAAAGCTACAGCCCGAACTGCTGAACGGAATTACACCCAATTTGGCAAAAAGGTAGGTCTTGGCTCAGAAAGAGTCCTTTTTGTTAAATGCTGTAAATCTGTTCAGTAGTTGCTGAGAAATTAGAAAACGAAAAAATATTGATATCTGGGCGGAGCCTAACCACACATCTCATGGTGAGATCTGATTGGCACTTCTTCCTGGAATTGATGGCAGCCATCTTGGGACCAATATACATGATAGCACCCCATTGAAATGCATTGTAGTGAATAGAAGATTTTGAGGGTCACCAAAAGGAGAACTATAAAGGGTGATAACAGACTTTAGCTACATTACAATTCATTTGTTGATGGTACCATACTAATTTTAGGAATGGTGGTGTGTTCAAAGGTGATTTTACCCTGTGAAAAACCTTTTGCTGGGATATCATGAATCATGTTTGAGAGAAAACTATTTTCTCATGATTGTCCCACAGAGGTTTGGAAGGTGCTCCAGAAGCTAAAATGAGAGCATATTTTCTGTAAATTCACATTATCTTTCTCAGTCATGTGAGAATGAAGTCTGACATTCTCAGTAAAACATGTACATCCAACAAGGGCAGAGACTGTCAGTTGATTCCTTTGTGTTCTACTGCAGCTTCCCAGAGTGTTCTAAAGAACAACTAGAGCGCTAACAACCTTACTTATGACAAAAGTATGGCACACCTGAAGCCATCTTGATTGGAATAAACTGGTAACACTTAAAACAGTTAATTTAAAAAGGAACAAAATGAGGGGGTTCATTTTGTCATAGAAATTATGGTTAGTGCTGTAGAAAGAAAAATTAGGACATGTTTTAAGTGAGATCTCAAATATCGTCCGGTTATTTTTCAACAGGAGCAGCCTGTCAGTTGATTCCCTTGTGTTCTACTGCAGCTTCCCAGAGTGTTCTAAAGAACAACTAGAGCGCTAACAGTCTTACTTATGACAAAATTAACGCACACCTGAAGCCATTTTGATTGGAATAAACTGGTAACACTTAAAACATTTAATTTAAAAAGGAACAAAATGAGGGGATTCATTTTGCCATAGAAATTATGGTTAGTGCTGCAGAAAGAAAAATTAGGGCATGTTTTAAGTAAGATCTCAAATCCTCTTCTATTTTATTAGAAAATTCTGACATGCAGACTGAAACAATCACTTTCAATACCAGCAGTAGACTTCCAGTTAACTCCCTGGTGAGCAGTAGCTTTACTACAATGATCTAATGAGCACCCAGATTGCTAACATTCTGAATTTATGGCAAATGTGTGACACATCTGAATGCCTTCTTGATGGAATCAAAGTAAAAAACTAAAAGCATTTCCTACTGAGAAGACTGCAGTAAATGAGGAAATTAGGAAACTTCATAACAAATAAGTCTCCCAAGATGGCCACCAGAGAAAAAAGAGCCCAAATGCAGCACAAATATCACCCAGATGTAGCCCACATATAGCCCAATGACAGAAGTGTGCAAAACACTTTTTATTTTTTGTTTTTTTGCAGTTTTATATAGTGCAGACTGGTCAGGTATTGGAGCGTTGTATCTTACTTGGACCCCTTATTGCGTATTTTGCACATAGTACATGAGATTGATCTTGCGAAACATTGAACTTTACTATTCTGTTAACCTGAAGTTGCTCTGAACCGGGCTTTGTAACACCCGTTTTTACCTACTGGTTTTAATTAATTCTCACTGTATTGTATTAAGAAAGAGGATTTACTGTTTTTATGTACACTTTTATGATCTATGTTTCTAAATCAGATCGAATAAAGTTTAATGAATTTAATTGAAGTCTCCCAAGATGGCCACCAGAGAAAAAGGAGCCCAAATGTAGCACAAAATGTACCCAGATGTAGTCCACGTATAGCCCAATGACAGAAGTGTGGAAAACACTTTTTATCCTTTGTTTTTTTGCAGTTTTATATAGTGTAGGCTGGTCAGATATTGGAGTGATTTACATGAGCATTGGTTACATTATACAAGGACAAACTATTTGGTTGTAGGCATGGGGAGATTAAGTGATTTGACCAGAATCACAGAATGTCGAGCTGAAGCAGAAACTCCCACTTGGTTCCCCAGTTGCAAAGTCTGCAGCTCTGGAAGTAACACCACATTCTCTCTCCTGAGCGTTACATTTAATCAAGTGGTCAACGGGATAAAAAAACATTAAGATAACAAATAATTTAAAAGTGCTTTGTCGCTATTGGAGAACTCAGAAAATATGTCCTCATTTTAGTTTTTTAGAGTACTAACCATAATTTCTATGCAAATAAAACCCTCTCATTTCTATAATTTCTAAAGGAAATGCTTTAGGTATTACAGTTTTGATTACATCAAGATGATGTCAGGCGTGCCACACTTTTGTAATAAATATAGAATGTTAGCAATCTAGTTGTCTTTTGTCTCTTTCTGCACGTCTCTTGCCACTTTCTGCACCTCTCTTGCCTCTTTCTGCAGCTCACTCTCTTCTTTCTGTACCTCTCTTGCCTCTTTCTGCACCTCTCATTCCTCATTCTGCAGCTCACTCTCTTCTATCTGTACCTCTCTTGCCTCTTTTGCACCTCTCTTGCCTCTTTCTGCACATCTCTTGCCTCTTTCTGCACCACTCTTGCCTCTTTCTACACCTCTCTTGCATCTTTCTGCACCTCTCTTGCCTCTTTCTGCACCTCTCTTGCCTCTTTCTGCACCTCTCTTCTTTCTGCACCTCTCATGCCTGTTTCTGCACCTCTGTTGCCTCTTTCTGCACCTCTCTTCCCTCTTTCTGCAGCTCACTCTCTTCTTTCTGCACCTCTCTTGCCTCTTTCTGCACCTCTCTTGCCTCTTTCTGTACCTCTCATGCCTCTTTCTGTACCTAACTTGGTTCTTTCTGCAGCTCACTCTCTTCTTTCTGTACCTCTCTTGCCTCTTTCTGTACCTCTCTTGCCTCTTTCTGAACCTCTCTAGCCTCTTTCTACAGCTCACTCTCCTCTTTCTGCACCTCTCTTGCCTCTTTCTGAACATTTCTTCCTCTTTCTGCTCCACTCTTGCCTCTTGATGCACCTCTCTTGACTCTTTTTGCTCTTCTCTTGCCTCTTTCTGCAGCTCACTTGCTTCTTTCTGCACCTTTCTTCCTCTTTCTGTACCTCTCTTGACACTTTCTACACCTCTTACCTCTTTCTGCACCTCTCTTGCATCTTTCTGCACCTCTCTTGCCTCTTTCTACACCTCTCTTCCCTCTTTCTGCAGCTCACTCTCTTCTTTCTGTACCCCTCTTGCCTCTATGCACCTCTCTTGCCTCTTTCAGCACCTCTCTTGCCTCTTTCTGCACATCTCTTGCCTCTTTCTGCACCAGTCGTGTCTCTTTCTACACCTCTCATGTCTATTTCTGTACCTCTCTTGCCTCTTTCTGTACCTCTCTTGCCTCTTTCTTTACCTCTCTTGCCTCTTTCTTCACCTCTCTTGCCTCTATCTGCACCTCTCTTGGCTTTCTACTCCACTCTTGGCTCTTTCTGCCCCTCTCTTGCCTCTTTCTGCACGTCTCTTGCCTCTTTCTGCACCTCTCTTGCCTCTTTCTGCACCTCACTCTCTTCTTTCTGCACCTCTCTTGCCTCTTTCTGCACCTCTCTTGCTTCTTTTTGCGCTTCTCTTGCTTCTTTCTGCACCTTTCTTCATTTTTCTGCATTTTTCTTGCCTCTTTCTGCACCTTTCTTCCTCTTTCTGGACCTCTCTTGCCTCTTTCTGTACCTCTCTTGCCTCTTTCTGCACCTCTCTTGTCTCTTTCTGCACCTCTCTTGTCTCTTTCTGCACCTCACTTGCCTCTTTCTGCGCCTTTCTTCCTCTTTCTGCACCTCACTCTCTTCTTTTTGCAACTCTCTTGCTTCTTTCTGTGCCTCTTTTGCTTCTTTCCGCACTTCTCTTGCTTCTTTCGGCACCTCTCTTGCCTCTTTAATCACTTCTCCTGCTTCTTTCTGCACCTTTCTTCCTCTTTTCTTCCTCTTTTGCTTCTTTCTGCACTTCTCTTGCTTCTTTCTTTCTCTTTCTGCACATGTCTTACCTATCTAGGTGTAGTAAGAAATTTGGATTTAAAAAACCTTAGAAATTCACTGAAACAACCACAGGTTTCAGTGATGTTATAATTAGAAATTAGCATTTAAAAAACCTTAGAAATTCACTGAAAAAACCATAGGTTTCAGGGACGTTATAGTTACAAATTAGCATTTAAAAAACTTTGAAATTCACTGAAAAAACCATAGGTTTCAGGGACGTTATAGTTAGAAATTATCATTTAAAAAACCTTTGAAATTCACTGAAAAAACCATAGGTTTCAGGGACGTTATAGTTAGTTGGACATTTCACTAGTACAAAACCAGAGAAATTCGCCCGTTATAGTTAGTTGAGCCAACTATAACTCGCGCCCCCGCAATGCACTGCTGATGACTTCACATATTACATCATTCATGACATGGTAAGTGACATCACTGATGACATCTCAAATGACATCACTGATGACATCTCAAATGACATCACTGATGACATCATCCACCTGATAATCTGATGCACCTCCTCACACCCTAATATAACCTTTGATACACCCACTCTAAAATGCAGACTACCATTTTCGAAACCGTAGACACACCAATACCAGTTACTACATACCCACTCACTGATTCCTAGGTCTACACACACGTCCACAGGTTGAGCCTTACGCAGCTGATCGAGTGCTTCCCAAGTGTCTGGCAACCATGAGCTCGATGTTTAGGCGGCAACGCAGCCGTCGGGAATGCACCACCCCACGATCATTGGGGGCCACGAGGAACGATATCTACCTACCTTATTGTGGAGCAACTGCGCTGGATTGAGGGCAGACACGCTGGTGGGGGCTCATACAGAGCTTGAAAATGGGACGCAGTAAAGAAATGTGCATACATCTATGGACTAATCAAGAACACTCCAAATCCCAGAATGCAACATCCACGGTCCCATCTGGGCAGCCCATCATGGGCGTGTCATAGGTATAAGTTTGGGGGAGTGTTCAGCACGCCATTTTCGTCCAAGCCTCTGAGGAAGTAATAAACGAAACGCATCAGGCGAGACGAATTGACTGCTTTATTTTTGCCAGCATGCAGTGTGCCACCCGTACCAGTGATGAAAGGCTAAGGTTGAGCCTTACGCAGCTGCTCGAGTGCTTCCCAAGTGTGTGGCAACCATGAGCTTGATATATATATATATATATATATATATATATATATATATATATATATATATATATATATATATATATATATATTATCTACTGGCGGTCGCCAGTAGATAGTTATAGTTAGGACCTATTTTCCATAGGAAATCCGCGACATTCTATTTGAAATAACTCTCTTGCCGGTTTACGAATCTTCGCGAAATTTTCAAACTTTATGGCCCGCTCCGGTCCGCTCCTACCCTGAAAGTTTCGGGGTGATTCGTCAAGCGGGGCCGAGAAAAAGGGGGTCCCAAAACGTGTTTTCCCCATTCATTTTCCCATAGGAAACTTTAGACACGACTACAGCCCGAACTGCTGAACGGAATTACACCAAATTTGGCAAAGAGGTAGTTCTTGGTTCAGAAAGAACCCTTTTGTTAAATGGTGTAAATCCGTTCAGTAGTTCCAGAGAAAATCAAAAGGAAAATCACATATATATCTATGGCCGCGTCGGATTCGCGCACCCTGAGTGCACCCTGCGCGCACCCTCCCGATCACGAGCTGCATGTTAATTGGCTTTCAAGTGGCTGTCAACACTCCAAATCAGGAAGTGTTGGCAGCCATTTTGTCCCTCGGTAGAACCGAGGGACAGAAACAAGTGCGCAAAGCGCAAAAAGGGGGCAGGGTAGAAACACTCTGACCCCCTAGGTCTGCTCAGGGGGTCCCACAAGGACCCCTGGGCAGAAAAAGCATTTTTTTTAAATCGGCAGGATGCGCTCAGGGTGCGCGGATCCTGCCGATTACAAAAAACCCAGAAGAAACAAGTGCGCAAGATGCACAAAGGGGGCAGGGTAGAAACACCCTGACCCCCTAGGTCTGCTCAGGGGGTCCCTCAAAGACCCCCTGGGCAGAAAAAAAGCATTTTTCAAAAAAAAAAAATCGGCGGGATACGCTTAGGGTGCGCAAATCCCGCCGAAAAAAAAATTGGGTGGGCCAAGTCCCGGGGGCATGGTGGGGGGGTTTAGATTTAATGTGGGGGGCCTCTAAGGCCCCCCAAGCCCCGGGGACCGCCACCCCCCGGGGCTTCTTTTTATTTTTTTATTTTAACCTGTGTGGGGGCTCCAGCCCCCACATGCCCCGGGACCGCCACCTCCCGGGGCACTAAAGATTTGAATATGGGGGTCCGTTACAGACCCCCAAAGCCCCGGGGACCATCACCTCCCGGGGCTGTGCACTGGATGGGAGGGGGGCCGCGCGGCCCCCTCCTGGAGCCCTTGATGGCCCTGGGGACCGCCACCCCCAGGGCCGGCTCCTGCAGTGTCCCGGGTGCCTACCCCAGGACACTGTAGTTTGCTATGACAGGACGGGAGCCTCGCGGCTCCCGTCCTGTCATAGCAAACTTGGTTTACATTTTGAAAGAGAGAGCAGGAAACCTGCTCTCTCTTTCAAAATGCAAACCAATTGCTTTCCACATGGGGAGCAGCATGTTAGCTGCTCCCCATGTGGAAAAGCAATGTCGGAGGGACTGTGGGGGGATTGGGGACCCCCCACAGTCCCCAACCAGAGGCCAGGCCCCGGGGGATGGGGTCCCCGGGGCCATAAGTGGCCAGGGAGGGGGCCACGCAGCCCCCTCCGAAATTATAAAAAAAGAAATATTAAAAGGGCAAGGCCGGCCCCGAGGGATGGGGTCCCCGGGGCCATAAATGGCCTGAGGAGGGGGCCACGCAGCCCCCTCCAAATTAAAAAAATAAAAATTGAGGGCATGCCCGGGGGATGGGGTCCCCGGGGCCAATACAGGCCCAGGGAAGGGGGCCACGCGGCCCCCTTCCCGTTTTTTTTATTTAAAAAATAAATAAAATGCTCAGGCCCCGGGGATGGGGTCCCCGGGGCCAAAAGTGGCCAAGGGAAGGGGGCCACGCAGCCCCCCTCCCAATTAAAAAAAAAAAACGGCATTGTGCCGGAGGCCCCCCTCCCTGCAGCAGTCTGCAAACGCGCCCCCTGGCGCGTTTTGAGAAGGGAAGTAATTCCCCTTGAATACTGGGGGTCCCTGGGGGCAAACTAGCCCACCAGGAACCTCCAGTATGCGCCAGGGGCTGCGTTGCAGAGAGGTGTACAGAGGCCCCGCCCCTTTTTACACATCTCTGCAACGCAGCTCTATGGCGCTTTTTGGAAGTACATGGTGGGCTAGTTGGACTCCAGGGACCCTCAGGATTCAAGGGGACTTAATCCCCCAAATTAAAACGCGCCACTGGGCGCGTTTGCACAGTGGTGAAGGGAGGGGCGGGGCTTCAGGTGACATGTGTGCAAACAGGCCCCGTGGCGTGTTTTAAGATGGGAATTAAATCCCCTTCAATCCTGAGGGTCCCTGGGGGCCAACTAGCCCAACAGGTACGTCCAGAAAGCGCCACAGAGCTGCGTTGCAGAGAGGTGTAAAAGGGGTGTGGCCTCTGTACACGTCTCTGCAACGCAGCCCCTGGCGCATACTGGAGGTTCCTGGTGGGCTAGTTGGCCCCCAGGGACCCTCATGATTCAAGGGGACTTAATCCCCCAACTTAAAACGCGCCACGGGGCGCGTTTGCACAGATGTCACCTCAGGCCCCGCCCCTCCCTTCACCATTGTGCAAATATTCCTCTAAAATCAGCCGAACTACGAATTCCGATTTACTCACCTGTTATCAGGAGAGAACCCAGTGCTGCATCTTTTAGCCCAGCACTGATCCTGAAAAGTAATTTTAACCGTACTTACCAGTAACTTGAATTTCCTTCCATAGGATATCATTGCCTGCTTTTTGTTGAAAAAGTTTGTGTGTCGATTTTTGAAACATACAAATATTCCTCTAAAATCAGCCGAACTACGAATTCCGATTTACTCACCTGTTATCAGGAGAGACCTCAGTGCTGCATCTTTCAGCCCAGTACTGATCCTGAAAAGTAATTTTAACCGTACTTACCAGTAACTTGAATTTCCTTCCATAGGATATCATTGACTGGTTTCACTTGGAAATTCTTCTAAGTGTCGATTTTTGAAACTTTATAATATTCCTCTAAAATCAGCCGAAATACGAATTCCGATTTACTCACCTGTTATCAGGAGAGACCTCAGTGCTGCATCTTTCAGCCCAGTACTGGTCCTGAAAAGTAATTCTAACCGTACTTACCAGTAACTTGAATTTCCTTCCATAGGCTAACATTGACTGGTTTCACTTGGAAATTCTTCTAAGTCTGCAGTTTTGGAACTTTTTAATATTCCTCTAAAATCAGCCGAAATACGGATTCCGATTTACTCACCTGTTATCAGGAGAGACCTCAGTGCTGCATCTTTCAGCCCAGTACTGATCCTGAAAAGTAATTTTAACCGTACTTACCAGCAACTTGAATTTTCTTCCATAGGCTAACATTGACTGGTTTCACTTGGAAATTCTTCTAAGTGTGGAGTTTTGGAACTTTATAATATTCCTCTAAAATCAACCGAACTACGAATTCCGATTTACTCACCTGTTATCAGGAGAGAACCCAGTGCTGCATCTTTTAGCCCAGCACTGACCCTGAAAAGTAATTCTAACCGTACTTACCAGTAACTTATATTTCCTTCCATAGGAATCCATTGTCTGGTTTTCAGCAGAAAAGTTTCAAAGTGTCGATTTTCACAAATTACAAATATTCCTTAAAAATCGCCTGTATGACTTAAACGCATTCTTTCAACTGTTTACAGGAGATGCACCAGTGCTGGATCCAGGATCCAACACTGAGTAAGAAAAAGTAAAGATAACACTACTTACCTGCTAAGTGAATTTCCTCCCATAGGATAACATTGGTGATTCTATGTGAAAAAGTTTCTGTGTCAACTTTTTAAAATACAATAATATTCCTTAAAAATCACTACTGTAACCAAAACGCTTTTACTCAACTGTTTACAGGAGATGTCCCAGGACTGAATCTAGGATCCAGTCCTGTGGTTAGAAAAGTAATCCATAAAGTAACTAATTGCATTTAACTAGAAATTCACATTCAGCTCAATGTTGCATTGTGTTTGAAATTGTGTTGCCCATTACAACAACTGTAACTACTGTACTTAAAACTCTAGTGCCTATTTGCAAACTATTTAAACTAAAGTAATGCATTCAGAGAAAGTATATTTTGTAATGTAATGTATAATGTAATTACAATGTAATTTAATAAATAAAACATCTTAAAATAAATAGTTTTAAAAAATGTAGTAAATCAGTATCAAAAAAATAAATATAACAATTAATACATTTAAAAAATGTCATTTACAAAACCTTTGAAATTCACTGAAAAAACCATAGGTTTTAGGGGCGTTATAGTTAGAAATTAGCATTTAAAAAACCTTTGAAATTCACTGAAAAAACCATAGGTTTCAGGCACGTTATAGTTAGAAATTAGCATTTAAAAAACCTTTGAAATTCACTGAAAAAACCATAGGTTTTAGGGACAGTTATAGTTAGTTGGACATTTCACTCGTACAAAACCCGTGAAATTCCCCCGTTATAGTTAGTTCAGCTAACTATAACTCGCGCCTCGCAATGCACTGCTGATGACGTCACATATTACATCACTCATGACATGGTCAGTGACATCACTGATGACATCACTGATGACATCTCAAATGACATCACTGATGACATCATCCACGTGATAATCTGATGCACCTCCTCACACCCTAATATAACCTTTGATACACCCACTCTAAATTACAGACTGCCATTCGCAAAACCATAGACACTCCAACACCAATAACTACATACCCACTCACTGATTCTTAGGTCTACACACACACATCCACTCACTCACCCGTACAGTCACTCATACTTATGGTCACTCAGTACAGGACTATCATATGCACTCTTACTCCTATATAGACACTCAAACACCGCCACTCATCCATAGAGGTACTCACACACCTAGTCAGTCATGCAAATAATTAAACACACTGCCATTTACTCACCTATACAGTTATACACACACCAGCTCACTTAATCATACAAATACTAGCACATTGTTACGCTCTTATACAGTCACTGATACAAGCACACACTCATCCATACAGCCACTATCACAATCACTCACTCTCGCTAATAGCTATTTATATACTCCAACACACATATATACTGCATTTCACATATGTAGTTACTCACACATGTACCACTGGGACATACATTCACTCACTAACACACTCTTACACACACTTACCCACCCATACAGTCTATCACAGATGCACTCTTGAAACCATCCACCCAGTGAATCACCCACTCACACATCTATGCACAGAGTCGCACACACCCCTCCCACACAAACACTCAGGCACCCATACAGATACTCAGACAACCATTCAATAACTCATATACACACTCATGTAGCTATTCACAAACACATGCAGCAACTTACACAGCAACAGACAGACGGATACAGACATTCACCCAGTTTAGTCACTAACCCATGCATTCAGTAAGATACGTTAAATCACTCACTTATAGAGTCAGTCACGCACCTACTAAATCATCCATACAGACACTTATACACCCACTCATTCTTCAATACGTCTTTTACTATATATATTAAAAATATTTAAACTTTACAGAAACACACAGTCACTGCATGATGTCAACAGTGATGTCATTTGAGATGTCATCAGTGATGTCATCAGTGATGTCACTGACCATGTCATGAGTGATGTAATATGTGACGTCATCAGCAGTGCATTGCGGGGCGTGAGTTATAGTTAGCTGAACTAACTATAACGGGGGAATTTCACGGGTTTTGTACGAGTGAAATGTCCAACTAACTATAACTGTCCCTAAAACCTATGGTTTTTTCAGTGAATATATATATATATATATATATATATACATATATATATATATATATTATCTACTGGCGGTCGCCAGTAGATAGTTATAGTTACAACCTATTATCCATAGGAAATCCGCGACATTCTATTTGAAATAACTCTCTTGCCGGTTGACGTATCTTCGCGAAATTTTCAAACTTTGTGGCCCGCTCCGGTCCGCTCCTACCCTGAAAGTCTCGGGGGATTCGTCAAGCGGGGCCGAGAAAAAGGGGGGTCCCAAAACGCGTTTTCCCCATGCACTTTTCCATAGGAAACTTTAGACACGGCTACAGCCCGAACTGCTGAACGGAATTACACCAAATTTGGCAAAGAGGTAGTTCTTGGTTCAGAAAGAACCCTTTTGTTAAATGGTGTAAATCCGTTCAGTAGTTGCTGAGAAAATGAAAAGTAAAAAGTTAGTGATATCTATGGCCGAGTAGGGTCCGCGTACCCTCAGCGCACCCTGCGCGCACCATCCCGATCACGAGCTGCATGTTAATTGGCTGTCAGCTGGCTGTCAACATTCCGATTCAGGAAATGTTGGCAGCCATTTTGTCCCTCGGTAGAACCGAGGAACAGAAACAAGTGCGCAAAGCGCACAAAGGGGGCAGGGTAGAAACACCCTGACCCCCTAGGTTTGCTCAGGGGTCCCACAAGGACCCCCTGGGCAAAAAATAAATAATTTTTTTTAAAAAATTGGCAGGATGCGCTCAGGGTGCGCGAATCCTGCCGAAAAAAATCGAAGCGCGGTCTCCCGCGCTCGATGTTAATTGGCCCCGGGTGGCCCAAGTCCCGGGGACATGGTGGGGGGGATAATTTAATGTGTGGGGGCCTCAAAGGGCCCCCAAGCCCCGGGGACCGCCACCCCCGGGGCTTTTTTAAAAATGGTGCGGGAGGGCTCTGAGCCCTCCGCAGCCCCGGGGACCACCACCTCCCCGGGGCTTTTGTGTATACATTATAAAACCTGTGTGGGGGGCTCCAGCCCCCACACGCCCGGGACCGCCACCTCCCCGGGGCACTAAACATTTTAATATGGGGGTCCGTTACGGACCCCAGAGCCCGGGGACCACCACCTCCCCGGGGCTGTGTACTGAATGGGAGGGGGCCGCGCGGCCCCCTCCTGGAGCCCTTGATGGCCCTGGGGACCACCACCCCCAGGGCCGGCTCCTGCAGTGTCCCGGGGTGCCTACCCCGGGACACTGTAGTTTGCTATGGCAGGACGGGAGCCTCGCGGCTCCCGTCCTGCCATAGCAAACTGCTTTGGATATTGGAAGAGAGAGCAGGAAACCTGCTCTCTCTTCCAATATCCAAAGCGATTGCTTTCCACATGGGGAGCAGCATGTCAGCTGCTCCCCATGTGGAACAGCAATGCCGGCTCCCAAGGGACGTGGGGAGCCGGTGGGACTGTGGGGGATTGGGGACCCCCACAGTCCCCAACGGAGAGGGCCAGCCCCGGGGGATGGGGTCCCCGGGGCAAGTAGTGGCCCAAGAGGGGGGCCACGCGGCCCCCTCCCCAAAAAGAGAATTTTTTTTTTTTAAATGGAAAGGCCGGCCCCGGGGGATGGGGTCCCCGGGGCCTTAAAATGGCCAGAGGAGGGGGCCACGCTGCCCCCTCAAAATAATAAATATAGAGGCCATGCCCCGGGGGATGGGGTCCCCGGGGCCAATACAGGCCCAGGGAAGGGGGCCACGCGGCCCCCTTCCCGTTTTTTTTTTTTTTGTGTAATTTAACAAAAGGGGTAAGGCCCTGGGGGATGGGGTCACCAGGGCACAAAAAGAGAAAAAAGGAAGGGGGGCCACACAGCCCCCCTTCAGGGGACAAAAATTTTTTTTTTTTTTTAAAACGATCGGCCCGCAGGCCCCGCCCCCTTCCTTCACCACTCTGCAAACGCGCCCCCTGGCGCGTTTGCAGAGGGGGAACAAATTCCCCTTGAATACTGGGGGTCCCTGGGGGCCAACTAGCCCACCAGGAACCTCCAGTATGCGCCAGGGGGCTGCCTTGCAGAGACGTGTAGAGAGGCCACACCCCTTTTTACACCTCTCTGCAACGCAGCTCTGTGGCGCTATTGGAGGTATATGGTGGGCTAGTTGGACTCCGGGGACCCTCAGGATTCAAGGGGACTTAATCCCCCAACTTAAAACACGCCACGGGGCGCGTTTGCACAGTGGTGAAGGGAGGGGCGGGGCTTCAGGTGACATGTGTGCAAACAGGCCCGTGGCGCGTTTTAAGATGGGGAATTAAATCCCCTTCAATCCTGAGGGTCCCTGGGGCCAACTAGCCCAACAGGTACATCCAGAAAGCGCCACAGAGCTGCGTTGCAGAGAGGTGTAAAAGGGGTGTGGCCTCTCTACACGTCTCTGCAACGCAGCCCCTGGCGCATACTGGAGGTTCCTGGTGGGCTAGTTGGCCCCTAGGGACCCTCATGATTCAAGGGGACTTAATCCCCCAACTTAAAACGCACCACGGGGCGCGTTTGCACAGATGTCACCTCAGGCCCCGCCCCCTCCCTTCACCATTGTGCAAATATTCCTCTAAAATCAGCCGAAATAGGAATTCCGATTTACTCACCTGTTATAATTTTAGACCTCAGTGCTGTATCTTTCAGCCCAGTACTGCTCCTGAAAATTAATTTTAACCGTACTTACCAGTAACTTGAATTTCCTTCCATAGGCTAACATTTACTGGTTTCACTTGGAAATTCTTCTAAGTGTGGAGTTTTGGAACTTTAAAATATTCCTCTAAAATCAGCCGAAATACGAATTCCGATTTACTCACCTGTTATCAGGAGAGACCTCAGTGCTGTATCTTTCAGCCCAGTACTGGTCCTGAAAAGTAATTTTAACCGTACTTACCGGTAACTTGAATTTCCTTCATAGGCTAACATTGACTGGTTTCACTTGGAAATTCTTCTAAGTGTGGAGTTTTGGAACTTTAAAATATTCTTCTAAAATCAGCCGAAATACGAATTCCGATTTACTCACCTGTTATCAGGAGAGACCTCAGTGCTGCATCTTTCAGCCCAGTACTGATCCTGAAAAGTAATTTTAACCGTACTTACCGGTAACTTGAATTTCCTTCATAGGCTAACATTGACTGGTTTCACTTGGAAATTCTTCTAAGTGTGGAGTTTTGGAACTTTAAAATATTCCTCTAAAATCAGCCGAAATACGAATTCCGATTTACTCACCTGTTATCAGGAGAGACCTCAGTGCTGCATCTTTCAGCCCAGTACTGATCCTGAAAAGTAATTTTAACCGTACTTACCGGTAACTTGAATTTCCTTCATAGGCTAACATTGACTGGTTTCACTTGGAAATTCTTCTAAGTGTGGAGTTTTGGAACTTTAAAATATTCCTCTAAAATCAGCCGAAATACGAATTCCGATTTACTCACCTGTTATCAGGAGAGACCTCAGTGCTGCATCTTTCAGCCCAGTACTGATCCTGAAAAGTAATTTTAACCGTACTTACCGGTAACTTGAATTTCCTTCATAGGCTAACATTGACTGGTTTCACTTGGAAATTCTTCTAAGTGTGGAGTTTTGGAACTTTAAAATATTCCTCTAAAATCAGCCGAAATACGAATTCCGATTTACTCACCTGTTATCAGGAGAGACCTCAGTGCTGCATCTTTCAGCCCAGTACTGATCCTGAAAAGTAATTTTAACCGTACTTACCGGTAACTTGAATTTCCTTCATAGGCTAACATTGACTGGTTTCACTTGGAAATTCTTCTAAGTATTGATTTTTGAAACATACAAATATTCCTCTAAAATCAGCCGAAATACGAATTCCGATTTACTCACCTGTTATCAGGAGAGACCTCAGTGCTGCATCTTTCAGCCCAGTACTGATCCTGAAAAGTAATTTTAACCGTACTTACCGGTAACTTGAATTTCCTTCATAGGCTAACATTGACTGGTTTCACTTGGAAATTCTTCTAAGTGTGGAGTTTTGGAACTTTAAAATATTCCTCTAAAATCAGCCGAAATACGAATTCCGATTTACTCACCTGTTATCAGGAGAGACCTCAGTGCTGCATCTTTCAGCCCAGTACTGATCCTGAAAAGTAATTTTAACCGTACTTACCGGTAACTTGAATTTCCTTCATAGGCTAACATTGACTGGTTTCACTTGGAAATTCTTCTAAGTGTGGAGTTTTGGAACTTTAAAATATTCCTCTAAAATCAGCCGAAATACGAATTCCGATTTACTCACCTGTTATCAGGAGAGACCTCAGTGCTGCATCTTTCAGCCCAGTACTGATCCTGAAAAGTAATTTTAACCGTACTTACCGGTAACTTGAATTTCCTTCATAGGCTAACATTGACTGGTTTCACTTGGAAATTCTTCTAAGTGTGGAGTTTTGGAACTTTAAAATATTCCTCTAAAATCAGCCGAAATACGAATTCCGATTTACTCACCTGTTATCAGGAGAGACCTCAGTGCTGCATGTTTCAGCCCAGTACTGATCCTCAAAAGTAATTTTAACCGTACTTACCGGTAACTTGAATTTCCTTCATAGGCTAACATTGACTGGTTTTCAGCAAAAAGTTTCAAAGTGTTGATTTTCACAAACTACAAATATTCCTTAAAAATCGCCTGTATGACTTAAACGCATTCTTTCAACTGTTTACAGGAGATGCACCAGTGCTGGATCCAGGATCCAACACTGAGTAAGAAAAAGTAACGATAACAGTTTTTACCTGCTAAGTGAATTTTCTTCCATAGGATAACATTGGTGATTCTATGAGAAAAAGTTTCTAAGTGTCAACTTTTAAAATACAATAATATTCCTTAAAAATCACGACTGTAACCAAAACGCTTTTACTCAACTGTTTACAGGAGATGTACCAGGACTGAATCTAGGATCCAGTCCTGTGGTTAGAAAAGTAATCCATAAAGTAACTAATTGCATTTAACTAGAAATTCACATTGAGCTGAATGTTGCATTGTGTTTGAAAATGTGTTGCCCATTGCAACAACTGTAACTACTGTACTTAAAAGTCTATTGCCTATCTGCAAAGTATTTAAACTAAAGTAATTCATTAAGAGAAAGTATTTTTTGTAATGTAATGTATAATGTAATTACAATGTAATTTAAAAAATAAAATATGTAAAAAAAAAAATTCAAAAAATGTAGTAAATCAGTATGAAAAAATTAATATAACAATTAATACATTTAAAAATTGTCATTTACAAAACCTTTGAAATTCACTAAAAAACCGTAGGTTTCAGGCACGTTATAGTTAGAAATTAGCATTTAAAAAACCTTTGAAATTCACTGAAAAAACCATAGGTTTCAGACACGTTATAGTTACAAATTAGCATTTAAAAAACCTTTAAAATTCACTGAAAAAACCATAGGTTTCAGACACGTTATAGTTACAAATTAGCATTTAAAAAACCTTTGAAATTCACTGAAAAAACCATAGGTTTTAGGGACAGTTATAGTTACTTGGACATTGCACTCGTACAAAACCCGTGAAATTCCCCCGTTATAGTTAGTTCAGTTAACTATAACTCGCGCCCCACAATGCACTGCTGATGACGTCACATATTACATCACTCATGACATGGTCAGTGACATCACTGATGACATCACTGATGACATCTCAAATGACATCACTGATGACATCATCCACGTGATAATCTGATGCACCTCCTCACACCCTAATATAACCTTTGATACACCCACTCTAAATTACAGACTGCCATTCGCAAAACCATAGACACTCCAACACCAATAACTACATACCCACTCACTGATTCTTAGGTCTACACACACACATCCACTCACTCACCCGTACAGTCACTCATACTTACGGTCACTCAGTACAGGACTATCATATGCACTCATACTCCTATATAGACACTCAAACACCGCCACTCATCCATAGAGGTACTCACACACCTAGTCAGTCATGCAAATAATTGAACACACTACCATTTACTCACCTATACAGTTATACACACACCAGCTCACTTACTCATACAAATACTAGCACATTCTTACGCTCTTATACAATCACTGATACAAGCACACACTCATCCATACAGCCACTATCACAATCAGTCACTCTCGCTTATAGCTATTTATATACTCCAACACACATATATACTGCCTTTCACATATGTAGTTACTCACACATGTACCACTGGGACATACATTCACTCACTAACACACTCTTACACACACTTACCCACCCATACAGTCTATCACAGATGCACTCTTGAAACCATCCACCCAGTGAATCACCCACTCACACATCTATTCACAGAGTCGCACACACCCCTCCCACACAAACACTCAGGCACCCATACAGATACTCACACAAGCATTCAATAACTCAAATAGACCCTCATGTAGCTATTCACAAACACATGCAGCCACTTACACAGCAACAGACAGACGGATACAGACATTCACCCAGTTTAGTCACTAACCCATGCATTCAGTAAGATACGTTAAATCACTCACTTATACAGTCAGTCACGCACCTACTAAATCATCCATACAGACACTTACACACCCACTCATTCTTCAATACGTCTTTTCCTATATATATTAAAAATATTTAAACTTTAGAGAAACACACAGTCACTGGATGATGTCATCAGTGATGTCATTTGAGATGTCATCAGTGATGTCATCAGTGATGTCACTGACCATGTCATGAGTGATGTAATATGTGACATCATCAGCAGTGCATTGCGGGGCGCGAGTTATAGTTAGCTGAACTAACTATAACGGGGAATTTCACGGGTTTTGTACGAGTGCAATGTCCAAGTAACTATAACTGTCCCTAAAACCTATGGTTTTTTCAGTGAATATATATATATATATACACATTACCTACTGGTGGTCGCCAGTAGGTAGTTATAGTTAGGACCTAGTTTCCATAGGAAAAGCGTTTTTTCTTTTCCCAATAACTTTGGTGCCGGTTGACGAATCTTCGCAAAATTTTCAAAACTAGTGGGGCGCTCCAGTCAGCTCCTGTCTTGAAAGTTTCGGGGTGATTCGACAAGCGGGGGCCGATAAAAAAGGAGGGTCCCAAAACGCGTTTTCCCCATGTTAATTTCCATAGGAAACTTTAGACAAAGCTACAGCCCGAACTGTTGAATGGAATTACACCAAATTTGGCAAAAAGGTAGCCCTTGGTTCAGAAAAAGTCCTTTTTGTTAAATGGTGTAAATCCGTTCAGTAGTTGCTGAGAAATTAAAGAAAAGAAAACTTTCGATATCTGGACGGAGCCTAACCACACAAGCGGGAGCTTGCCTCTGATTGGCTGCCAACACTTCAAACCAGGAAGTGTTGGCAGCCATCTTGTGCCTCGGACGAGGGAGAAATAAAAAGGTGAGAGAAACATATATATATATACTTGTGCACCTAAAATGGGAACAATAGGTAGTACCATCCTAACATCTCAGTGCGTGTCTGCCTCTGTATTCCTGCATTTCCACGGAGCCCGTTTTAAAGCACAAAACCCTACCTGTGGCGGGGAGCTGGGACACGGTGTGATTTCCTCGCCTCTGAATGCGTGTCTGCCTCTGTGGCGGGGAGCTGGGGCACAGCGCGGGGTGTTAACTCAACGGTGTTAACTCAACAGTGCTGAGGAATGGCTGACGCGTGAGCTCCTAGCTCCGCGCCGGCCCGCCGATTATCAGATTAAATCAGTGGCAGCCATCAAAATACACACGAGGGGACAGGGGGACAGCAGAGAGGCTCGTTTTGCCGGTCCGTGGCTCGGGAGTGTGAATAGCCACATTGAGGAGCTGTCTAACTGGGCAGGGAGGAGGACTCGTTTGCTTTGCCTGTGGGCTTTGATAAAGGCAGCAGCTGCTGGTAAGTGCCTGCTGAGACGAACGGAGACGGGAACCATGACGGAGCTGCATGGGCGAGCGGAGACACATTTTCTCAAGGATTTTGTGTGGAATTGTGCTCGTTTTGCGCACAAGAATTTCGCAAACGAAGGTAAACTGCAACGGCATCGACGGCCTGGCTGCTGCCGACCAGCGATGGTGAATGAATGAATCAATCAATGAATGAATGGTAGGGCAGCGTTAGATGGGAGCTAGCTGCATGTTTTCATGCAATGCTGCTCACGTAGTCGTTTTGTTCTGTAATCGTCATACATTTCGCCAGGTTGAAGACGCATCCCGAGCCTGAGGCGGGATTTTGTGTGTTTTTTTTCTTCTCTCCCCAGTGTTTACTAAATGAATGCTCAGCCCGGGACTCCACGCGTGCATCTGTCGCTGCACCAGCCAGCCATGTTTTATGCAATTAGTCACCGCGCCGTGGCTACTGCCGAGGAGGCTGGGATGCATGCATTGTCCCTGCACTGTCTGGGCCTCGGCGGTGGTACATGTCCAGCAGCCAGGAGGAACGTGCCATCTGCTGCTGCCTGTGCTTTGTTGCTGTGGATGTGCGCCGCCTTTCTGTTTTCAGGCTGGCTTGGCAGCGCGGGGTTTTTATTCTCCTTTCCGTGCGCTGCTTAATTGCCTGCTGGATTTCTGTTTTGTTGTTTTTAGCACGTCTGTGTATTTTAGTCTTGTTTGCTTAAAGCTAGGGTTCAGCTGCAGGAGCCCGAGAAGGGTGGTCTTTTGTGCAGAGCCCTCTATTGTGCCACCTCCCCACCCCCATGCAGCCCCGGTGGGGAGTCAGCACAAGCACCCGTCTCTGCTTATCCGCAAGCAGGAACAGGTTCACATAATGGAGGGCTGTCTCCAGGAGCTGAGAGACCTTGCAAGGGGCTGCAGGCTGGAAGAATCCGCGCAGTTTTGCTAAAAGTGCACCCCCTCCCCTCCCAAAGCCATTAACGCTGTTTCGTGGCACGCCTTCCATGTTTGTTGGCAGTGTTATTTCCCTTAAATGCACGACATTTGGTACTAAGGAACAAGGCGTGCCTGTGTATATGTTAGTAGGAAACAAGCGAACTTGCTAGCCAAAACAACACATTTTGTATATTCAAGTGCTTCGGCTGGGAAATATGGTGCACATTTACTCATGACAGACCTGTTACTCTGCACTTCTAAATGCAATCATGTACAACTTGAATAATAGGTGTACTGTGCAACGGACCAGCTACCTTTTTATGACCTGTTTAGTGTTGGAATATAATCTGTAGTTTAGAGCTGTACTTGAAAAATGATACAGTAAGGCTTTGGCTATGTCATGTTTTGGCTATAACTAAACTTGGCTTTTTCGCTTTGCAGTTACATTGATTGGCCATCATTGCCACCCCATTCATAGCTATCATGTATGGCTCCTTCAGTTAGTCCCCGAGGAAACCGAGACTATATTTACAATGGGGCAAAAGCGAAACTACAACTCCCAGAATGCACAGCACTATTGTTTACAAATTAATGACATGTCACGCGTGGCTTGGGGGGGGTGCACTGAGCAGTTATGCCTTTCATTTGGTCTGTTTTTTCATCTGATGGTGCAGTGAGTAGGGAACTTGTGTTCATACGTAACAAGGACTCATTTTTTTTCTCTACAGTATGTGTCCAATAGCGGCCTTCATAAGCTTGGGCCCCGTAGCCTGGTTGGCAGCGCTGGCTGGAATAGGTTGGATGCGCTAAACCTATGCAGCGCAGTAGTGGAGTACATAGTTATTACCCATGATGCTCTAAGGCAGTATGGCGGTCAGTTGGTGGTCGGCCTAGCTACATTGGGCCCGTTCAGTTGTAGCACATGCCACCATTTACTTCAGCGTGTGGGTGGTGCGTGCTGATCCACGCCCTTTGTATAAAGATTTGAGTAGTCCTTGGGCCGAGAGTGTTAGGTAAACAGAAAGAAACCGGTTAAGAAAAGCAGCTTGAACTTTGAGTACAGTCATATTCCACAAGGCTTTACTTCGGAGTAGGTGCTCCTCTTCTGCCATCTGCACCACTTCTTAGATTATTTCAGCTTCCTGATGTGTTTTCCCATTAGGATTACCTAGAAATCTGCAATCAAAGTCTAAGGTTAGAACTGAAAATGAACATTATTTTTAGGAATGTCCTTACCACTTTTCGAAATGTTGACGTGACACCGAGAGAAGCCGATCTCCTTTCCTTGTTTGTGGGCTGACACTGAATGCAACATTCATTTGAGTGTATTCAGTCTGTTTCAAAGCCATGTTGTCTTTGCAGACCACCCACTTACTTTGAAAAGTGCCCGCTCCTTAAAATGCTTAAAAGTGGATACAAACTTCTATTGGGTTTGAACACTTGTCACTGCACTTCCCATGTTAGGGTCTTGAATCAGTACAAGCCGAGTTTTCTCATTGCACTGTCATCACAAATGTCCGCTCTTGTGTTTCAAGTGTTTAATGCTGTCCAGGTGTGTCATACCTTGTAGGACCACGTGCGCCCTTGCATGCGTTTTTGGTACGCCGATGGCTCCTTTTCCGTGACAACATCCCGTGATATTTTGGTCACATTTCATAGCGGAGGGCTCCCCTTTCCCTTCCATTCTCACGTTTTGGCGGGTCTGTTTGAGAACAGCTTGCCACAGTAGGGCCCGAGTTAATCTTTTATCTCATCCCGTCGCCCTGGTCGGCCTCCTGCCCCAAGTTTGCTTAACGTATTTTCTGCTTTTAGAGTTGCCCTTATCCTGTCTGTGAACCTACCCTGCAGAGTGGCAAGTAGTTGGAAGCGGACAGTTGCTAGGTGGCCACTTGTGATATTTGTCAGCTCTTAATTAACAACGCTTTGGAGTCTTGTAGGACATTTGTGTTTTTCCTTCTACAAGTCCCGGCATGCAGCGTCCCGCTGGTCGAATGTCACACTTTCAACATCAGGCGCTTTGACAGATGCATTAGGCGTTTGGCTGGAGCATCAATACCTTGTTTGTTTTAGGTCTGGCTTAGACAGCTTTAGCAATATCGCGTGCCTCCTGTCATTTGAAAATGATAAATACATACATGGAGGGGCTTTGGGCCAGGCCTCTTCTTCATCCATTGCCAGTGCTTTAATTGGGCAGGTACTGAGTACCTGTACTTCTTTAATTTTAAAGGGAGAGTACCTGCACTTCTCAGCAGACGTCCAAAACATTTAATAGAAGAGTACCGGCACCGCTAAGTAGTAAAAAGGTACTCTGGGTTAGTAAGTGCCCACACTTCTATATTTCTATTTTAAAAACTGCATTGGTCTGTTCATCTTTTGCTTCTGGCCGCCACAAAACACAGCATGGGGCCAAGGGGCAACACCTCTCAAGGCCTTGACTCACTTGTTCTGACAGCAATGGCATTTTGCCCAATCATATAGAAATTTACCCAAAAAACTGTTCTTAAGTGCCTGGGCTATTGGGGCCAATTCTTTGCTCAGTCAATCTATATCTTAAGGTCACAGTAATTGAAATCCAATAGTGTGTTTTCTTTGTGCCCCCAATAATCATATTCTCCTCCAATGTGCATTAAAACTAAAACGGTTTTCTTCAAACTGTTCCAAGTGTACCTGCCTTCTAGGAAGCACCTGTAGTTTATTAAAACTGTCTGAAATTGTATTATTACAATCAAATGGCCTGCCTGTCTTAGTGGATGCATTTTTATTTTATTTCTTTTGTAGCATATGCTTGCAATAAAATAATCACACCAGCTTGCAAAGGCCGGACCAATTGGCTTTGCCAGTGCTCATTTTCAGTGCTTGTTGGTTGACTGTTGGTAATGGAAATCTAATTGTGAGTGGTCTATAAGGGTGCAGGGCCGGCTCTGCTGCGTAAATGCAGTGTTAGAGCGCAAGTGTGTGCCATTTGTTCTCAGAAGTTATTGAGGGACAATGGGGCAGCAGCTTAGAGTTTTGTTTGTTTGTCACAGTGACAACTTAATTGTTCAAAATAGGTAGCTTGTCGGACACAAACGTGGCCTTTTTTGTTTTTGTTTCTATTTCCAAGCTGGATTGTGAGGGTGGTTAAGTGTGTGAGCATTCTGGATTTACTAAGCCTTAAATATGGCTGCCGGGTGTGATTTAAGATGCTCTACACCTTTACTTACTCAATTTTCTCTGTGGTACATAGTGCTTTGCACCTGCTGTTATTTTGTGTGATACGATCCTGCACATGGGAACCTTTCACAGGGGTCAACAAGTTAGAATATCTCCAAGAGTTACAGGGTTGGTAATGATGGAAGCCGCTTGAATTTCAAACATTACAGGAGTTACCTGTGATCCTGTGGACAGTCAGTCAAGGGTGTACCCAGGAACTGGTTGTGTGGTATCCTGTTTCATAGTTTCTCTGCAGAAGTGGTTCTTTCGCTTCTACATCAAATCCATCGTAGTCAGGCGTAGGTGTAATCTCTGTACCCCTCTAGGTCAAGTTACACCATGTTGCTTTACCAGTAGGAACATTGTGCCTGGCAAGATGAGAATTTTTTCCCCCTCCTTAAAATGAAACAGTGGTGGGGAAACAGCACTTGGGGTCACCCTCATCTGTAGTCATTCTATAAGTAAGCAGGCGCAAGGTATAATCTTGTTGTTAGACTTCACTGCAGGATGAATGGTAGGTGGGGCAATCAACAAAAGCATAAGTCATTTGCCCCATCTATGGTCTCTGAAACTGATTGGCAGTATATTAAAAAAATGATGTGCCAGATAGATAGATGGGTCTTCATTTTACAGATGCTTCTGTTCTAGAGACGGTTCGGAAGGATGCTGGCACTTCACAATTAATAGGTCACTCATTCTAATTTAGTAATCCTTGACCCAGGATAAATGACCATTTCTACCCCAGATTTGCCAATTTCGCTTTTCTGGGGTGTATGTCAATTTGATTTGTCTTAGATTATATGCATTTGTTGGTCCATGTCCTGATTGGTCTGTTGGTGCACCCTTTGCAGCAAGAGCTGGGCCTAGTTCCAGGAAGTGCACACTGAGAACTGTAGGGTCTTGTGCTTAACGTTGCCTCATCTACTTGTTGCTGCGGAATATGATTATTGCTTCTCTATTTTGCTTAAACTCGATCCTGCCTCTAATTTGATTTGTTTACGTAGCCCTGTAATACAGCCCAGGGGCTGCTCCTGTGGGCTAGTTGCAGACTCCACATATAACGATGTATTGTACTGTAATGTATGAATATAAATGTATCAGGTCAACAGTATAAAGGTGGAAGAGGTAATATTGTAGCATGCGGTAAAAGAGCTTGCAATAGAACACATTGTTTCAAACAGTTGAAGGTCAAAAAGAATACCATTCACTAATCTACGCACTGTGCAGCAACATGCCGGTACAAAATATCTATCTATTCCGGTGTAGCCAGGCCTGATAATCATGAATGTGCATATATAATGTGTGTGTGTATGTATATATGTGTGTGTATATATAATACATGTAGATGTGTGTATATATATAGTATATATGTATGTATGTATGATGTAGCCTAACGGCTAGGTGGTCGATCTCAAATCTGGGGAACCGGGTTTGAGTCTCAGCAATGATGCTCAACATCCTGTGATTCTAGGCAAATCACTTAATCTCCCCGTGCCTAACAAAAACGAATGTGTCCTTCTATAGCGCAACAGATGCTCATGTAAAGCGCTCTGATACCTTCGGGTCAAGTTCGCGCTATATAAGACTACAAAGAAAAGTAACTCTATACAATTCATATTTATGTTTCACATGTCTCATTCAAACGGCATTTAAGGTTCAATATATGGGGCCTTAAAACAAGATGCAAAGTGTTTTGCATTTGACTCAACTGAAAACTCCCTCTGGGAAGCAGCTTTGAGAACAGTGTCAGTAAAATAACTGCAGCTTTGAGAACAGCGCATGTGGGGTAAACAGAAATTTGCATAAACAGTGAAACAATACATTTTCAACACAAGGAAGGAACCCTTATTTCATTTCCCCCAGGATTTTACAAGTAACTATAAACGTTCATTTCATGTTTCTAAATCCTGCTGCAGACAAAGTTCACCATAAGCGGCCGTTCAACTATCTCTGTATCTACTGTTTCTACCTGCCTATAAGGATCACATTTTCTATTCTTGTTCCCAAAAACTACAGTTCCCAGAAAAAAGGGGGTAAATATGCTAAAACAGCAAGTGCCAGGTTTGGCTTCACAAATCATAATCCTACAGCCTCGAAGGCCCTGCTTCCCTGTCCAAGGCTCTATGTTGGCATAGCTGTGCTAGCACCCTAGCTGGTCTGGGGCACAGCACTCACAAAGCTGCTGCTATTGCCCAAAGGATGGAAGACACACGCACTGCCACTGGTCTCATGAAGAGATAGCTTTCAAGGCCTTTAATCCTCCAGGCCTCTTGCCCAGTGACCTCTGACAGACTCTGCATCTTTGAAGCTGCCAGCCTTGCTGTGGTAGTTCTGTCAGCACCCCTTCCTGCCCTCTTTTTTCAGCTCCGCCCTCTACGTTTCTAACATACTCAGCTAGCCCTGCCTTCGAGGCGCTACTGCCTGCTCCAGCTTGCCTAGTCTTAAGCACATGTCCTCTTCATTCAGCTTGCCTCATCTTCCCTTCCCTCACACACCCTTCTTTATTCAAAATATTGCGGCTTCCTGCCTTTAGTCTCACTTTATTCCTCACTACTGCTTCTCTCTCCTAGGCCCACAGTTCACATCCTTTTCCTCTGACTCTGAGTTACCTCCTGAAAGAGGGCCCAGGGGTCCTCAATGTCAGTCCCTCTGGCTTTTATTCAACCGCACTCCTCAGTTGCCAACAGGCGGTCCCTAACCCATGCTACCTTTGCACAGTAACTGACCGCTAGGCACAGTGACAAACCGCTAGAGTCTCAAAAGGAGACTATGCCCTGTGCGTCCCTTAAACATTTGATGGCCACTGCCCCTTCTTTCCTTAGACAGATGTTGATCCCTCCTTCCTTCTTAAACACACTGCCACCCTCCGGATGCCCAGCTTCCCGGGCGCACACACAGCCGCACCAGAGTACTTCACAGGTCTTTAAAAGACCATTTAATTGTTAATGAGGCTTTGTTGTGTTTTCACCCCTTCTTAAAGCCCATGCATCTCCACTCTGCCTATAAGCAGCACGTATCCCCACTATCTATACACTCCCTAAAGTGCATAAAAACAGGGACAAGCCACCAGGGAGACCCATTGTGTCCGGTTGTGGCTCAGTCTTGGAACCCCTGTGCCGGTATGTGGATATCTTTCTGCAACCCTGGGTTTCCAAGACTAGATCATACATCCGTGACACAATGGAAGTCATTAATTGGGTAGAGGGCTTCCCTTTTGACAAAGACAAACAGATGTTGGTAACGTTGGACGTGGCTCTTTATACACGAGTATTCCACAAAGAGAAGCTTTAGCCATAGCGCATGAAGTCTTAGAACGCAGAGAAAGACCACATAGGGTCCCAACAGAATTCATCATTGGTCTACTTGAGGTGGCCATGACGAAGAACTTCTTCGTATTCCAGAAAGACTATTTCTATCAGACAAAGGGAGTTGCCATGGGGGCGGGCTTCGCCCCGGATATAGACAATCTATACATGGACGACTATGAGGACAAGAACATCTACAATCCCGATAACCCTTTAACAGGGAATATCACTCTGTGGAAGAGGTATATCGATGATGTCCTCATGATATGGACTGGCAACTCCGATACCTTAGAGGAGTTTGGTACTTGGCTCAATGGCAGATCTGAGGATATCCAGATGACCATGACCTATAGCCAAGAAAAAATCGATTTTCTCGACCTGATTGTACAAAGTGAAAACAATGAACTATACACATCGCTATATAGGAAACCACTGGCAAGGAAACACCTTGTTGGGCTATAAGAGCTACCACCCTAGGAACCTGAGAGTCAATCTGCCCTACGGGCAGTTCCTGAGACTTCGAAGGAACTGCACACATAGTGCTGATTTCTTTAAAGAATCCGACTCTCTCCTACTGAGACTACTGGACCGTGGCTACCCGCGTAGTCTCCTAAAGAAAGCTAGGAAGCGGGCCTGGTACTGTCATCGAGACATACTTTTACAAAACCACCCAGACAGAAATGCTGACAATGATCGGATTGTCTGCGTCTCCACTTTTAGTAACAGGAGCAATGACATTAAAAGGATCATAAACAAAAATTGGCACCTAGTTTCTGACGAGATAGGCATCACAGACCGTCCCTTGTTCACATTTAAGAAAGGAAGAAACATCAAAGACTATGTTGTTAGCTCATATCTAAAAGACCAGCTACCACCAGAGACACGTTCGCTCTTGATGTTGCCACCACTACAAGGCCACTTTAAATGCGGGCGTTGCAAAGCTTGTGAGCTCACTGTGGAGCAAAAGGAATTAGTACACAATTGCATCAAATACAACTTACACCATCATACGAATTGTAACACCCAAGATGTAATCTATTTAATCAAATGTCCCTGTCAAAAAGTGTACGTAGGGCAGACGAAAGAGAAAATAAAGACACGTATTCTACAACACTGTTCACGCATCCGCTGTAAAGTGCAGGGTGCTCCGTTAGTTGAACATTATAGTGAGAAACAACACTCCAGCAACAACTTAGAGTGGTGGGTACTTGAAAAGATACTACCCAACCCGAGAGGGGGATCACTATCTGCAACCATGAACCTACGCGAATGCAAATGGATGCATCTGCTTGACTCGGTTAATGGGGGCCTGAACGAGCAGGAAGAGATTTCCAGACAAATCTCTCTGCTCAGCATGACTTAGGCTATATCACTTTCAATAGGGATCTGTAATCTTTGAGCACTTGAATTCTCAAACTTAAATGATGATTCCATACCATATGTGTGGAACTGCGGAATGATTTGTGAGTTCGTATGTAGCCTATAGCCATATTGTGCAAATGTATTTTGAAATGTATAAATTACACTAGTTGTAATTCAATTTTATGCGGTGAATTTTGGATGTGTCCCACATTTGAATATGTCAACTTGTATAGCAAGGATACATTAATGCCACTAAAACATGATGCAGGAATGTTTTTATACACCCTCTTCTTTTACACTTTGTCAATACGATTATTTATGTGAACTTGTAAAGCAAAGATACACTTATATCACTTAAACATGATGTAGAAATGTTTTTTACACTTTGTCAACACGATCGACTAAACATCGTCACAAGGTCTATTTTTAGGCCTGGCTGTAATAGTGATAGAGTTAAAAACATCCTCTCTATATGGTTTGCACAATCACAAAGGGAACTTATCGGCCTTCACTCATTTGGCCTCAATTTATCAACTCAACTCGAGAGTTTTGCTGCATTCCCCGGACACCTTTAGGGAATGCTCTTTTTAGTTCATCCCCACTAGAGGGCAGCAGCGTCATTCACGTAGCTTCCTCCCACGAGGACGCTTTCAACACGTAAATGCAACAGAAAGGATTCTATATTTAGAAGCAATCGGAGGCACTCAGGAAGGCAGCTCCGAGTGAACCACTTGAGGACATTCAATGCCCGAGGTAAGAAGCTGAAGCTCTCTTTGCTACCCGTCTTGTTAGGGGAACTACATGTCCCATATTTCATTTAACTTATGCAGGCATTCCCTTTCTTCCTTTCAGTGAATTCTGAGGCATTAGGTAGCCCTGAGCCAAAGGAGAAAGTTTAGTCTGGAGGCGGCCGGCCCCGACAAACCACTGCCCCAAGAGAAGTTGGAATATTAATTAGAAGACCCCGAGCGCCAGACGCCGGAGGTTAGTTTTTCTAACTTTTGGGCCTTTGACATGTTATTTATTTTTGACTGGTAGCAGTTAAACATTGTGATTAATTTCAAACCTTTATTCTTTTATATAGAGTTGAAGGCACGTTGTGCCACTGACCTTTAAACCACTAGCTGATAAGGAGAGCTGCTTTTATTTTTGACAGGTCAAATACTTATTTTGTACAAGCTGCCGTGCTGTCAATACCATTAAATCTGGTATCAAGGTGGAACCTTATTTAAGGTGAGAAGAGACAGACAGTCTCTCCACATATAACCACAATTGTCCAAACCCAACATAGACTCTAAAGCGCGCTCTTTTTTCTCAAACAGGCCCCACACAGACTCTATATATAGTCCTGAAGAAGACCTCCCTCAGACGATCACACTATCGCGTACATGTCCAGGGGTCGAAACGTCGACGCATAATTATCAAGTGTTAATGTTCACCCAGAACAATCAGGAATAACTAGACCATTGCTAGTTAGGTTGAAACATATTTTCACTTACCTCACACTGTGTTTAAATGTATGTCTTGAATATATGTTCATTTGTGATGTATATATTGTGCTGTGATTTGTAAATATATTTCTTTGTTTTCACTTCCCATCACCAATTTGTTGATAAGTGTAATTGTATATCATATATCTGTGTGTGCATATATATGTTTTGTTCTCATTTATGAGTGCACAACTTTCACCTAATTTGTTATAAAATCATATATTGATTCAGAATTGCATGAGTTTCTTTTGTTTGGACTTAAAATTGGACATATTTCATCAAATGATAGTCTCAACTTAGTAGAGGGACCAAGTATGCAAATAATTTAGACGCTCTCTAAAGCTAATAGGTGGCAGAACCACTGTTCACTTAATATATAAGCAGCACATAAGCACCATTTAATTTATGTGGCAAAGCAGCAAGCGTAGCTTTAAAACTACATCCCAGACAGACCCTACTGTCAGCGAATGTACTGTGTGCCAAGGGGGCCCCTTAAAGCTCCGGGCCCCCCGCAACGCGGGGGCTGCGGGGGCCTGTGTTACGCCCCTGGCAGGGACTCATGGACTCCGCCGGCGGCTGCACCAACGCACACCTGCCTTTCCCCAGCTAGGAAGTAGCAGCACTCAATGGCCCTGTGTCAGGAGAGGCCCACGGAGAACCCGAAAGGGACTGATGAGAGCCTATGGGTAGCCGGGGAGGGACTTTGGCCCTCTGTCAGAAGAGAGCCTCTGAGAGCCCGAAAGGGACTGTGGCCCTGTGTCTGAAGAGAGTCTCTGAGAGCCCGAGAGGGACTGTGGCCCTATGTCTACAAAGATGCTCTGGGAGCTCGAGAGGGACTGTGACCCTGTGTCTGGAGAGACCCGGCATCTGAGAGCCCGACTGGGACCGTGGCCCTGTGTCTAAAGAGAGTCTCTGATAGCCAGAGAGGGACTGTGGCCCTATGTCAGTAGAGACAATCTAAGAGCCCAAGAGGGACTGTGGCCCTGTGTCTGGAAAGAGCCTCTGAGACCCCAACAGGGCCCATGGTCCTGTGTCAGGAGAGAGCCTCTGAGAAACTAGAAGGACTGTGACCTGTGTCTAGAGAGAGCCACTGGGAGCCCGAGAGGGACTGTGGCCCTGTGTCAGGACAGAGCCTGTGAGACACGAGAGGGACTGTGGCCATGTCTAAAGAGAGCCCCTGGGAGCCCCAGAGGGACTTTACCTGTGTCTGGAGAGAGACTCTAAGAGCCAAAAGGGCCTCTGGCCCTCTGTATGGAGAGAGTCTCTGCCCCCCCCAGATGGACTGTGGCCCTGTGTCAGGTGAGAGCCTCTAAGAACTGAGAGGAACTGTGACCTGTGTCTGGAGAAAGCCTCTGGAAGTCCAAGAGGGACTGTGGCCCTGTGTCAGGAGAGAGCCTGTGAGACACGAGAGGAACTGTCTGTAACGATATGTCATGCAAACTTGTAGCGCACTACCAGCCAAGGAAATCCTGGCGCTGAGTAGGTGGGAGTCTAGGCACTCCAGGGCCTAGTGAGATTTCTCGATTAGCCAGGCCTGCAGCTTTTTGCGCAACTAAGAAAGTAGGAGGCTCCACGTCCTTTCATACTTTTCGGAGCTACTACGGAGGTGTGTAGAAAAAGCCCCTGCACCCACGAACACATGCGTTTCACCCTCCTGATGCACTAGTGACACTCCGGAACCAAGCGCTTGCCTGCTTCACGGCGCATGCAGAGCGAGACCTGACTGAGTATCATGAACACAAGCCAACTCACTGATTTACACAAGATCAACACCAACAAACTACAACCAGAGCAGGTGCCAATCACACCACGAAGCCAAGAGCCAAACACACACATGACGTGATCATTAATTTGTAGCCTCAGTGGAAACGCACATATTGAGTACACGCACTAGGACATGTACTAGGACATGTACTTTATTGTTACTTTGCCGGCTGCATTCTGTCTATTACATTTACCACGGCTCAAATTAGGCCCTAATTATATAACAAAAAAATGCACAATTTTAAATTGTGGTATGAGTGATTTTCTCATCTTCAGGTTGCATCAAGAGCGCAACACAGAGCATATTTCAAGCTCAATGACATGCAATCATGTGCTGGAGCTGTCCTATTGCAGCATCAAGGCGCCATGTAACACAAGGCAAAGTAAACCAAAAAAGAGCACTCACTATATATTTAATAACTACATCCACGTGGTATTATTTTCGTACATGCCCAATAATAATGTAAAATATGTGCACAATGGGCTACTTTCACAATAACTGCTTAGCAGGCTTCCCTCTCTCTCTGTTGGAGCACAGATACAAAACCTCGGCTGCGAGCCTCGTCCAGTGCCACGTTATGCATTTTCAGCTCTTTCAATATGTGCTTATTTTCTGGGACTGCAGTGAATCCTGCGCCCACATTTCCAAACTTAACCAATGTCATGCTCTTTTTTCACCTGCAACTCTCTTCCCTCTTTCTGCACGTCTGTTGCCTCTTTCTGCACCTCATTTGCTTCTTTCTGCACCCCTGTTGTCTCTTTATGCACTCGTCTTCCCTCTTTCTGTACCTTCCCTGCCTGTTTTTGCTCCTTACTTGCCACTTTCTGCACTTTTCTTGCTTCTTTCTACACCTCTGTTGCTTCTTTCAACAATTCTCTTGCCTCTTTGTGCACTTCTCTTGCCTGTTTCTGCACTTCTCTTGCCTCTTTCTGCACCCGTGTTGCTTCATTCTGCACTTTCCATGCTTCTTTCTGCACCTGTCTTGCTTCTTTCTGCATCCCTGTTGTCTCTTTATGTACCTCTTTTGTCTCTTTCTGCACTTTTCTTGGCTTTTTCTGCACCTCTCTTCCCTCTTTCTGCACGTCTGTTGCCTCTTTCTGCACCACATTTGCTTCTTTCTGCACCCCTGTTGTCTCTTTCTGCACTCGTCTTCCCTCTTTCTGTACCTTTCCTGCCTGTTTTGCTCCTCAATTGCCTCTTTCTGGACTTTTCTTGCTTCTTTCTACACCTCTGTTGCTTCTTTCAGCAATTCTCTTGCCTCTTTGTGCACTTCCCTTGCCTGTTTCTGCACTTCTCTTGCCTCTTTCTGCACCCCTGTTGCTTCATTCTGCCCATTCCATGCTTCTTTCTGCACCTGTCTTGCTTCTTTCTGCACCCCTGTTGTCTCTTTATGTATCATTTTTGCCTCTTTCTGCACTTTTCTTGGCTTTTTCTGCACTTCTCTTCCTTCTTTCTGCACCCCTCCTGCCTTTTTCTGTCCCTCTCTTGCCTCTTTGTGCACCCATCCTACCTTTTTCTGCACCCCTCTTGCCTCTCTCTCCACCCCTCTTCCCTCTTTCTGCACCTCTGTTGGTTCTTTCTGCACTGCTCTTACTTCTATCTGCACCTTACTTGCCTCTTTCTGCACTTCTCTTGCTTCTTTCTACAACTCTGTTGCTTCTTTCAGCAATTCTCTTGCCTCTTTCTGCACTTCTCTTCCTTCTTTCTGCACCCCTCCTGCCTCTTTCTGTACCTCTCTTGCCTCTTTCTGCACCTCTCCTACCCCTTTCAGCACCCCTTTTGCCTCTTTTTACACCTCTGTTGGTTCTTTCTACACTGCTCTTGCTCCTATCTGCACCTCACTTGCCTCTTTCTGCACTTCACTTGCTTTTTTCTGCACCTCCCTTGCCTCTTTCGGCACCTGTATTGCTTCTTTCTGCACTTCTCTTGCCTCCTTCAGCACCTCTTAGTTAGAGGTAGTTTTAATCCCCCTGCCCTATTATGTACTAGGGCCATACAGGGGAGGTCATGCCAATCACAGGGGTACCCCAACCCATAGTGTACCGTAGTGTATGTAGGTGTTTTCACTGTATTCTAAGTGTCTTTCAGCATAGCACTGGCTCCAGGCCTGGTTAGTCAGAGTCAGTTACCACGAGTACCCGTCAGCAAAATTTGGGGGACAGGATGACTTTGCAACAAGGCCTCTTTATGCTCCTCTGTTGGTTCTTTGTGCAAATCTCTTGCTTCTTTCTACACCTTTCTTCGTCTTTCTGGACTTCTGTTGCCTCTTTCTGCATTTCTCTTGCTTCTTTCTGCACCTTTCTTCCTCTTTCTGCACATGTCCTACCTTTGTAGGCATAGTTAGAAATTAGCATTTAAAAAACCTTAGAAATTCACTAAAAAACCACAGGTTTCAGGGACGTTATAGTTAGAAATTATCATTTAAAAAACCTTTTTAAATTCACTGAAAAAACCATAGGTTTCAGGGACGTTATAGTTAGAAATTAGCATTTAAAAAACCTTAGAAATTCACTGAAAAAACCACAGGTTTCAGGGACGTTATAGTTAGTTGGACATTTCACTTGTACAAAACCAGAGAAATTCGGCCGTTATAGTTAGTTCAGCTAACTATAACTCGCGCCCCCGTAATGCACTGCTGATGACGTCACATATTACATCATTCATGACATGGTCAGTGACATCACTGATGACATCTCAAATGATATCACTGATGACATCACTGATGATATCATCCACATGCTAATCTGATGCCCCTCCTCATACCCTAATATAACCTTTGATACACCCACTCTAAAATACAGACTACCATTTTCGAAACCATAGACACACCAATACCAGTTAGTACATACCCACTCACTAATTCCTAGGTCTACACACACATCCACTCATTCACCCATCCAGTCACTCATACATGCAGTCAACCATCAATATGGCACTATCATATGCACTCACATATCTATACAGACACTCACACACCGCCACTCATCCATACAGTTACTCACACACCTAGTCAGTCATGCAAAGAATCAATCAAACTCCCATTTACTTACCTATACAGTTATACACACTCCACCTCACTTATTCAAACATATACTAACACATACTTACACTCTTATACAATAACTAATACAAGCACACACTCATCCATACACCCACTCTCACAATCACTCACTCTCACATATAGTCATTTATATACTCCAACACTCACATATACTGCCTTTCACATATGCAGTTACTCACACATGTACCACTGAGGCATCCATTCACTCACCATCACACCCATACACACACTCACTCACCCATACAGCCCTTCACAGATGCACTCTTGAACCCATACACCCAGTGATTCACCCACTCACACATCTATGCACAGAGTCACACCTCCCCACCCACCCACACAGACACTCAGGCACCCATACAGATACTCAGACAACCAATAAATAACCCATATAGACCCTCATTGAGCTAAACACCAACCTATGCAACCACTTACACACCAACTGACAAACTAAACTGTGTGAATGTCTGCATAAGTCACTAACCCATGCATTCAGTAAGACACTTTTAATCACTCACTTATACAGTCAGTCACGAACCTACTAAATCATCCATTCAGACAGTAATACACCCACTCATTCTTCAATACACCTTGGCCTATATATATATAAAACATATTTAAACTTTACAGAAACACACAGTCACTGGATGATGTCATCAGTGATGTCATTTGATATGTCATCAGTGATGTCATCAGTGATGTCACTGACCATGTCATGAATGATGTAATATGTGACGTCATCAGCAGTGCATTTCTGGGGCGCGAGTTATAGTTAGCTGAACTAACTATAACTGCCGAATTTCTCTGACTTGTACGAGTGAAATGTCCAACTAACTATAACGTCCCTGAAACCTGTGGTTTTTTCACTGAATATATATATATATATATATATATATATATATATATATATATATATTATATATATATATATCCAAACGAACATCCTACTCCAACAAAGAAGAGGCACGTACTCAAGGTAAGCAGGGATAAGGCTTATTTATTTTTCAGGTCTCCCTCGACCCTCGCAGTAGGAGAGATACGCGTTTCGGCTGCGCAGCAGCCTTTATCAATCTAATTGGCGCCATACAAAATACGAGTTTAAATATCCATCACCACCAAGGCATGAACATAGAAAATAGACTTGAGCTGTTGCAATAACCCGCAAAATTGCAGCAATAATGCTATGTTTGATCCAAGTACATTTTGAAATACCATTGATATGCTTGATAAAGCTAATTAGCTCATCCTATAATTGAATGCAAAGTGCAAACGAGATAATAGTTATAAATATCGGCATAGTGCAAATTGAGCATATTATCTCAAAAGATAAAAACATATTGGGCCTGTTGGTAAATGCACAGAAACAGTGTATCGTATGTCCTGAATAAAGACATGTAATAATGATGACCAACCAAGGTATTGAATACTACACATTATAGCGCCAATGCTCTCTACAACATTCTGCCCTCCAGATTACAGAAAATAAATCTACCATAAAATCGAAATACAATGATGAATTAAAACATGCTGCATGTACTTTTTGCACATATAAAAAGAGACATCATTTTCTACATGACAACGGGACAAAAATCAGACATAACACGCAAGTGCGTGTTTGATCAAAAAACACAGGAAAGTAACTCAGTGATAGTATTAGTGTCCTCACCACAGAGCTCTAATTGCACATAAGTATGTGTATGTCCAACATAAATGCCAGGATCCGGGTAAATACTGCTTCACTCGACAGGACTACAAGGCCCACAATCCTCTTGAATGGCCCTGAGAATGCCTGAGTCCGTACATTCCATCTGTGTTCCAGTTTAGATTGCATATATATATATTCATATATATATATATGTGTATGTAGGAACATATATATCCTCACCTTTAACATAATGCACTCTACCTCCTGGGCTAAGAGGACAACCTTAAGAGTGACTTAAAAGGCATTGAGGTGGCTCTGCAACAAGTGGGGTGTGCAGAGCCATTTTTGAGTAGACAGCCTGCTCATGCAGGGCTGCAATGACCGACCTGCAGACAGACTTTTAGTTGGGTCATCCAGTCTGGCACAAATATGGTACTGCAGCACTGGTGACCCTCTCCTATCACCCTTGCCCTGGGTGTCACTGTACCATTTACTAGGAACTTACAAGGAGTGATAAGTGCTTGCCAATTGAGTGTACCAATTCACAGTTACAGTTTAAGGGAAAAAGCACTGGCCCTGGGCCCTGATTTAGCAGGTCTCAGTGCACTTCCATACCTAAAAAGACAGAATATAGAGCAAAATGTTGGGCGTGACCATGACAAAAAGGACAGTTTTTAACACACACGCACTCAGGGGCTTACATAGCTCCACACCCAGTCAGAGACTCATGTACCCACTCACAGACCCACTCAGACAGTCATGCACCCACTCAGAGACTCATGCACTCATTGAAAGACCCTCTGAGAGACTCATTCACTCACTCACAGACCCACTCTGAGAGTCATGTACTCACTTACACATCTACTCAGAGACTTATGCAGGCAGTTACACACCCACTCATAGACTCATGCACCCACTCACAGACTCACTCAGAGACTCACTCACCCACTCATAGACCCATTCAGAGACTCATGCACCCACTGAGAGACCCACAGAGAGACTCATGCATCCAGACACATACCTACTGAGACACTCATGCACTCACTCACAGACCCACTTAGACACTCAGGCACCCACTCACAGACCCACTCAGAAATTCATGCACCTACTCACAGCAGACCCACTCAAACAATCATGCAGACACACACAGACCTACTCAGACGCTGATACACCAACGGACACACACAGTCAGAGACTGATGCACCCACTCAGAGACCTACTCAGACACTTGTGCACCCACTCAGATAACTCACTCAGACACTCTTGCACCCACTCACAGACCCAGTCAAGCACTGATGTACCTACTCAGACACTTACACAACTACTGCAAGACCTAGTCTGACACTGATGAGCCACTCTCAGACCCAGTGAAACACTCTTTCTCCCACTCACACACTTACTCAGAAACAGATATATGTACTCACAAACCCACTCAGACAAATGCACCCACTTACACACACGCTTAGAAATTCAGAAAACTACTCACAAAGTCATTTTAACATGTTTTGAGTCAAAATCAAACAGAGTTGTAAATGGTAAATGTGTTAATGTGCATTAAATTCATGTTTTTGATTTATGGATCCATGACGGAGCTGCAACTTCAATTTTTTTTTTTTTTTAAATGAATATTATCTGGAGTTGGGCAATACGGTGGCTCTGAAAAGAGCCTTTGTGTTCATTGTGAGTATGTGACAGCTACACATAAGACCGGATGCAGAATTTTAGATTGCTGAGAAACATCCTTTTGACTTTGTCTGTGAAGTGAACTCCATCACTTTTATAGATTCCATGCATTTTGTTGTTGCAGACATGGCCCATGTGATGGCTTCTGAGGATTGCAGAAACAGCTTTATTAACATGTTTCTTGGCTTTGTCAATCTGTGGACAGAATTGATTTGACCACTTCCATTTCTGCCTTTGGCATATTTTGGAGTACACCAAGACAATGTGAGGGAAAAGTGTCATTAATTGTGCAAAGGTCTCCTAGATTAGGATTTCCAATCCTACACCAGTAAGAGTGCCTAGGACTTTACCACCACAGTGCACAATCATGAGCTCAGGGGGTTGGGAATCCACAAATCTTTTAACCAAAAGCAGCATTTGGTGCCACTTAAACCCTCTCTGGCTAATCCATTTATTGTCCACATTAGGCAAACCCAAGTCCCTGTCAATGCCACTCTTTCTAGCAGACTCTCTGTCCCAGAAGACATAGCTGGGACCCACCAACCATTTTGAAGGAAGGAGCAGTAGCACACAGGAGAAGGCTGCAGCTGAATGTGACAGTTTGCAGAATTAAATGCAGTCAAAATGGAGGAGTGGACCTGCTTTAACAAAAGTACATATTTGATTGGGTTGTGTAAATAATGTGATACCTAAAAATAGTAAAGGAAGTAGATCTGTGATTTGCTGTGAATAAATCTTACACAAGTTGCGCTATTGTGGATATGCTTGCAACCACATCTGCTACAGTTGGAGTTGAAGCAGTATGGGGGAAGGGTTCCGAATACACTGTACTTTGAATCCAAAAAGTATAATAGTTTAGAGATAGCATATATTGCAAAATATGAATTTTCTAATTCAGTATTCTGATTGCATCTGAAATGTATTTGAAAAAACATAGCAGTATTATAGTAAATGCTTTAACGGACTAACATATGGAGTTGCGACTCCATCGCGAAGTTTCGCGGCTGACCCACTGGGCGCTGCGACGTGGTTGCGGATCTTCCCACAAACACTAGCAGATTGGGCTTTTTATGAGGGGCCTAATAATAGGTTAAAACAATGAGCAATGGAAATTGGAGTAAGAAAAGGAAAAAATCAAGAGAACATTTTGATTTGCTAACTACATCAGTATCACTGGAAAAAGAGAGGGACAATTTGTCATTACTGGTTCTTTTTTACAGAGAGTGGTACTCATCATTTTCTGTGAGAAGAATTTTGAAGTGAAAGAGTGTTAATATTTGAGGATTAACAAAGCGAATTAACAGGTATGTTAAAAATTAAGACATTGAGATATATATATATATACGTATATATATATATATTCACTGAAAAAACCATAGGTTTCAGACACGTTATAGTTACAAATTAGCATTTAAAAAACCTTTGAAATTCACTGAAAAAACCATAGGTTTTAGGGACAGTTTTAGTTACTTGGACATTGCACTCGTACAAAACCCGTGAAATTCCCCCGTTATAGTTAGTTCAGCTAACTATAACTCGCGCCCTGCAATGCACTGCTGATGACGTCACATATTACATCACTCATGACATGGTCAGTGACATCACTGATGACATCACTGATGACATCTCAAATGACATCACTGATGACATCACTGATGACATCATCCAGTGACTGTGTGTTTCTGTAAAGTTTAAATATGTTTAATATATATAGGGAAAGGCATATTGAAGAATGAGTGGGTGTATAAGTGTCTGAATGGATGATTTAGTAGGTGCGTGACTGACTCTATGAGTGAGTGATTAAACGTATCTTACTGAATGCATGGGTTAATGACTAAACTGTGTGAATGTCTGTATCTGTCTGTCTGTTGGTGTGTAAGCGGCTGCATGGGTTTGCGAATAGCTACATGAGTGTCTATATGGGTTATTGATTTGTTGTTTGAGTATCTGTATGGGTGCCTGAGTGTTTGTGTGGGTGGGGTGTGTGTGACTCTGTGCATAGATGTGTGAGTGGGTGATTCACTGGGTGCATGTTTTCAAGAGTGCATCTGTGATGGACTGTATGGGTGGGTGAGTGTGTGTATGGCTGTGTTAGTGAGTAAATGTATATCTCAATGGTACATGTGTGAGTAACTACATATGTGAAAGGCAGTATATATGTGTGTTGGAGTATATAAATGGCTATAAGTGAGAGTGTGTGATTGTGAGAGTGGCTGTATGGATGAGTGTGTGCTTGTATCAGTGATTGTGTAAGAGCGTAAGAATGTGCTAGTATTTGTATAAGTAAGTGAGCTGGTGTGTGTATAACTGTATAGGTAAGTAAATGGGAGTGTGATTAATTATTTGCATGACTGACTAGGTGTGTGAGTACCTCTATGGATGAGTGGAGGTGTGTGAGTGTGTATATAGGTGTATGAGTGCATATGATAGTCCTGTACTGAGTGACCATAAGTATGAGTGATTGTACTGGTGAGAGAGTAAATGTGTGTGTAGACCTAATAATCAGTGAGTGGGTATGTAGTTTTTGGTGTTGGAGTGTCTATGGTTTTGAGAATGGCAGTCTGTAATTTAGAGTGGGTATATCAAAGGTTATATTAGGGTGTGAGAAGATGCATGAAATTATCACATGGATGATGTCATCAGTGATGTCATCAGTGATGTCATTTGAGATGTCATCAGTGATGTCATCAGTGATGTCACTGACCATGTCATGAGTGATGTAATATGTGACGTCATCAGCAGTGCATTGCAGGGCGCGAGTTATAGTTAGCTGAACTAACTATAACGGGGGAATTTCACGGGTTTTGTACGAGTGCAATGTCCAAGTAACTAAAACTGTCCCTAAAACCTATGGTTTTTTCAGTGAATTTCAAAGGTTTTTTAAATGCTAATTTGTAACTATAACGTGTCTGAAACCTATGGTTTTTTCAGTGAATTTCAAAGGTTTTTAAATGCTAATTTGTAACTATAACGTGTGTGAAACCTATGGTTTTTTCAGTGAATTTCAAAGGTTTTTTAAATGCTAATTTCTAACTATAACGTGCCTGAAACCTACGGTTTTTTCAGTGAATTTCAAAGGTTTTGTAAATGACAATTTTTAAATGTATTAATTGTTATATTAATTTTTTTCATACTGATTTACTACATTTTTTGAAACAATTTTTTTTTACATATTTTATTTTTTAAATTACATTGTAATTACATTATACATTACATTACAAAAAATACTTTCTCAGAATGAATTACTTTAGTTTAAATACTTTGCAGATAGGCAATAGACTTTTAAGTACAGTAGTTACAGTTGTTGCAATGGGCAACACATTTTCAAACACAATGCAACATTCAGCTCAATGTGAATTTCTAGTTAAATGCAATTAGTTACTTTATGGATTACTTTTGTAACCACAGGACTGGATCCTAGATTCAGTCCTGGTACATCTCCTGTAAACAGTTGAGTAAAAGCGTTTTGGTTACAGTCGTGATTTTTAAGGAATATTATTGTATTTTAAAAGTTGACACTTAGAAACTTTTTCTCATAGAATCACCAATGTTATCCTATGGAAGGAAATTCACTTAGCAGGTAAAAACTGTTATCGTTACTTTTTCTTACTCAGTGTTGGATCCTGGATCCAGCACTGGTGCATCTCCTGTAAACAGTTGAAAAAATGCGTTTAAGTCATACAGGCGATTTTTAAGGAATATTTGTAGTTTGTGAAAATCAACACTTTGAAACTTTTTGCTGAAAACCATTCAATCTTAGCCTATGAAGGAAATTCAAGTTACCGGTAAGTACGGTTAAAATTACTTTTGAGGATCAGTACTGGGCTGAAAGATGCAGCACTGAGGTCTCTCCTGATAACAGGTGAGTAAATCGGAATTCGTATTTCGGCTGATTTTAGAGGAATATTTTAAAGTTCCAAAACTCCACACTTAGAAGAATTTCCAAGTGAAACCAGTCAATGTTAGCCTATGGAAGGAAATTCAAGTTACTGGTAAGTACGGTTAAAATTACTTTTCAGGACCAGTACTGGGCTGAAACATGCAGCACTGAGGTCTCTCCTGATAACAGGTGAGTAAATCAGAATTTGGATTTCGGCTGATTTTAGAGGAATATTTGTATGTTTCAAAAATCAACACTTAGAAACTTTTTCAGCAAAAAGCAGGCAATGATATCCTATGGAAGGAAATTCAAGTTACTGGTAAGTACGGTTAAAATTACTTTTGAGGATCAGTACTGGGCTGAAAGATGCAGCACTGAGGTCTCTCCTGATAACAGGTGAGTAAATCGGAATTCGTATTTCGGCTGATTTTAGAGGAATATTTTAAAGTTCCAAAACTCCACACTTAGAAGAATTTCCAAGTGAAACCAGTCAATGTTAGCCTATGGAAGGAAATTCAAGTTACTGGTAAGTACGGTTAAAATTACTTTTCAGGACCAGTACTGGGCTGAAAGATACAGCACTGAGGTCTCTCCTTATAACAGGTGAGTAAATCGGAATTCCTATTTCGGCTGATTTTAGAGGAATATTTTAAAGTTCCAAAACTCCACACTTAGAAGAATTTCCAAGTGAAACTAGTCAATGTTAGCCTATGAAGGAAATTCAAGTTACCGGTAAGTACGGCTAAAATTACTTTTCAGGACCAGTACTGGGCTGAAAGATGCAGCACTGAGGTCTCTCCTGATAACAGGTGAGTAAATCGGAATTCGTATTTCGGCTGATTTTAGAGGAATATTTTAAAGTTCCAAAACTCCACACTTAGAAGAATTTCCAAGTGAAACCAGTCAATGTTAGCCTATGGAAGGAAATTCAAGTTACTGGTAAGTATGGTTAGAATTACTTTTCAGGACCAGTACTGGGCTGAAAGATACAGCACTGAGGTCTCTCCTGATAACAGGTGAGTAAATCGGAATTCGTATTTCGGCTGATTTTAGAGGAATATTTGCACAATGGTGAAGGGAGGGGCGGGGCCTGAGGTTACATCTGTGCAAACGCGCCCCGTGGTGCGTTTTAAGTTGGGGGATTAAGTCCCCTTGAATCCTGAGGGTCCCTAGGGGCCAACTAGCCCACCAGGAACCTCCAATATGCGCCAGGGGGCTGCGTTGCAGAGACGTGTAGAGAGGCCACACCCCTTTTTACACCTCTCTGCAACGCAGCTCTGTGGCGCTTTCTGGATGTACCTGTTGGGCTAGTTGGCCCCCAGGGACCCTCAGGATTGAAGGGGATTTAATTCCCCATCTTAAAACGCGCCACGGGGCCTGTTTGCACACGTCACCTGAAGCCCCGCCCCCTCCCTTCACCACTGTGCAAACGCGCCCCGTGGCGCGTTTTAAGTTGGGGGATTAAGTCCCCTTGAATCCTGAGGGTCCCCGGAGTCCAACTAGCCCACCATATACCTCCAAAAGCGCCACAGAGCTGCGTTTCAGAGAGGTGTAAAAGGGGCGTGGCCTCTGTACACCTCTCTGCAAGGCAGCCCCCTGGCGCATACTGGAGGTTCCTGGTGGGCTAGTTGGCTCCCAGGGACCCCCAGTATTCAAGGGGAATTCGTTCCCCTCTGCAAACGCGCCAGGGGCGCGTTTGCAGAGTGGTGAAGGAAGGGGCGGGGCCTGCGGGCCCGATCGTTTTTTTTTTTTTTTGTCCCCTGAAGGGGGGCTGTGTGGCCCCCTTCCTTTTTTTCTGTTTTTGGGCCCTGGGGACCCCATCCCCCAGGGCCTTACCCCTTTTTTAAATTTAAAAAAAAATAAAAACGGGAAGGGGGCCGCGTGGCCCCCTTCCCCGGGCCTGTATTGGCCCCGGGGACCCCATCTCCCGGGGCATGGCCTCTATTTTTATTTTTAATATTTTGAGGGGGCTGCGTGGCCCCCTCCTCTGGCCATTTTAAGGCCCGGGGACCCCATCCCCGGGCCGGCCACATACCCTTTTTTTATTTTTTATAATTTTTCAAAACTTTGGGGTGGGGGCCGCGTGGCCCCCCTCCCGAGCCACTACTTGCCCCGGGGACCCCATCCCCGGGGCTGGCCCTCTCGTTGGGGACTGTGGGGGGTCCCCAAACCCCCACTGTCCCGCCGGCTCCCCGTGTCCTACGGGAGCCGGCATTGCTTTACACATGGGGAGCAGCTAACATGCTGCTCCCCATGTGGAAAGCAATCGGCTTTGGATATTGGAAGAGAGAGCAGGTTTCCTGCTCTCTCTTCCAATATCCAAAGCAAGTTTGCAATGACAGGACGGGAGCCGCGAGGCTCCGTCCTGTCATTGCAAACAGCAGTGTCCCGGGGGTAGGCACCCCGGGACACTGCAGGAGCCGGCCCTGGGGGTGGCGGTCCCCAGGGCCACCACAGGCTCCAGGAGGGGGGCCGCGCGGCCCCCCTCCCATCGTGTGCACAGCCCCGGGGAGGTGGTGGTCCCGGGGCTCTGGGGGTCCGTAACGGACCCCCATATTTAAATGTTTAGTGCCCCGGGGAGGTGGCGGTCCCCGGGGCGTGTGGGGGCTGGAGCCCCCCACACAGGTTTTTCATTTAAAAAAAGAAGCCCCGGGGAGGTGGTGGTCCCCGGGGCTGCGGGAGGGCTCAGAGCCCTCCCGCACCATTATGCATAAAGCCCCGGGGGTGGCGGTCCCCGGGGCTTGGGGGCCTTAGAGGCCCCCCACACATAAAATTAACCCCCCCCAGCATGCCCCCGGGACTTGGCCCACCCGGGGGCCAATTGACATCAAAGCGCGGGAGACCGCGCTCGATTTTTTTCGGCAGGATTCGCGCACCCTGAGCGCATCCTGCCGATTTAAAAAAAAAATGCTTTTTGCCCAGGGGGCCTTGTGGGACCCCCTGAGCAGGCCTAGGGGGTTAGGGTGTTTCTACCCTGCCCCCTTTGTGCGTTTTGCGCACTTGTTTCTTTTTTCTCGGCGGGATACGCGCACCCTAAGCGCATCCCGCCGATTAAAAAAAAAAATCTTTTTCTGCCCAGAGGGTCCTTGTGGGACCCCTGAGCAGACCTAGGGGGTCAGGGTGTTTCTACCCTGCCCCCTTTTGCGCTTTGCGCACTTGTTTCTGTCCCTCTGTTCTACCGAGGGACAAAATGGCTGCCAACACTTCTTGATTTGGGGTGTTGACAGCCAATTAGCATGCAGCTCGTGATCGGGAGGGTACGCGGATCCGACGCGCCCATAGATATATATGTGATTTTAATTGTGAATTTCTCAGGAACTACTGAACAGATTTACACCATTTTAGCAAAAGGCACCAGTCTGAACCAAGGGCTACCTCTTTGCCAAATTTGGGGTAATTCCGTTCAGCAGTTCGGGCTGTAGCTGCGACTAAAGGTTCCTATGGAAAAATGAATGGGGAAAACGCGTTTTGGGACCCCCTTTTTCTCGGCCCCCGCTTGACGTATCACCCCGAGACTTTCAGGGTAGGAGCGGACCGGAGCGCCCCAACAAGTTGGAAGCTTTCGCGAAGATTCGTCAACCGACGCCAACGTTATTGCAAATAGAATGTCGCGGATTTCCTATGGATAATAGGTTGTAACTATAACTATCTACTGGCGACCGCCAGTAGATAATATATATTATCTCCCGCGCTTCGATGTTAATTGGCCCCTGGGTGGGCCAAGTCCCGGGGGCATGCTGGGGGGGGGTTAATTTTATGTGTGGGGGGCCTCTAAGGGCCCCCCAAGCCCCGGGGACCACCACCCCCGGGGCTTTATGCATAATGGTTGCGGGAGGGCTCTGAGCCCTCCCGCAGCCCCGGGACCACCACCTCCCGGGGCTTCTTTTTTTAAATGAAAAACCTGTGTGGGGGGCTCCAGCCCCCACACGCCCGAGGACCGCCACCTCCCGGGGCACTAAACATTTAAATATGGGGGTCCGTTACGGACCCCAGAGCCCCGGGGACCACCACCTCCCGGGGCTGTGCACACGATGGGAGGGGGCCGCGCGGCCCCCTCCTGGAGCCCTTGATGGCCCTGGGGACCGCCACCCCCAGGGCCGGCTCCTGCAGTGTCCCGGGGTGCCTACCCCCGGGACACTGCTGTTTGCAATGAAAGGACGGGAGCCTCGTGGCTCCCGTCCTGTCATTGCAAACTTGCTTTGGATATTGGAAGAGAGAGCAGGAAACCTGCTCTCTCTTCCAATATCCAAAGCCGATTGCTTTCCACATGGGGAGCAGCATGTCAGCTGCTCCCCATGTGGAACAGCAATGCCGGCTCCCAAGGGACGTGGGGAGCCGGCGGGACTGTGGGGGTTTGGGGACCCCCACAGTCCCCAACGAGAGGCCAGGCCCCGGGGGATGGGGTCCCCGGGGCAAGTAGTGGCCGGGAGGGGGCCACGCGGCCCCTCTCCCAAAGTTTTCAAAAATAATAAAAAAAAAAAAAAGGGTATGGCCGGCCCGGGGATGGGGTCCCCGGGCCTTAAAATGGCCAGGGAGGAGGGCCACGCAGCCCCCTCAAAATATTAAAAATAAAAATAGAGGCCATGCCCCGGGAGATGGGGTCCACGGGGCCAATACAGGCCCGGGGAAGGGAGGCCATGCGGCCCCCTTCCCGTTTTTTTATTTTGAAATTTAAAAAAGGGGTAAGGCCCTGGGGGATTGGGTCCTCAGGGCCCAAAAACAGAAAAAAGGAAGGGGGCCACACAGCCCCCTTCAGGGGACAAAAAAAAAAAAAAACGATCGGGCCCGCAGGCCCCGCCCCTTCCTTCACCACTCTGCAAACGCGCCCCTGGCGCGTTTGCAGAGGGGAACAATTCCCCTTGAATACTGGGGGTCCCTGGGGCCAACTAGCCCACCAGGAACCTCCAGTATGCGCCAGGGGCTGCCTTGCAGAGAGGTGTACAGAGGCCACGCCCTTTTTACACCTCTCTGCAACGCAGCTCTGTGGCGCTTTTGGAGGTATATGGTGGGCTAGTTGGACTCCGGGGACCCTCAGGATTCAAGGGACTTAATCCCCCAACTTAAAACGCGCCACGGGCGCGTTTGCACAGTGGTGAAGGGAGGGGCGGGGCTTCAGGTGACATGTGTGCAAACAGGCCCCGTGGCGCGTTTTAAGATGGGGAATTAAATCCCCTTCAATCCTGAGGGTCCCTGGGGGCCAACTAGCCCAACAGGTACATCCAGAAAGCGCCACAGAGCTGCATTGCAGAGACGTGTAAAAGGGGTGTGGCCTCTCTACACGTCTCTGCAACGCAGCCCCTGGCGCATATTGGAGGTTCCTGGTGGGCTAGTTGGCCCCTAGGGACCCTCAGGATTCAAGGGGACTTAATCCCCCAATTTAAAACGCGCCACGGGGCGCGTTTGCACAGATGTAACCTCAGGCCCCGCCCCTCCCTTCACCATTGTGCAAATATTCCTCTAAAATCAGCCGAAATACGAATTTCGATTTACTCACCTGTTATCAGGAGAGACCTCAGTGCTGTATCTTTCAGCCCAGTACTGGTCCTGAAAAGTAATTCTAACCATACTTACCAGTAACTTGAATTTCCCTCCATAGGCTAACATTGACTGGTTTCACTTGGAAATTCTTCTAAGTGTGGAGTTTTGGAACTTTAAAATATTCCTCTAAAATCAGCCGAAATACGAATTCCGATTTACTCACCTGTTATCAGGAGAGACCTCAGTGCTGCATCTTTCAGCCCAGTACTGATCCTGAAAAGTAATTTTAACCGTACTTACCGGTAACTTGAATTTCCTTCATAGGCTAACATTGACTGGTTTCACTTGGAAATTCTTCTAAGTGTGGAGTTTTGGAACTTTAAAATATTCCTCTAAAATCAGCCGAAATACGAATTCCGATTTACTCACCTGTTATCAGGAGAGACCTCAGTGCTGCATCTTTCAGCCCAGTACTGATCCTCAAAAGTAATTTTAACCGTACTTACCAGTAACTTGAATTTCCTTCCATAGGATATCATTGCCTGCTTTTTGCTGAAAAAGTTTCTAAGTGTTGATTTTTGAAACATACAAATATTCCTCTAAAATCAGCCGAAATCCAAATTCTGATTTACTCACCTGTTATCAGGAGAGACCTCAGTGCTGCATGTTTCAGCCCAGTACTGGTCCTGAAAAGTAATTTTAACCGTACTTACCAGTAACTTGAATTTCCTTCCATAGGCTAACATTGACTGGTTTCACTTGGAAATTCTTCTAAGTGTGGAGTTTTGGAACTTTAAAATATTCCTCTAAAATCAGCCGAAATACGAATTCCGATTTACTCACCTGTTATAAGGAGAGACCTCAGTGCTGTATCTTTCAGCCCAGTACTGGTCCTGAAAAGTAATTTTAACCGTACTTACCAGTAACTTGAATTTCCTTCCATAGGCTAACATTGACTGGTTTCACTTGGAAATTCTTCTAAGTGTGGAGTTTTGGAACTTTAAAATATTCCTCTAAAATCAGCCGAAATACGAATTCCGATTTACTCACCTGTTATCAGGAGAGACCTCAGTGCTGCATCTTTCAGCCCAGTACTGGTCCTGAAAAGTAATTTTAACCGTATTTACCGGTAACTTGAATTTCCTTCATAGGCTAACATTGACTGGTTTCACTTGGAAATTCTTCTAAGTGTGGAGTTTTGGCACTTTAAAATATTCCTCTAAAATCAGCCGAAATACGAATTCCGATTTACTCACCTGTTATCAGGAGAGACCTCAGTGCTGCATCTTTCAGCCCAGTACTGATCCTGAAAAGTAATTTTAACCGTACTTACCGGTAACTTGAATTTCCTTCATAGGCTAACATTGACTGGTTTCACTTGGAAATTCTTCTAAGTGTGGAGTTTTGGAACTTTAAAATATTCCTCTAAAATCAGCCGAAATACGAATTCCGATTTACTCACCTGTTATCAGGAGAGACCTCAGTGCTGCATCTTTCAGCCCAGTACTGATCCTCAAAAGTAATTTTAACCGTACTTACCAGTAACTTGAATTTCCTTCCATAGGATATCATTGCCTGCTTTTTGCTGAAAAAGTTTCTAAGTGTTGATTTTTGAAACATACAAATATTCCTCTAAAATCAGCCGAAATCCAAATTCTGATTTACTCACCTGTTATCAGGAGAGACCTCAGTGCTGCATCTTTCAGCCCAGTACTGGTCCTGAAATGTAATTTTAACCGTACTTACCAGTAACTTGAATTTCCTTCCATAGGCTAACATTGACTGGTTTCACTTGGAAATTCTTCTAAGTGTGGAGTTTTGGAACTTTAAAATATTCCTCTAAAATCAGCCGAAATACGAATTCCGATTTACTCACCTGTTATCAGGAGAGACCTCAGTGCTGCATCTTTCAGCCCAGTACTGATCCTCAAAAGTAATTTTAACCGTACTTACCGGTAACTTGAATTTTCTTCATAGGCTAAGATTGACTGGTTTTCAGCAAAAAAGTTTCAAAGTGTTGATTTTCACAAACTACAAATATTCCTTAAAAATCGCCTGTATGACTTAAACGCATTTTTTCAACTGTTTACAGGAGATGCACCAGTGCTGGATCCAGGATCCAACACTGAGTAAGAAAAAGTAACGAGAACAGTTTTTACCTGCTAAGTGAATTTCCTTCCATAGGATAACATTGGTGATTCTATGAGAAAAAGTTTCTAAGTGTCAACTTTTAAAATACAATAATATTCCTTAAAAATCACGACTGTAACCAAAACGCTTTTACTCAACTGTTTACAGGAGATGTACCAGGACTGAATCTAGGATCCAGTCCTGTGGTTACAAAAGTAATCCATAAAGTAACTAATTGCATTTAACTAGAAATTCACATTGAGCTGAATGTTGCATTGTGTTTGAAAATGTGTTGCCCATTGCAACAACTGTAACTACTGTACTTAAAAGTCTATTGCCTATCTGCAAAGTATTTAAACTAAAGTAATTCATTCTGAGAAAGTATTTTTTGTAATGTAATGTATAATGTAATTACAATGTAATTAAAAAATAAAATATGTAAAAAAAAATTGTTTCTAAAAATGTAGTAAATCAGTATGAAAAAAATGAATATAACAATTAATACATTTAAAAATTGTCATTTACAAAACCTTTGAAATTCACTGAAAAAACCGTAGGTTTCAGGCACGTTATAGTTAGAAATTAGCATTTAAAAAACCTTTGAAATTCACTGAAAAAACCATAGGTTTCAGACACGTTATAGTTACAAATTAGCATTTAAAAAACCTTTGAAATTCACTGAAAAAACCATAGGTTTCAGACACGTTATAGTTACAAATTAGCATTTAAAAAACCTTTGAAATTCACTGAAAAAACCATAGGTTTTAGGGACAGTTTTAGTTACTTGGACATTGCACTCGTACAAAACCCGTGAAATTCCCCCGTTATAGTTAGTTCAGCTAACTATAACTCGCGCCCCGCAATGCACTGCTGATGACGTCACATATTACATCACTCATGACATGGTCAGTGACATCACTGATGACATCACTGATGACATCTCAAATGACATCACTGATGACATCATCCACGTGATAATCTGATGCACCTCCTCACACCCTAATATAACCTTTGATACACCCACTCTAAATTACAGACTGCCATTCGCAAAACCATAGACACTCCAACACCAATAACTACATACCCACTCACTGATTCTTAGGTCTACACACACACATCCACTCACTCACCCGTACAGTCACTCATACTTACGGTCACTCAGTACAGGACTATCATATGCACTCTTACTCCTATATAGACACTCAAACAACGCCACTCATCCATAGAGATACTCACACACCTAGTCAGTCATGCAAATAATTAAACACACTGCCATTTACTCACCTATACAGTTATACACACACCAGCTCACTTACTCATACAAATAGTAGCACATTGTTACGCTCTTATACAATCACAGATACAAGCACACACTCATCCATACAGCCACTATCACAATCACTCACTCTTGCTTATAGCTATTTATATACTCCAACACACATATATACTGCCTTTCACATATGTAGTTACTCACACATGTACCACTGGGACATACATTCACTCACTAACACACTCTTACACACAGTTACCCACCCATACAGTCTATCACAGATGCACTCTTGAAACCATCCACCCAGTGAATCACCCACTCACACATCTATGCACAGAGTTGCACACACCCCTCCCACACAAACACTCAGGCACCCATACAGATACTCAGACAAGCATTCAATAACTCATATAGACACTCATTTAGCTATTCACAAACACATGCAGCCACTTACACAGCAACAGACAGACGGATACAGACATTCACCCAGTTTAGTCACTAACCCATGCATTCAGTAAGATACGTTAAATCACTCACTTATAGAGTCAGTCACGCACCTACTAAATCATCCATACAGACACTTACACACCCACTCATTCTTCAATACGTCTTTTCCTATATATATTAAAAATATTTAAACTTTACAGAAACACACAGTCACTGGATGATGTCATCAGTGATGTCATTTGAGATGTCATCAGTGATGTCACTGACCATGTCATGAGTGATGTAATATGTGACGTCATCAGCAGTGCATTGCGGGCGCGAGTTATAGTTAGCTGAACTAACTATAACGGGGGAATTTCACGGGTTTTGTACGAGTGCAATGTCCAAGTAACTAAAACTGTCCCTAAAACCTATGGTTTTTTCAGTGAATTTCAAAGGTTTTTTAAATGCTAATTTGTAACTATAACGTGTCTGAAACCTATGGTTTTTTCAGTGAATATATATATATATATATATATATGTATATATGCATATATATACATATATATATATAGTCAGTTATAAGTGTCAGTTTAAACTAATACATTTAGAATATTAGTCATATAATCTATAACATATATGTAAAGGGTGTGAAATACTTGATTATAGATCAAGCGAGGTGGATAAGGAACAAACTAGTCAACTATTTGCAGAATAACTGCACAAAGTCAGTAACAAAAGTAGTTATGCCCTGAATCATGTACTTGGAATTAGGTGAGTGAAAACTTTGTTGTTGGTTAAGTGAATATTTTTATGCCCTAGATATAGTTTTGTTACCTTATCTGCAATTGGTAAATTTAATTTATTTTCAAGTTTGTAGTTCAGTGCTCTACATGTGGTAGGATCTGCTACTGTAGAGCCTATGTCTGAAGTGGTACTGCTAGGTCGGCTTGAGATTTAAAAAACATTGCCAAATCTTAAATTACTGCTGTACTATATATAAGTGACCTTTTAGCTATACCGTAGGTAAGGGATACTGAATGAGCTATGTGGTAAAATGCAAGTTATATACTTTCAAATATCATTCCATGTGCACTTACCGACCTACATGTCCAGTTTTACATCAAGTCTCACACCCATACTGGAACTCACATACCTATCTACAACATGATAGCGTGACAAATACATCCACTCAGACAGTCACAGAGACACTTCAAAATTAACTCCCAGACAGACAGAGCTCTTATGCAACTATGCCTAATGGAGGCAGTTGTACACAGACTTACATACCCCAATGCTCTGTAATACACCCAGAAACCAATCCATGCAGCTCCCTTCATACAAGTTTACAGAGCCATAGACTCAGTAAGAGAGACAGTCATATATGAACATACTTCCTTAAATATGCAGAAACACACCCAAGTAGGGACTTACACACTCATTCAGATATATACTGAGGAACTGACACTAACAAGTCAGTCATGCAGACCGCTTCCCCTGTCAACATGTCTCAGGCTTGCTACTGGAGAGTCTGTGTGTGTACTGTTACTGCTAGGCAGACTTAGAATTTACAACAAAACATATAACACATAGTTTCAAATTCCAGTGACTCACATCTGCACTTACAGACCCATATGTCTACTTATATATCCAGTCTCACACCTGTAACTGCAGCTCACATAGCTATCTAGAAAATGATACAGACTCTTACACACCCAGTCAGACATGGACAGACGCTGTTCAATATCCACTCCCAGACACACACAGCTCGTATATAACTAGGCCTGATGGAGGCCGTTGCACACAGAGTTACTTACTCCCAATGCTCTAACACTCCCAGTAACCAATCCATGCAGTTCCTTTCATACACATTTATTGACCCAGTGAGCCACTAAGACAGGCAGTCATATATTAAGATGCTTGCTTAAATATGCAATAACACACACAAAAAGGGACTAACACACACTTTCAGATATGTACTGAGGAACTGACATTAACAAGTGAGGCATACAGACCACTTTCCCTATTAATATGTCCCAAACCTGGTACTGGACAGGCTGTGTGTGCAATTTTGCTGCTAAGCAGACTTGCTATTAAAACATGTTCCCAAGTCTATAAACTTCTGTTGTACTACATATAAATCACCCCTAAGGTAGGTTGTAAGTAGGCCATTGATAGTGAGATGTGTCCTTAAAACATAAGAGATATAGTTTCAACTTTCAGTGACTTACATCTGCACTTACAGACCCATATGTATACATCCAGTCTCACACCTGTACTGTAACTCACACAGCTATCTTCAAAAGGATACAGCCTCTTATACACCCAGTCAGACATGGACAGAGGCTGTTCAGTATCTACTCCCAGACACACACAGCTCTTTTGTAACTAGGCCTACTGGAGGTAGTTGCACACAGAGGTACATGCCCAACGCTCAGTAACAGACACAGTAATCAATCCATGCAGCTCCTTCCATACATATTTAGAGACCCTTAGAGTCAGTAAGAGAGGCACTCATCTGCCAATATACTGCCTTAAATATGAAAAGATGCACCTAAACAGGGAATGACACATTCACTCACATATGTGCTGAGGAACTAAGACTAATTTGTCAGTCATGCAGACCACTTGCCCCTTCAACCTTTCTTGGGCCTTTAAGTGGAGAGCCTGGGTCTGCAGTGTTAGTGGTAGGGAGAGTTCACTTTTAAAACACATTCTAATTTGTTTTATGTTCTATGAAGTATATAAAACTCCCTACTAAGGTAGGCTTTAGCTACGCCATAGGAAAGGTTGCTGTGTACTTAGAAGTAATGCATGTACTTTCACAGTGAGTACAGCTGTTAAGTTTGTTAGCTCTAGAATTATATGAAATACTAACATAATCATACGTACGATTTTACTAACTGAAATTATACACCCTAAAATGCATATTCTATTTTGATTTCAGATATCTACATGGGTTCAAAGAAAACAACATAAAAGGACTAAAAAGCAACAGGGAAGAAAAGCACAAAAATGTACTACTTGGAGAAGACTGTGAATAAAAAAGGAGATGGTGGATACAATGTACTACAGAAGAAAAATCTGCTGGTAAAAGAAAAAAGCAGTTTCTTAGAAGACTAGTAAGAAAAATGCAAAATGTGGAAAATAATGTCAAAAAAAGAAAAGTTTACCAACCACTTAGAAATAAAAAACAGTAACTCTTATTCAAATTGGAAACCATTCTTAAAAAACAACTCATCTAACAGCAAGGCAAAAACAGCACAAAGAGATAAGAAGAAGAATCCTTAGAAGTTGGGTAATGCAAAATTTGGTAAGAAATATAAAGCAGTATAAGAGAAGATCAGCAGGTTTTAATCAGGAGCAATATAAAGTGTAATAGACACAGCAAGTGCTTTGAAGCGAACACTGTTTATATTAATATTAACCAGAATGAAAATACTGGATAAAACAGTATTGAGTATGAAGGGAAAAAGCCCCAAAAGGACTTGTAAATAAATGGAATGGATGCATACACCTAGCACTGAGTCTTTCTTTAATGAAGAAAGTTACTTCCAAGAAAACACATTAGTGCATGCAGTTGAAACAACTGATCAATGTTATGGTTCTGCCATACCAAAAGAGGAAATGGTTCCTAGGAATGTTGAGGAAGCAATAGCTGAAGGGTAAAGGGAAGGCATAGACAGGCCTCTGTATACAAGTGGAATTGTAGCAGTATTTGCAGTGTTCGGCAGGAATCTATTGATATATTGAGAAGTTTTCTACGCAAGATTCCATGCAGAAGTTTTAAACAGAAAATTGCAGTTTTGCAAGGATTAGATCCATGCAAAATGAGTAAGCATAGTAATTTATAAAGACATTCACTGGCATATCTTTCAAAGAAAGTGTGCCAAAGCACCTTTCATAATCTCAGAATGTTAACTGTTCATCATTCACTAGTTAGGAGACTTTACTATGTAAAAACTCCATCAGTATGCTCAGGAGAAATGAATACAACTCTTTTGCATAGTACAGACTTAGAAAAAGTTTGTGGAGATGTTCAGTTTTGTTTCTTTGATCCTGAACAGAAGTCTAGGACAAGTGAGGAGTTGGTTTTTGGAGGTGTGGAGGAAAAAGAGACAGGGGTTAGTGTTGAAACTTTAAAGAAGAGATTACAAAGTTTAACACAGATTCTTCTGAGAAACCAAACTGTGTTTGTATTTGTTGTTGACACACACACTACAAAATCCAAACTCGGAATGTAGTTGTATTCTCAAAAATTGAACAGGAGAATAGAGATAAGTGGCAACAATTTGAGTTTATTTATATGTAGAAGAGCGGTTGACTTGTCCATTTGGCAAGTTATATGTAAGTACTGCTACATTAAGTTAGAGGAAAAAAATGCCAGGTAGAGCAGTACATACCAAGTTATAATTAGTATCCATTTTACATGAACTAAGGGCCAGATGTAGGACCATTCTTTTGCACTCGCAAAAGGCGGCCCGTTTGTGACGGCAAAATAGGTCTGCCCTATTTACAAACACTATTTCGTGAGTCGGTAACCTATTACCGACTTGCAAAGTAGGGTTTGCGACTCGCTATTAGGAAGGGCTGTGCGAAGGGCGTCGCTTCCTAATAGCGACTCGCACTTCAATGTAAGATTGTTTTGCGGCCGCAATTGCGGCTGCAAAACATTTGCAGTTTACCACCCATTTCAAATGGATGGTAACCCATTCGCAAACAGCAAACAGTGGTTCCCCTTTGTGACTAGCAATGAAAATATTTTTTAAGAGCAGGCAGTTGTCCCACGGACCACTCCCACTCTTAAAAAATTAAACAGTATCGTTTCATTTTTCTTTTTTAAAATGCATCCCATTATCCTTTAAAGAAAACGGGCTGCATTTAATAAAAAAAACTGCTTTATTTAAAAAGCAGTCACAGACATGCTGGTCTGCTGACCCCAGCAGGCCACCATCACTGGGAGTGCTAGCCATTCTTATTGGGGTCGTAAATTGCACCAGCCTCATAAATATTAATGAGGCAGGCAATTTGAGACCCCATTAGGAATTGCAAACAGTGTCTGAGACACTGTTGTACATTCCTATTTGTGAGTCGCATATTGCGAGTTGCAAAACGACGCAATTTGCAACTCGCAAATTGGTAATGTTGTACCGCTGGCCCTAAGAGATTTAAATGTTTAAGAGTCCATTCTTATACAATGTCTACACCCATTTCAGGGCATAGTTTGTATGGAGCCTAAGACAGGGAAGCTGCCACCAACTGACCTTCAGAAAGGCCTTAAAGGAAGAGTGGTGTATTTACCGTTTGATTTTAAACAGAATATTGAAACTGTTGGTGTATACAGAGAGGATCATGATGCTTTTGTCATTCTAGTAAATTGCGTCCCTATGAAGAATAATAAAATCTGGCAAGAGTTAGTGGATGTTAGTAAAGTTAAAAAAGCAACATTAAAAATGTTTATTATAAAAATGTTGATGTTATTGAAGATGCGACATATGTGCAGGATGACACATTACCATCAAGTGGACAGATTTATGAACACTACAACATCCATCCTCTGCATTCCAAAGAACTGATTGGTGATGCTATTGAACTGTTTCAAATAAAAGAAGCAAAATGTGCTCCTATGAGTGTGTGGGAGAAAAGTTTAGAAGCTCGCTGTTTTCCACAACTGTTTCCCACTGGAGAAGGTGGCCGCTTTGATTAATGTCCTGTACAGATACCAGTAGCTGAATACTGGTCAACCAGATTATACTTATGAGATCTAAGATTTTGGCAGTGTATTCCCTACATATTTCATTTTATGTTTGAGAGCAACTTGTCTGGACTTTCATATGCTGTTAACCACATACTGAAGAAAGGAGTTCATGTACAAAATCTCTCTGTAATGGAATTCATTGACAGTCCATGGAAAGGATGAAAACTTGGAATACAGCTTAATCAATTTGTTGTCAGGCCAACGTGGGACCAACACGTATTGGTATCGCAGCCATGGATAACTGAAATGTATGTTGAGAAATCTAGGTGCACCTACTTGGTTTCAGACACTCTGTTGTGCTGATTATGCCTGGGATAACCTGTTGAATTTTTGAGAGAAGCGAACTCTAACATTAAAGACATCACAGTGAAGAAAGCTGGAGAACTTTGCTCCTTGGATCCCGCTAATGTTCGCAGATATTTTAACCAGAGTTTTCAAGCTATGATGCCTTTCATCTGCTACAAAACAAATCCTCCTCTAGGCAAACTCACTGATTTCTTTTGCAAAAGTGTGCAAAGCAAGAGGTGCTGCTCATATTCACATGCTGTTATGCATAAAGGATGCACCTAAATTTGGGACAGATAGTGATGAGTGTGTCTTGTCTTTCATCAAACAGTATGTTACATGTGCCATTCCAAAAGATGGTGGTGAAAATAGCTTGAGACAAAATATTCTGCGCTTTCAAAGCTATAGATGTGGGATGTACCGTTGTCAACAATGTAGATGAAAAGGTACATTTTATACAAGATGTCGTTTTGGATTCCCGCAACCAGTTTTTTTACAAGGAAGAGTAAATAGATTTGGTTGCCAGTAAGGCATACACTAACACGGAAATCACCAAAAAATGCATGCAAACTATGAAGAACGATAGCAACCTTAGATTCAAAGCAAAATTGTTGTTCTAACTATAAAATTCTTACCTCTAATTTATTCAAACGAAGTTCTAAGGAGTCATTTTCAGGAAAAACTAACAAATGGAGTTTCTTCAGTATGGATAGTGAACGTTGTAGACATCATTTAGCCTATCGGGGTGATGTCTTCAGAAACAACTCTACAATTCAACAGCCATTTTACCTTCTCCAAAGATGTCCATAGAAAATGTAGATTCAACACTGTCTAATTAATGTTTGAACTGGAAGTACATAATGGAATTATAGCAGCCTTCAATTGAAACCAAAAATGCTTTTGGAAGCCTGAAATTATAATTTTTTCTTCCTTCATCCAAAGCTGTACGTACTAATTCTAGAAAAAGAGAAATGTATTCAGTTTCATATACATGGATCATAACCATTTTAGGCATAATTCGGCCTGCTAGGGGTGATGTTTTCAAAAGGATCTCCAAACCTAATGTGTAGTATAGATTTATTCGTAGTACAGTACCATGTATAATAAAAATGGAAAATGTTTTCAGATGTATTTGTTTATATTAGTAAAGTAAGTATAGGTAAAATAAACTGAGTAGCAAATGCAAATAAAGTACAATCCATAGAATTGTTTTTTTCCCCACTGTTCAATGATGATGTTTCATACAGACCACCATATACGATGAAGTAGTGTGAAAGCTGAGAACAGTAAAAAAAGGAAAATTATATTTGTACTATACTTCAATACATTATAAATAATATGTATTGTTATGTTTCTGTACATTTGAATCTTAATTACTAACATATCTTTATGTTCCTTTCCTTTTTCAATAGGGGCTCCAGTGGAAACTTGTCATAGCTTCTCATAAGATTATTTTCTCTGTTTTGTAATTAAAAGATACAAATCACTCAATCATTCAGACACTTACTCATACAGCCACCGAGATACCCACTTTTTCATTCAGAGAGTACATGACACCCCTACTAGTTCACTCAAACAGTCGCTGACACACCAATTCACTCACTAATAGTGCACTCATACACACTGTCAGTTACTGATACAGTGCATCATGCATCCACTCACTCACATATACAGTCACTCTCACACCTACTCATTCACCCATACAATACACACACTGGCACACCCACTCACTCACCAATGCAGCCAGTCACACACACTGGCTTACCAATTTAGCCACTCACTTATCCACTCACAGACCCATAGAGCCACTTGCACAGATACTAACTCACCCATACAGCCACTCACAGTAGCATGCATTCACCCATTGGCTACTCATACAGGTACTCACTCACCCAATAAACCACTAACACATGCAGTCAGACATCCCTACACCCACAAATACATATACTACCTCACCGACACTTACACAACCATTCACTCACCCATATACCCACTCAGACAATTTTTACTCTCCCATATGGTTCTAGACACAGCAACTCACTCAACCATACACCCACTTACAGATCCACATACTCTGCAAAACAGCTGCTCACACATGCACTCAAATATCCATCCAGAGAGTCATGCACCCACTCAATTACTGACTCAAAAACCACTGACACACCTATTTAGTGATCCATACAGGCACTTAAAAACTAGGCCTGGGTGAAGCTCATTGAGTTTCACTCCACCAAATTCCAGGCAGTTTCATGAGGGTGTGGAGTAAGGTGTGCCATATAAACATGCTATATAAACAGATCGTTGAATGCAACATGCACATACAGAGAATAACATCACTTTATTAAAACTCACCACTAGGGGGGACTGCACACTTACAAATACAGTCAATGTGAGAACATGTAAATATCAAGTGTTAATTTTCCAATCTCATTGGTAGTTATTTATCAATCAATCAATCAGGGGACTTGTAAGACCGCTACTCACCCGTGAGGGTCTGAAGGCGCTGGGGCGGCGGGGTTTAGCAGCTACGTTCAGTGGAAGAGCCAGATCTTGAGTGTCTTCCTGAAGGTTTTTAGGGATGGGCGCATCTGGTGTAGATCGGGAGCTCGTTCCAGGTCTTGGCCGCGATGTAGGAGAAGGCTCTTCCACCTGTCCTGGCTTTGCGGATGTGCGGGGTTTCGGCGAGGGCGAGGTCGGCGGATCGGAGGTTTCTCTTGGGTACGTGGAAGGAGATCCTCTCATTGAGGTATTTGTTTTATAAGTTGAAAAAACATAGGTGCTGCTGATTTAATACATATTATTTTCAGCTCTGAGCTGGATGTTCTCATTTTGCAGGTCAGGTATCTTAAGCACTGTCTGTGGGATGATGTACACTGTATGTTCTGCAATACACTGACACAAGTTAAAACATAGAGAGCACATTAAAAAGGGGGTAATTCAGTGATGCCGGCATCAGAGAACTGTACGGATGCGGAGGAACTGCATAGATCAGTTACTAATGCATGTAGTTCGGCACTCTTTTCATTATTGTGCAAACTTGCACTTGTTCTTTAACATCTGCACTAGGGGTGGGGGAAAAACTCCGCTCCGCTGGTGGACTTTGCTGAGTTTTGCCACTCTGCTTGAAGCATGGAGCTTGACAAAAAACTCTGTGCTCTGTCGTTTAGCGGAGTTTACCTGCGCCCACCCCTAGAAATGACAGGTATTTTCTGTCAGAAAAGAAGTACATATATGTCAGGTGCACAGCACCTCACAACTTGGTACTGTGAACCTCTATGTGGCCCCAGAACTGCCCTATGGTTTGTCTAGCCCGCACTGGAGCCAGGATGATGTCTCTCCCGGGCTTGCTTGCTGCTCCGAGAGGAATTAAACTGAAAGCTGCAAGCTGGTAGTGGTAGGAAGAGCCAGGGTGGGGTGACAGTCAGACTGGGCTTTGGACTTTACTATTCTCTACCTTAAATTCCAACTTCCAACCAGGAAACTCGGTCCGCGGCCTAATGTGCCCTTTGCGTCCCCGTACAAGTGACCATTGCTGCAGGGCCACTCCGTGCCAGGGCGTACAGTAGACCAGTGCCCGGCCATGCACTGAGGTGGGGAGGATTAGTTGCAGGTAGGGAGACTGGAAAGCTGTGTAGTGATATGAGACGTTGCTTGTTGTCACCAAGCAGCGTTAATATCTTGCATAGAAACAGCAAGTGGGAATATCATTGGTAAGTGTTACATACCTTTGACCCTGGGGGGTTGGGGTTCCTGACATTTACAAAGCGGGTGTGCATGTGTGCGTCTATTCACAAGTGTGTGCTTTGCAGATGTGTGTATTTATTATTTATTGTCTCAGTAATCCCCAAGAAGATGTGATCCGCTCAGACAAGGTTGTAAAACCCTCACCCAGAGACTGGGCAAGGAGCAGAGGAGGGATGAGGAGGCATTTCATATTACTTTATATCACCCATCTCAGAACAGTGATGGAGACTCACAGGCATTGCACCTAATCTGTAGTACATTTTGGCTGCACCTCCCCAGGCCAGAGAAAACACAGGCCTTCTCTGTGCTGCTGCGAGCCAGAGCCCAGTGCATGCTGCTGGAGCTGTACTTTAACTCTTTCTTAGAGCGGGAGGAAGTCCTACATCTCTGGACTCATGGGCACTGTCACCCTGCAGATAAAATAAGGGAGTGTGCCAATTTTCTTGTAGGCATAAGTGCTACTGGCTCCAATTCTATAAATTGCTAGTTTTATCTTGTTTATTTTTCATGGCAAACTACATAGGGCCTTGAGAAGGAGCAGGTGTTGCATGCCTTTTCACCCGATTGATGTTCTGAAATAGTGGAATCACAATATGCCGGTAACTCCGTCCACTCGCGGAACTCCATGGAATTTGGATGACTTTTTTGGCAACTCCACATAATTCTGTGGAGTGGAACTCCACGAGCTCTGCCTGGGCCTAATCTGCACAAGCAGAGTCCCCATGCCTGCTCCTCTGATTAGCATTGAAATAAGCATGGTTGCATCCTTTCAAAGCCACACAGCTAGCATGAGCAGGGGAAACCTTGTGAAAAAAGAGGACTGACATGAAAATAGATATCCATCCATCCTTTGCACAACAACTGCAGTGCACTGAACACATGATCAGATAGGCCAGCGCTGCAACACAACACACAACAGGAAAGCAAAATATTACAGTTAAAGTTAGGCTGACCTAAATGGTCTAACACATTAATATCTTACATTTTTAGCAATGCAAGAAGTCCACATTAGTTCTGACGCCCTCAGGAGGCCAGTGGACCTTATTCCCCCACCAGCAGTGCACCTGGAGGTGTGTTTGCAGAGTGTTGAAGAAAGGGGGCGTGGCCTCTGACCACCTCTCAGCAATCCCAAAGTGTGGTGTTTAGTGGAGGTAATAAGAGGTCTTGTTGATCCCTAAGGACCATCAGCAGCCAAAGGAATTTTATCCCCCAATCAGCAGTGTGACAGGAGGTGCATTTGCTGAGTAGTAGAGAAAGGGGGTGGGGCCTTTGGTGAGTTGAGGTCTTAAAAATGTGTTTGCTGACAAGCAGCTCCCTGTGTGCGAAAAGCAAAGTGCTCCTCTTCCAACAAGTGAGATCAAAATGCTCTCGCTTTCTGAAACCAGAGCGCTTGTTTGCTATAGCATGGTGGGAGCGGTGCTTCCGCCATGCCATAGCAAAGTGCAATGTCCCAGGGGTGGGCACCCTGGGACATTGCTGGTGGTGGCATTCCCCAGGGCCATCTACAGCTACAGGAGGGGCCTTCCAGACGGAGGTGGCGGTCCCTGGGGCCCAGCAAGGCCCGGGAGGGGGGCCACACAGCCCCCTCCCATTTCTTAAATATAGAGTTTGGCCCCAGGGAGGTGTTGGTCCCCGGGGCTGGGGGGGGTCTGCGAGGGCCCCCCCAACATTAAAATGTTAAAGCCACAGGGAGGTGGCAGTCCCCGGGCCGGGGGGGTCAGTGAGACCCCCCATATTAAAATGTTAAAGCCCCAGGGAGTTGGGAGTCCTCAAGGTACACCCATTACATTAGACCCGGGGAGGTGGAAGTCCCTGGGAACTGCGGGGGAGGACATAGGGCCTACCTGAACCTTTTTTTAACAATAAGCCCCGGTGAGGTGGTGGTCCCTGGGGCTGCGGGGGCCCCACGCACCTTTTCCATTCTGTTTGCCCCAGGAGGTGGCTGGCCCGGGGCACAGGGGTGCCACATAGGCACCCCCACATTAACTAATAAACTGCCCGACCCCTGCCCCACCCGCGGGCCTTTATTTAATGAAGTGGGGGAGTCATGGATCCAGCACGACTCATGATGATTTTATTTTTTAAATGCTTGTTTGGCCATCGGGGATCCTTCTGGGACCCCCCTAGAGACCTAGGGGGTCAGGGTGTTTCTACCCTGACCCCTTTTCTTTTCCTTTCACCTTTTTTCTTGTGACTCGCTTCAGCGTTGAATGAATCTTCATGAAATTTTCAAAACTAGTTTGAAGCTCACTTCTGCTGCTGTCTCAAAAATTTCAGGGTGATCTGTCAATCGGGTCCAAAAGTGTCTAAAGTTTCCTATGGAAATTAACATGGGGAAAAAGCATTTGCGGACCCCCCTTTTTCTTGGTCCCCGCTTGACAGATAACCCTGAGATTTTCAACACAGCAGGAGAAGTGAGCATCATACTAGTTTTGAAAATTTCATGAATATTTATCAAACGGCACTATATATATATATGTATATATATATATATATATATATATATATATATATATTCACTGAAAAAACCACAGGTTTCAGGGACGTTATAGTTAGAAATTAGTATTTAAAAAACCTTAGAAATTCACTGAAAAAAACATACGTTTCAGGGACGTTGTAGTTAGAAATGATCATTTAATAAACCTTTGAAATTCACTGAAAAAACCATAGGTTTCAGGGACTTTATAGTTAGTTGGACATTTCACTCGTACAAAACCAGAGAAATTAGGCCGTTATAGTTAGTTGAGCTAACTATAATTCACGCCCCCGCAATGCACTGCTGATGACGTCCACATTACATCATTCATGACATGGTCAGTGACATCACTGATGACATCACTGATGACATCTCAAATGACATCACTGATGACATCACTGATGACATCATCCAGTGACTGTGTGTTTCTGTAAAGTTTAAATATGTTTAATATATATATATGCCAAGGTGTATTGAAGTATGAGTGGGTGTATGAGTGTCTGAATTGATGATTTAGTAGGTGTGTGACTGACTGTATAAGTGAGTGATTAAACGTGTCTTACTGAATGCATGGGTTAGTGAGTAAACTGTAAATGTCTATATCAGTCTGTCAGTTGGTGTGTAAGCGGCTGCATGGGTTGGTGAGTAGCTACATGTGTGTCTATATGGGTTGTTGATTGGTTGTCTGAGTTTCTGTATGGGTGGGTGGGGGTGTGTGACTATATGCATAGATGTGTGAGTGGGTGATTCACTGGGTGTATGGGTTCAAGAGTGCATCTGTGAAGGGCTGTATGGGTGGGTGAGTGTGTGTATGGGTGTGTTGGTGAGTGAATGGATGTCTCAGTGGTACATGTGTGAGTAACTACATATGTGAAAGGCAGTATATGTGAAGGTTGGAGTATATAAATCACTGTATGTGAGAGTGAGTGATTGTGAGAATGGCTGTATGGATGAGTGTGTGCTTGTATCAGTGATTGTATAAGAGAGTAAGGATGTGTTAGTATCTGTATGAATAAGTGAGGTGGTGTGTGTATAACTGTATAGGTGAGTAAATGGGAGTGTGAATGATTCTTTGTATGATTGACTAGGTGTGTGAATAACTCTATGGATGAGTGGCGATGTGTGAGTGTCTGTATAGGTGTATGAGTACAAATGATAGTGCTGTATTGATCAGTGACTGCATGTATGAGTGACTGTATGGGTGAATGAGTGGACGTGTGTGTAGACCTAGGAATCAGTGAGTGGGTATGTAGTAACTGGTATTGGTGTGTCTATGGTTTCAAAAATGGTAGTCTGTATTTTAGAGTGGGTGTATCAAAGGTTATAGTAGGGTATGAGGCGGTGCATCAGATTATCACGTGGATGATGTCATCAGTGATGTCATTTGAAATGTCATCAGTGATGTCATCAGTGATGTCACTGACCATGTCATGAATGATGTAATATGTGACATCATCAGCAGTGCATTGTGGGGGCTCGAGTTATAGTTAGCTCAACTAACTATAAAGGCCGAATTTCTCTGGTTTTGTATGAGTGAAATGTCCAACTAACTATAAAGTCCCTGAAACCTATGGTTTTTTCAGTGAATTTCAAAGGTTTTTTAAATGATCATTTCTCACTACAACGTCCCTGAAACGTATGGTTTTTTCAGTGAATTTTTAAGGTTTTTTAAATGCTAATTCCTAACTATAACGTCACTGAAACCTGTGGTTTTTTCAGTGAATTTTTAAGGTTTTTTAAAATCTAATTTCTAACTATAACATCCCTGAAACCTGTGGTTTGTTCAGTGAATTTCTAAGGTTTTTTAAATTATAATTTCTAACTAGGCAAGAGAATTGCAGAAACAGGCAAGAGAGGTGCAGAAAAAGGGAACAGGGGTGCAGAAAGAGGCAAGAGAGGTGCAGAAAGAGGGAAGAAAGGTACAGAAAGAGGCAAGAGGAGTGCAGAAAGAAGCAACAGAGGTGCTGAAGGACGCAAGAATGGTGCAGAAAGTGGCAAGAGAAGTGCAGAAAGAAGCAACAGAGGTGCAGAAGGAGACAAGAGAACTGAAGAAAGAGGCAAGAGAGTTGCAGAAACAGGCAAGAGAGGTTCAGAAAAAGGGAACAGGGGTGCAGAAAGAGGCAAGAGAGGTGCAGAAAGAGGGAAGAAAGGTACAGAAAGAGGCAAGAGGAGTGCAGAAAGAAGCAACAGAAGTGCAGAAAGAATCAAGAGAAGAGCAGAAAGAAGCAACAGAGGTGCAGAAAGAATCAAGAGAAGAGCAGAAAGAATCAAGAGAAGAGCAGAAAGAAGCAACAGAGGTGCAGAAAGAGGGAAGACGGGTACAGAAAGAGGCAAGACGGGTGCAGAAAGAAGCAGCAGAGGTGCAGAAGGAGACAAGAGAACTGTAGAAAGAGGCAAGAGAGTTGCAGAAACAGGCAAGAGAGGTGCAGAAAAAGGGAACAGGGCTGCAGAAAGAGGCAAGAGAGGTGCAGAAAGAGGGAAGAAAGGTACAGAAAGAGGCAAGAGGAGTGCAGAAAGAAGCAATAGTGGTGCAGAAGGAAGCAAGAAGGGTGCAGAAAGAGGCAAGAGAAGTGCAGAAAGAAGCAACAGAGGTGCAGAAGGAGACAAGAGAACTGTAGAAAGAGGCAAGAGAGTTGCAGAAACAGGCAAGAGAGGTGCAGAAAAAGGGAACAGAGGTGCAGAAAGAGGCATGGGAGGTAAAGAAAGGTACAGAAAGAGGCAAGAGGAGTGCAGAAAGAAGCAATAGTGGTGCAGAAGGAAGCAAGAAGGGTGCAGAAAGAGGCAAGAGAAGTGCAGAAAGAAGCAACAGAGGTGCAGAAGGAGACAAGAGAACTGTAGAAAGAGGCAAGAGAGTTGCAGAAACAGGCAAGAGAGGTGCATAAAAAAAGGGAACAGAGGTGCAGAAAGAGGCACAAGAGGTACAGAAAGAGGAAAGAAAGGTACAGAAAGAGGCAAGAGGAGTGCAGAAAGAAGCAACAGAGGTGCGGAAGGAAGCAAGAAGGGTGCACAAAGAGGCAAGAGAAGTGCAGAAAGAAACAACAGAGGTGCAGAAGGAGCCAAGAGAACTGTAGAAAGAGGCAAGAGAGTTGCAGAAACAGGCAAGAGAGGTACAAAAAAGGGAACAGGGGTGCAGAAAGAGGCAATAGAGGTGCAGAAAGAGAGAAGAAAGGTACAGAAAGAGTCAAGAGGAGTGCAGAAAGAAGCAACAGAGGTGCAGAAGGAAGTAAGAAGTGTTTAGAAAGAGGCAAGAGAACTGCAGAAAGAAGCAACAGAGGTGCAGAAGGAGTCAAGAGAACTGTAGAAAGAGGCAAGAGAGTTGTAGAAACAGGCAAGAGAGGTGCAGGAAAAGGGAACAGGGGTGCAGAAAGAGGCAAGAGAGGTGCAGAAAGAGGGAAGAAAGGTACAGAAAGAGGCAAGAGGAGTGCAGAAAGAAGCAACAGAGGTGCAGAAGGAAGCAAGAAGGGTGCACAAAGAGGCAAGGGAAGTGCAGAAAGAAACAACAGAGGTGCAGAAGGAGACAAGAGAACTGTAGAAAGTGGCAAGAGAGTTTCAGAAACAGGCAAGAGAGGTGCAGAAAACGGGAACAGGGGTGCAGAAAGAGGTAAGAGAGGTGCAGAAAGAGGGAAGAAAGGTACAGAAAGAGGCAAGAGGAGGGCAGAAAGAAGCAACAGAGGTGCAGAAGGAAGCAAGAAGTGTGCAGAAAGAGGCAAGAGAACTGCAGAAAGTAGCAACAGAATTGCAGAAGGAGTCAAGAGAACTTTAGAAAGAGGCAAGAGAGTTGCAGAAACAGGTAAGAGTGGTGCAGAAAAAGGGAACAGGGGTGCAGAAAGAGGCAAGAGAGGTGCAGAAAGAGGGAAGAAAGGTACAGAAAGAGGCAAGAGGAGTGCAGAAAGAAGCAACAGAAGTGCAGAAAGAATCAAGAGAAGAGCAGAAAGAAGCAACAGAGGTGCAGAAAGAAGGAAGACGGGTACAGAAAGAGGCAAGAGGTGTGCAGAAAGAAGCAACAGAGGTGCAGAAGGAGACAAGAGAACTGTAGAAAGAGGCAAGAGAGTTGCAGAAACAGGCAAGAGAGGTGCAGAAAAAGGGAACAGGAGCGCAGAGAGAGGCATGAGAGGTGCAGAAAGAGGGAATAAAGGTACAGAAAGAGGCAAAGGGAGTGCAGAAAGAAGCAACAGAGGTGCAGAAGGAAGCAAGAAGGGTGGAGAAAGAGGCAAGAGAAGTGCAGAAAGAAGCAACAGAAGTGTAGAAAGAAGCAAGAGAAGAGCAGAAAGGAGCAACAGAGGTGCAGAAAGAGGCAAGAGGGGTACAGAAAGAGGCAAGAGAAGTGCAGAAAGAAGCAACAGAGGTGCAGAAAGAGGGAAGTGGGGTGCAGAAAGAGGCAAGAGAGATGCAGAAAGAAGCAAGAGAGTTGTAGAAAGAAGCAAGAGAGGTGCAGAAAGAAGCAACAGAGGTGCAGAAAGAGGCAAGAGGGGTGCAGAAAAAGGCAAGAGGGGTGCAGAAAGAAGCAACAGAGGTGCAGAAGGAGGCAAGAGAAGTGCAGAAAGAGTCAAGAGAGGTGCAGAAAGAGGCAAGAGGAGTGCAGAAAGAAGCAAGAGCAGTGCAGAAAGAAGCAAGAGCAGTGCATAAAGAAGCAAGAGAGGTGCAGAAGGAGGCAAGAGGGGTGTAGAAAGAGGCAAGAGGGGTGCAGAAAGAAGCAAGAGAGGTGCAGAAAGAAGCAACAGAGGTACAGAAGGAAACAAGAGAACTGCAGAAAGAGGCAAGCGAGTTGTAGAAACAGTCAAAAGGAGTGCAGAAAGAGGGAACAGGTGGGCAGACTGAGGCAAGAGAGGTGCAGAAAGAGGGAAGAGGGGTGCAGAAAGAGGTAAGAGGCATTGAGAAATTTGGAACAGAGGTGCAGAAAGAAGCAAGAGAAGTGCAGAAAGAACCAACAGAGGTGCAGAAAGAGGCAAGAGAGGTACAGAAAGAGGCAAGAGGTGCAGAATGATGCAGGAGTAGTACACAAAGAGGCAAGAGGGGTACAGAAAAAGGCAAGGGGGTGCAGAAAGAAGCAAGAGAAGTGCAGAAAGAAGCAACAGAGGTGCTGAAAGAGGCAAGAGGGGTCCAGAAAGAGGCACGAGAAGTGCAGAAAGAGCAACAGAGGTGCAGAAAGAGGCAAGAGAGGTGCAGAAAGAGGGAACAGGGGTGCAGAAAGAGGCAAGAGGGATACAGAAATTTGCAAGAGAGGTGCAGAAAGAAGCAAGAGCAGTGCAGAAAGAAGCAAGAGAAGTGCAGAAAGAAGCAAGAGAGATGGACAAAGAGGGAAGAGGGATGCAGGAATTTGCAAAAGAGGTGCATAAAGAACCAGGAGCAGTGCAGGAAGAACCAACAGAGGTGCAAAAAGAGGCAAGAAGGGTGCAGAAAGGGGAAGGAGAGGTGCACAAAGAGGCAAGAGGGATACAGAAAGAGGCAGGAGGGGTGCAGAAAGAAGGAAGAGCAGTGCAGAAAGAAGCAACAGAGGTTCTGAAAGAGGCACAAAGGGTGCAGAAAGAGGCAAGAAAAGTGTAGAAAGAAGCAACAGAGGTACAGAAAGAGGCAAGGGGGTGCGGAATGAGGCAAGAGGGGTTCAGAAAGAAGCAATTGAGGTACGGAAAGAGGCAAGAGAGGTGCAGAAAGAGGCAAGAGAGGTGCAGAAAGAGGCAAGAGGTGAAGAAACAGGCAAGAGTAGTACAGAACGAGGCAATAGAATTGCTGAAAGAAGCAACAGATGTGTAGAAAGAAGCAAGAGAAGTGCAGAAAGAGGCAAGTGAGGTGCAGTAAGAGGCAAGAGAGGTGCAGAAAGGGAAGACGATTGCAGAAAGAGACAACAGGGGTGGAGAAAGAAGCAAGACAGGTGCAGAAAGAAGCAAGGGAGGTGTAGAAAGAAGCAAGGGAGGTGCAGAACAAAGAGAATGAGGTGCAGAAAGAGGCAAGTGAGGTGCAGAAAGAAGCAAGAGAGGTGCAGAAAGAAGAAAGACACGTGCAAAAAGATGCAAGAGAAGTGCAGAAAGAGGCAACAGAGGAGCAGAAAGAAGCAAGAGAAGTGCAGAAACACCATGTGGTAAAAATGTGCCTCCAGCTGCCCACACCTGGGACATTGTGAGTATTCCCCCAGGAACATGAACCCTATATGCTTTGGCGTATGGTAGGCCTCGAGCAGATAATGGACCGATGTGAATTTCAGCCTGCAATTACGGGACACTTTTTAATAAACTCCTTGGCTGCTGCTCTTTGCTTGTTGCATAACTTTTGGGTCAAGCAGGTAGACAATCAGTTATGAATTTTCAGGCACTGGCGCAAAAACTACCTCACAGGGCAGTATAAAACATTGTCACAGCCCGACATCTGTTCATATGAGGATGCAAGCATTGTAATAGCTCCCTATTTACAGGTTCCTCCTGCCCCGATACAGTACAAACCACATGTATCAGTGCCCTGCGTGTCAGGAATTGGCCCTGGTTCACTCTGGATTTTTCCACTATTCCTTGAAATGTATTTAATGTACCCTGGTCATACAAGTCTCCCAACGAGAGCAGCACCGCTTCCATCCATGGCCTCGTATCATGTGAGACTGTCAATGTTTGAGTTCTGGCCATTCCCATAGTGGCATCTGTAAGCTTGGCTTTTGTAAGATAAGTATTCTAGACAGTATCTCTTACTTAACTGCCGGACATCAGAGGTTTTCAAATGTTAAATGGGGAATGACATGCAGTTCACGATTCCGGGCCCTCTCTGTGGGTAGAAAGACATGGGGGTATATTCTCAAGAACGTGTGTTAAAAATCGCAATAGTTACTTAACGCAACTCCGCATATCGCATCCATTGTCGGAAAATAACACAGTGTTAACGTACAATTCTCAACACGGCGGTACCATGCGATAGTCCCACGATAACGCATAAAATGTCCGCGTAAAAGGCACCGGGACGGCGATAAAAAAACAAACCACAACGCGGAAAAAGTCGCGATGGGCCCAACCGCGATAAAAAAATCAGCGGCAATCTTCCCCAGGCCTGCAATTCACACACATCAGGCGGGAAAAACAACTGCAAAAGTGAAAAAAACCACAAAAGACAAACCACAACGAAGCACAATGGACGCAGCCGGAGCAAGCCCAGGGGACAACCAGACCCCCATAAGCACCCCGGAGGACCAGCCTGGGATCTCGGGGTCAGGGAATGTCAAGGAGAAGAAGAGTAGGAAGAAGCGATTCAGTCCGCAGGAAAACAGGATCCTGATAAAGGAGGTGGTAGAACACCATCAACAACTGTTCGTCACCTCCACTGTGTCATTGGCAACTAAAAATGGAATATGGCAGTTCATCGTGGACAATGTGAATGCAGTCGGAGTGTGGAAGAGGACAATGGATGAGGTCAAGAGGCACTGGCATGAAGTCAAGCGCAAAACCAAGAACAAACTTGCCGCCAACCGGAAGGCAGCAATGCAGACTGGTGTCCCAGGCCTGAACGTATCCTCAGGATCGAACCGATGCTCTTAGGGGTCCACCTCCCGACCGCCCCAAGTCTGGATATAAAGTACGCACAGACTTTAGGATGGTCAAGCGGGGGAAGGGAAGGATGGGGACAGCGGGGAAGGAGACCTAAAATGAAAGAGAAGAGAATATCACACACTGTTTTATAGCAGTACACTACTACGATGCGTGAGTGAGACTTTGACTTACACTAACCTGTAAAGAAAGAAAATACCGCGGTGCAGACACGGGGGGGAAGCAGGTAATCACAATGTCAGTGAACGAATGCTGCAAGGGGATAAACATATGTCACTCATAACATGTTCTCTTATACAAGAGTGCTATGATTACGCTAAACCCTGTGTCCTTATTTTACCTGTGCATGAAAACACTTTTCTTAAACGTAGAAGCGAAGGTGACCACCCGCCATCAACACCCCCTATATCAAATGAAAGGAGAACGAGCAGGCAGTGTGAGCGTATTGTTGGTAATCCAAATACTCATCTCTTATATAACACCCTCCAGGGAAAGAGATTTAGTGGTAATGTTATCATTAAACAAAGAATTAAAGTACGAGTTCAATATCACTCTTCAAATGATAGTCAAATCCAAACACAGTTTCATAGATTTTCCTCCCTGCAAGAGCCACTGTCAAACGGGCTCGCCAACAGGGAAGAAGTAGCCAGCACTCTAGGGTGCAAGAGTAATCAAGGATTCACCCAGTTCTCCCCTGCATGAGCCACTGACCAACTGGGCTCGCCAACAGAGAAGAATCTAGCAGTGTTACAATACTTGGTACATACCAGGCGCCAGTAGTTTGCATCAATATGCGTGGTTTATTTGAGGTTTCCCTCGTCTGAGACCGCTAAACATATGGGAAGCAAATGCGGACTCTCCAACGAGGAAATCAACACTAAGAATTACGAAGGAGTCAAATGAGTTAAAGTAAAGAGAAGTGGTGTCATCTGACACCCCTACCGGACCGAAGAAGTTTCCATGAGGCGAAGACTCTGACCGGGTCAAGGTACGAGGTACCGGTCACTCTGAATAATCGGCAGCGTCTCTTGCCGTGACCGCGTCTTTTCTGTCTTCCCGGAAGTCACGTGAGACGTTGCGTCTCACGTCCGACGTCCTCTGAGGCTGCCGGGAGTTGTAGTTCCCGTCAGCCGCACCTTGATCCTGCCTGGGAGTGCGTGTCTCCCGTGGCTCCTGACAGTACATCCTCCTCCCGGAGAGCACTGACAGGCACAGGGCTTGTCCGGATGACGTCTATGAAAGGCGGTAACCAACCTAGGAGCATGCACCGCAGATCCCGGTTCCCAAGAATTTTCTTCAGCATCATACCCTTTCCAAGCCACCAGATACCAAAGGCGTTTACGCCGGATCTTTGAGTCCAAGATACCTGCCACCTCATATTCCTCCTCTTGATTAACCCACAACGGAGCAGGGCGTCCTTGGGCTGTGCAATAAGACGGCTTTAGCAAAGAGATGTGAAAAACTGGGTGTATTCTCATATGTGAGGGCAGTGCAAGTTTGACCGCGACTGGGTTAATGTGTCTCACGACTTTGTATGGACCTATGTATCTGGGATTAAACATACTGTACCGCTTGAACCTTATGTTTCGTGTGGATAGCCACACCAGATCCCCTTCTTTGTATGTAGGCCCTGGTCTACGATGCCGATCTGCATACCTCTTATACATCTCTTTGGCATGTATTAGCTGTTGTTGTGTGTCTTTAAGCGTGTTGCGTATGTGCACTAATCTCTCCTGTACCTTCGGAACTCGTTCACTACACCCTGGCGTTAAAAAGGGAATGAAATGAGGGTGATGACCGTATGTGCTGTACAAGGGAGAGTGTTTGGTGGAGTTATGCTGTGCGTTATTGTAAGCTATTTCTGCAAGCCACAACCACTCCACCCAAGCCTCAGTATTTTTATCTACATAACATCGCAAATACTGTTTCAATGTTTGATTTAGGCGTTCAGTTTGTCCATCTGTTTGAGGGTGGAAACTGGTGGACATGGTGGAGGAGATCTGTAAAGCTGAACACCATATTCGCCAGAACTGGGCAGTGAACTGGGCCCCTCGATCTGACACGATTGCTTGGGGAAGTCCATGAAGTCTGACCACATGTATCAACAATAGCTTAGCTAACTGTCCGGCGGTAGGCAATCGTTTGCAGGCTATGAAATGTCTTAATTTCGTTAAGTAGTCGATCGCCACTAAGATAACTGTATGTCCCTGGTCTTTGGGTAAACCCACAATGAAGTCCAGTGAGAACCTTTCCCAGGGCTTGTTTGGTGTGGGTAAAGGTTGTAAGAGACCCTGAGGTTTTCCTGTGACTGATTTGTTTTGAGCACAGACTACACAATCATTTATCCATATGTGTATGTCTCTTCGAAGAGAGGGCCACCAGAACTGACGTAGTATCTTTTCACACGTTTTCTCGTTTCCGTTGTGTCCTGCACTAGGATTGGCGTGACACCATTGAAAGACCATGTGTCGTAACTTCATTGTAGGGATAAGGACCTGGTTGCCTTTGACTGGGATGCCTCGTCGTATCTTCCACTCGGGATGTCCTTTCAGCCAGTCCCTCCACCGGAACGTCTGCATACCCTTATCCACCTCTCGCAGGAAAGCGTTGGAATGGAGGGCTCCGATAACTCTAGATGGTTCTATTATAGCTCTTTCGGATCCCTGTAGGGCTACTACTGTGGATTCCTGTCTGGACAATGCGTCTGCCTTTTTGTTCATCGCTCCGGGTCGGTAAGACACTATGAAGTCATACTCTTCAAAGAACATCATCCATCGTAACAACCGGGGTGAGAGTAGCCTGGTGGTTTTTAAGAATTGTAAGTTACGATGATCCGTGTATACGGTGACGGTGTGTCTGGCTCCCAACACCCAATGCCTCCATTCCATAAAAGCTTCTTTTATTGCAAGCAGTTCCTTTTCGGCTATAGTATAGTTTTGTTCGGCATTATTCAATTTCTTGGACATGAACGCCACCGGATGCAACTGTCCTGTGGCGATGTTCCTTTGAGAAAGCACCACCCCAATAGCCACGTCTGAGGCGTCTGCCTCCACTATGAACGGTAATGTCGGATTTGCATGCATGAGGATAGGAGCTGTTATGAAAGCTTCCTTCAAGATGTCAAATGCCTTTTGGGCCTTGTCGTAACCAGAAGAACTGGGTATTCTTCTTTGTCAATTTGGTTATGGGAGCTGCTTTATGGGAGAAATGTGCGATAAAACGTCTATAAAAATTAGCAAACCCCATAAAACATTGGATATCCTTCACATTCTTAGGACAGGACCATTCGGTGATGGCCTTTACTTTCCATGCTGCCATTTCCTAACCGGTGGGGGTAAGCATCACCCCCAGGAATTCCACAGTGGACACATGGAACTCACATTTGCTGATCTTACAGAAGAGGTGATTGTTTCTCAAGGCTTGAAGAATCAATCCCACGTGTTGGGTATGTTCCTCTATGCTGGTGGAATAAATCAAGATATCGTCTATATAGACAACTACGATTCGGTCTAAGTAAGCTCTTAAGACATCATTAAGAAAGAACTGAAATGCAGCTGGCGCATTACATAAACCAAACGGCATGACTTGATATTCATATAAGCCATACCTAGTCTTGAAAGCCGTCTTCCATTCGTCTCCCTGCCGCATTCTCACCACATGGTATGCTCCACGAAGATCCAGTTTTGTGAAGATTACTGCTCCTTTGACTTGTTCTAATAAAACGGAGATCAATGGGAGAGGATATTGATTACGAATGGTGATGGCATTCAAGGCACAAAAGTCAATACAAGTCCTGCGTTCGCCATTTGCTTTGGCGATAAAAAACAAAGGAGAGGCTGCTGGGGACTTGGAATGACGAATGAACCCTAAGGCTAAGTATTTGTCTAAATACTGACGGAGGTGTTCGTTTTCGGGTTCCGTTAGAGAATACACCCGACCACAGGGAACCACAGAACCGGGTATCAGGTCTATCCGACAGTCATAAGGTCGGTGAGGAGGAAGGATTTCAGCCATTTGTTCATCAAAAACGTCTGCATACTGTTGATAACAGGAAGGCAGGTCTATTTCTTTTTCTGCTGCAGTGGCGATATGATGACGATGAGCTAGTGCTTGTGTTGGCGTACTGAAATATCTGATACAATTCTTTTTGCAATACTCGGAGTCCATAGAAAGGGTCTTCTGTTCCCAATTAATGGTAGGGTTGTGTATGACCAGCCAGGGCAATCCCAGGATTATTCCATATAACGGAGCTCGTATTATGTCGAAGGACATGATTTCTTGATGTTTCTGGTCATATTCCACTGAACAAGTTTCCGTGGTGTGTCTAATGGGTCCCGACTCCAATTGTTTCCCATCTACAGCAAAGACCTCTTCTGGTACTGTTTTGGGTAGGAGTATGACCCCCAATCTACGGGCTTCGTTCTGATCCATAAAACATCCAGTGGCTCCAGAATCCACCATAGCTTGGACGTGATAAGGTTTCTCTTTAATATATATCACCAATGGTTTAAAGAAATGTTCTTTGGAAACGTAAGTGTCGTTTCGAATGGAAGGGATATATCTACTGCTCGAAGACTCCCCTTCTTCCCGTCTTGAGCTCGTTAGTTTTCCGTCTCTGGTCTGGGTATCGGAACCGCCGCTGTTCCAGTTCGCGTGCGGTTGAACTTGGGTTTCACCGGACATTCCCTTAAGAAATGTCCCTTCTTCCCACAATATAAACACAATCCGTTCTTACGTCTGTGATCCCTCTCATCGGAAGTAAGCGAAGCACGGATTGTTCCTATTTCCATGGGTTCGGTAGCGGAGGTACTATAATCATGGGATCTCGGGCGTTCAAAACGAGGAGTGTATCTTTCCTTCCTCCGGACTTCGCCCTTTCTCTCTCCCAATCTATGGTCCAATCGAATTGCCAGGTCTATGAGATCCGCACAGGAACGAGGTTGGGGATCCACTTGGGCTATGACGTCTTTTAGATCCTCTTTAAGTCCTTGATAAAATATAGCAGCTTGTTTACTCTCGGGCCAATCAGTTTCTGCCACTAATCGTCTGAAGGTGTTCAGGTATCCGATCAGATCTTTACTCCCTTGTCTCAGGTCTAGTAATTCTCGGTCTGCCGAGAACGTATCCCCCCTCCTGTCGAAGGTTTTCTCGAACTCCTCTCGGAAGGCATCCCAGTCATGTAACATGGGATCATTTCTTCTCACAAAAGGAACTGCCCATTGAGCAGCATCCCCCGCTAAGTATGATATTAGAAAGGCGACCCGAGATTGATTGGTAGTGAATGTCTTTGGTTTGCAACTGAAATGGAGAAGAACCTGTGACAAGAACACTTGTACCCTACGTGTATCCCCTGTGTATTTCTCGGGAGGGGCAAGGGGTATAGGAGTTGGTATTTCCACCACGAATAGTACTAGAGGCAGGTTGAGACTGACTACCAAAATCAAAGGGATTTCTTTGCATCCTGTCTACTCTTGCCTGTAAAGCAGCGGTTTCACTACGGGAAGCCTGAAGCTCAGCCTGGACAACTGCTAAGGCTGCCATGACGTCGTCTAAGGTCGCCATGTGTGAATCAACTCGACCGGGAGGATAAATCTGTTCGTGGGCCGATTATTCTGTCCCAGGCCTGAACGTATCCTCAGGATCGAACCGATGCTCTTAGGGGTCCACCTCCCAACCGCCCCAAGTCTGGATATAAAGTACGCACAGACTTTAGGATGGTCAAGCGGGGGAAGGGAAGGATGGGGACAGCGGGGAAGGAGACCTAAAACGAAAGAGAAGAGAATATCACACACAGTTTTATAGCAATACACTACTACGATGCGTGAGTGAGACTTTGACTTACACTAACCTGTAAAGAAAGAAAATACCGCGGTGCAGACACGGGGGGTAAGCAGGTAATCACAATGTCAGTGAACGAATGCTGCAAGGGGATAAACATATGTCACTCATAACATGTTCTCTTATACGTAAGTGCTATGATTACGCTAAACCCTGTGTCCTTATTTTACCTGTGCATGAAAACACTTTTCTTAAACGTAGAAGCGAAGGTGACCACCCGCCATCAACACCCCCTATATCAAATGAAAGGAGAACGAGCAGGCAGTGTGAGCGTATTGTTGGTAATCCACATACTCATCTCTTATATAGCACCCTCCAGGGAAAGAGATTTAGTGGTAATGTTATCATTAAACAAAGAATTAAAGTACGAGTTCAATATCACTCTTCAAATGATAGTCAAATCCAAACACAGTTTCATAGATTTTCCTCCCTGCAAGAGCCACTGTCAAACGGGCTCGCCAACAGGGAAGAAGTAGCCAGCACTCTAGGGTGCAAGAGTAATCAAGGATTCACCCAGTTCTCCCCTGCATGAGCCACTGACCAACTGGGCTCGCCAACAGAGAAGAATCTAGCAGTGTTACAATACTTGGTACATACCAGGCGCCAGTAGTTTGCATCAATATGCGTGGTTTATTTGAGTTTTCCCTCGTCTGAGACCGCTAAACATATGGGAAGCAAATGCGGACTCTCCAACGAGGAAATCAACACTAAGAATTACGAAGGAGTCAAATGAGTTAAAGTAAAGAGAAGTGGTGTCATCTGACACCCCTACCGGACCAAAGAAGTTTCCATGAGGCGAAGACTCTGACCGGGTCAAGGTACGAGGTACCGGTCACTCTGAATAATCGGCAGCGTCTCTTGCCGTGACTGCGTCTTTTCTGTCTTCCCGGAAGTCACGTGAGACGTTGCGTCTCACGTCCGACGTCCTCTGAGGCTGCTGGGAGTTGTAGTTCCCGTAAGCCGCGCCTTGATCCTGCCTGGGAGTGCGTGTCTCCCGTGGCTCCTGACAACTGGAGGTGGCAGTCCAGCGCCACAGGAGGAGCTGGACGAGATGGAGGAAATGGTGTCCACAGTCATCAGTGGGGAGACGGTGGCAGGAGTTGGGGGACCGGACACTGCTCGACAGGACCGGACACAACAGCCCCAGGGTGAGTAACGACCAGGGACTGGGGTGACGGGGGAGATGGGCACAATGGCACACATGCACAATTAAGTACAGCACATCTGCGGACAAACCATGCCCCAGACACCCAAAACTCACCAAGAGACCAATGTCCCCAAGTATGCAACCTCTCAGCACTGTATAAGCACAGAAGTCAAAGGCACACCCCATGAAAGGGAGAAGGGGCAGCAAAATCAGAGCTGCAGGGGCGACTCACCCAAAATGCTGCACAGATATAACAGGCAGGGCACATCCACATTGACTACAATGTGGTACAAACCGCAACACGCACACAACAGAACAGAGGACACAACTGGTGCCGCTTGTGTGTCGAAAATGCACAATCACATTTGGCATTCCAGGGAAATGTGAGATGATGATGTACAAGTACAAACACACATCTGTGATGGTGTCGAAATGTCCACTGTCCCGCATCAAATAGCAGGCTCCTCCCAAACAGTCACAACGTACACTGTCATGCAGTCTGAATGTAAACATGTACAATGCATCAACATACATGTAAACACAATGTTAAAACGCATCTCCCCTTCACATTGCAGAGGGAATTACAACGCCTCCTACAGAGCAGTCCGAACCTCTGTTCTCTGATGACGATGAGGACCACCACACCTTCGACGACGACGCCTTCAAAGAGTTCTTGGCCAGCTGCGAGCTCACACCTCCAGGAGCAGGGCAGCCCAGCTGCTACGAGGAGACCCAACCCCCTGCACAGACCACACATCAGGCAGCACCCACCACCACTGCTGCCTGCCAGGACCACCACATAGACCACATGGCCTTCCAACGCCATGTGCTGGTGTGCCAGGAGCAGCTGGCTGAACAGGTGCGGGTGGGTTTGACCGCATGGCAGACAAACTAGATGCCATATGTGGGTGTCTCAATCCCATCAGGGACCTCTCACAGTCCCTAACGGACACCCACAGTCCGCTCCATGCCCTCCAACGAGCCATGGCTGACATTGCTGGAGTCCTGATTCGGAGATAAGAACAACTGTCTATTCCGAGTGGCTCCAGCGATGTCACACGGGAGTTGGGAAACATGCGGATGTTCATGGAGAGCATAGAGTGGACGCAGGCGGAAAGAGCGTCTGCCATGGCCACACACCAGCTAGTGGTAGCTCGGTTCCTCAATGACCTGAAGACCCTCCTCATGGCATTGCTTCAACAAGTCCTGCCGCTGATGACTGCTGCTGCTACCACCACAGCCACATCTCCGCCCCCTGAAGTTCCAGTGCCACAGAGTGCTGGAGACAGAACACCACTGCCCACACGTGAGGCACCTGAAACAGCAGAGGATGAAGATGCAGATGAATCTGACCTCCTGGTAAGAAAAAACAAGCAGCAATCATCTTCGCCATTTGGACGGTTTGTGCTTGGGTCTGCCCTCTGCATCATCACCCTCAATTGTCCCCCGATACGCTCTGCGACACTCACCTTAAACCTCGACATGGACTGCCATATTCTGATTGGTCACCAGTGACACAGCATTCAGACTGCGGACTGAGCTCTTCCCCTTCCATTGGACTTGTCATTCCCTGAAGGACTCCGGCTGGCCCTCCACGGGCCAACAATGTAAAGTGGGGTTTGCATGGCCCTGTACTGCTCCAGCTACAACACTCCACTGAATGTGCATTAAACATTCATATTCACACAGATGTGTCATGTCCACGAATCTTTCAAGTGTTGAAGTATGGATGAATGTTGGGTCAGTGATTCCCCCTTACGTCCATGTTGCTCATGTTGTGGGACTTGGGTCACAGGGTGACACATTAACGATTGCGGTCCGGGTGGCGCCAGCACCACAACAGGGATACCCGCTTCAGTTACTTTCACATACAGCCCAGGACGGAACAACGCTCAGAGCCCCGGGGTCAGTTTTAACACCCTTACGCTGGACTGGCATACGCCAGGCCAGCCCACTCCGCGTACGCTTACAGGGGGTACGACAACGCTACATGTCCCAGGTCTTCCTTGTAGTGATCTACTGATCACAGGTCTAGTTGTCAGCATGCCACAGCCACTCCCTCACGGCTGGTTTACACCCATACCACACCCATCCAGCACAGGCGTCACAGGACAAGTGACCCTGCCAATAAGAGGGCCCAGGCGCACGTGCTGGACGCCATTTCTGCTCTCTATCCGGGTGTGTCCGTGTGCATATCATTTATGCATGTGGGTCTAGGGCACTACCACATCGCAGTCCCCAGGGCCGGAGCTTACATGATGGCGTCCGCGATACACAATCATAGAGGGACCATGATTTGCAGGTGAAATAC